>BTHU01000006.1:40964470-41446970 GCA_036184795.1 Tokudaia tokunoshimensis
CGGGAAGGCTTAGTATTTTGGACCTCTGTGGAATTCCCCCAAAGCCAATTAGGCCAAGGGAACGTTCCCATTGGACAAAGCGTTTCTCCTCTTTTCTGTCATGGGGAACTCACCATCACATAAAAAAAATCACCCCAGGCCAGGGAAATAGGTGCCCTACCGAAATCCCACAGAATAAAAATAGCCAAAAAATAAGCTTCCTTGTTTGGGGAGGAAGTCCTTCAGATAGCACCATGCATGGCCAATGATAATATTTATCGCCTGGACTCAAGGATCTGAGTAGCTTCTCTCATCAGAAACAGAGATACCCGAGAAGGAAAATTACCCTCCTGTGATGTTTTTGCCAATCTTAGCTGCCATTCAGCAATGCATAGGGCCATCTAAAATAGAACAGGCTGATGGCAACACAGCCCTTGAGCCCCTCAGTCAGATGAACCCAAAGATCAAGGTCCTATAAACCACTCTATTTCAGATCTCACAGACCTTATCCGACTAATAAGGGAAATAAAATCCATCTACCCACCTCTGCCTCCTTATGCCTTGGAGGAAACACTAAATAAACTGTCTTCTCCTCCTGCCCCTCCCTCTCTCACTCAAGGGAAAGTCTCCATTAAAAAATATAAAGGAGTCTCCACCTGCCTCTTCCCTTACTCCACCTCCCCCCATCCAACCAGAGAGAGGTATCTCTCCTCCCCCTTCTCCAAGTCATAAAAGCAAAATACCTACAAAACTCTTAGACAAAACCCTGCAAAACTCCAGAGTCCCTTACTCCTAACCCTCTACCACTGAACAACTTTGTAATTTTTGAGACTCTCTTGCGAAAACTAAGCCCACCTCCCATGCTACTCAGGAGTCTGATACTGAAGAGAAATCGAAAATACTCAAGCATTCCTGGTTAACATCAACCCCACTCAAAATAAACCACTTAACTGGTACCCACTCCAAGCCTCAGACTTAAAAGAACTCAGGCAGGCAGTGAAGGAAGATGGTATCCACGCACCCTGGACAAAATCTCCCCTGCAGAGCCATATTGCCAACCTAAATACCCATCAAGGTTGGAGAGATATTTGTCATTCTTCCCTCCCTGGCCCTATGTTTTTGGAATGGGAAGCCTCATTTCGAGATGAATGCAGTCAACAAGTCAGGCAAAACTGGGACAGATGTGACATCCCATGGGGTTTTAATGAACTCTTTGACTAGGAAAACTTTTCTACTAGAGCATAACAGGCAACTCAGCCAGCAGGGTATTAAGAGCAGGTCCTCCTCTGTGCAACCCAAGCTTGGGAAAGGATCACTCCACCCTCAGGGTCACAAGACCCTGCCTGCTCCCTGCTCTCTCTCCATCAAAAGTCGGGAGAACCCCTATCTGAATTTATTCTCAGAACTAAAATGAACCTAGAAAGAAAAATTCCCAACCCCATAGCCAGAGACCTCCTTCTTAAAACCATTGTATGGGAAGGCATGACTTCTGAATCCAGAGTAGATTGCCAGGGTCTCTGGGAGGACATCACGATAGGTGGATTGTGGCAACCAGAGATATAGGAACCACATCACACAAGATTACATCCATGGCTCAGGCATTTGTAGCAGCAGTAAAAACAGAAGGAATCTGCTTCAAATGTGGAGAGGCAGGACATTGGAGGAATGAATCTCCACCTTTGAAAACTCTCTCCCCATAACAGATTCTAATCCCCCTAAGAAAAATCTGTCCCCACTGCAGAAAAGGTTTCCACTGGAAAAGATACTGTACCACTGTATATGATAAGAATGGTAAGTCACTGGAGCCTTTAAACCTCAGATGTGGCACCCCTCAGTTCCGACAGTAAGAGGGACAATTACTCCCACAGAAGCTTTATGGGTGTCCAGCATCTCAGAAGGCTCCCATACAAAACTGATCATTAAAATAGGTGATAAACCATTCAAGTGCCTTATTAATACTGGAGCAGACAGGACAATTTTAAGATAGCAAGAGATCCCATGTGACCAGCAACTGATCCCCAGGCCCCAGATCCTAGGCACAGGGGGGTGCCTTTCACGCATTCATTACCAAAAAGGCCTACAGGTGGGAAGACCTGGATGGAGCTACCAGCCTCACACAGCCCCTGGTGGCTCAAGTAACCACCAATCTTCTAGGGAGAGATATCTTACAAACCTTAGAGGTGGTTCTTACCACCCAACCAGGAAGAGACCACATTACAATAGAGGACATTACCTATAATGAAAATAATAACCAAGGAGACCCTAAAAACTCTCCTCCAAATCACTCCCCAATTCTAGGGGCCACTGTTCAATTTAGTACTCCCTGCCTTGATTGGCTCTCTGATGAAGCCATCTGGGTCCCACAGTGGCCTCTATCAAGGGAGAATCTTAGAACCCTCACACAGCTGGTAAAAGAACAGCTGTTGCTACAGCACTTCTGCTCCTCCTGCAGTCTTTGGAATACCTCTGTTTGCTATAAAAAATGAGCTCAGGGGGATGGAGATTATTACAAGGCTTGAGGGTAATTAACAAAACCATCCAAGTTTGGGGCTACCCACAAAGAGGGCTACTCCACATCTCGGCCATCCCTGCCAATGTTCCCCTATTAGCAATAGACATAAAAGACTGCTTTATCCCCCTTCCCTCTCCACCCCCGAGACTGTGAGTGCTTTGCATTCTCAGTAACCCCTATTAACAACTCTGGTCCAGCCTCATGATATAAATAGACTATTCTCCCACAGGGAATGGCTAACAGTCCAACCATTTGTCAGGAGGCTGTAGCCACTGCATTAAAACCCTATTTAGACAAAGGACTCAATATATACCATTATATGGATGATATATTAGTATGGGAAGACTCTCCCACCACCCCTCCCAACTTAAGGACCAGCTAATCTGTCCTATCTGTCCTAGGATTCAATATAGCCCCTCACAAAATCCTACTTATTCTGCCCATTGAGTTTTTAGGAAGAGAGATCTCCTTTACCTCAATATGTCCCCTCAAACCCACCCTTTTCTTCTCTCAAAAATTAACTCTTGCCTCCCTCCAGAGCTTTCTGGGCAACCTCAATTGGCTTTGGCCCTGGCTCCCCTTTCCTACAAGCCCTCTTCAACACCTCTTCAACCTCTTGAAAGGAGACCAAAGTCCCTCCTCCCCAAGAACACTGTCCCCAGAGGCAGTCCAAGCTCTAAATTCTGTCAACGAAGCCCTAAAAGATATGGTTCTTGCTAGATATCACCTAACAAAACCTACACAGCTCCTTATCTTTAACTCCTCCCCTACACTTGTGGGAGCCCTTAACCAACCTCAGGGGTGATGGAATGGCTCCACACCCAGATGGGTGGTGCACCCCGAGTTTTAAGTGAGGTGGATACACTTACTAGCATGATTAAAATGGCAGAGTTAGAGCTCTGTAAACCCTAGGGAAGGACTCTGATATCCTTGTCACCCCCTTCTCCCTCTCCAACATTCAGTGCCTAATCAAATCTCACTCCCACTTTGCTATCAGTTTGATAGGATTCCCAGGACAATTTGACAACCATTGTCTTGATGAAAATGGGCCTCTGCCCTCCCTCTGTTGTGATGGTTGCCCCCCCAAACTATTCTCAAAAGTGCCCATGCAGGAGCCCCCTCAATATTTACTGATGGGGAAAAGAGGGGAGCTGCAGCAGTAATATCCTACTTCCCTGACGATGAACCCCCTATCCTCTGATTCATAAAGCTACCCCATCCATCGCCCCAATATAAAGAATTATGTGCCATCTATCTAGTTCTAAAAGAAGTCAAGGGCCCCTTAACCTCTTTTCAGACTGTGTATGCTATCAGCTTGTTCCCCTGGTTGTCAAGATCCTTTGTCAAACTAGATGCCAACCAACTTTCCCCTCTACTCATATACATTTCCACCCTCCTACAGGAAAGAGCCTCTCCCATCTACAACCAGCATGTCCAATCTCACAGTCCCCTGTCAGGTTCTATATCTGAGGGAAATGCACTCGCTGACCAAACTGCTTCAACAGGGACATTCATGGCCTCCACTAAACAAGGAGACCAATTTCATTCATGCACATAAACAAATATAAAGGTTTCATGCCCACTTCCCCTACATCCCTCTTGCTCAACCCCAAAGATGATAAAGACATGCTCCTCTTGTGCATCCTTCATTGCCACCCCAGCTTTAAATAATGATGGGCACCAATCCCTGAGGTCTTAAGTCCAATGCCTTACGGCAAATAGATGTCACCCATATTCCCCAATTTGGTAGACAGAAATATGTTTTTGTCATTGTAGATACATACTCACATTTCATATGGGCTACAGCTCAAACAGGTGAAAACTCAAAAAGGTTGATTCACCATATACTCTCCACCTTTGCCATCATGGGCATTCCTCAACAGATAAAAACTGATAATTGCCCTGCTTTCACTAGCTCTCAATTGAAAACCTTCTGCATATGCTGGGAAAATGCCCATCATATGGGAATTTCCCACAATCCTCAGAGCCAAGGAATTATGGAAAGAACACATCAAACCCTAAAGGCCCAACTCCTAAAACAAAAGACAACCACCTATCCCCCTAATGTACAATTAATGATGGCTCTGACTACTCTAAACATATTTAACATCTACAAAAACTCCAAACATCCTCCTATCTCCCTCCTTTGGCATACACCAAAATTAACACCCCCTATCCTAGTACGATGGTGAGATCCTTTGGATGAATTTGGAAGGGACCAGACCTTCTCCTTACAACTGGGAGGGGTTTTGCCTGTGTTTATCCACAGGACAAGCCTAAGCCTATCTGGGTTCCTACAAGAAATGTCCGACACCATGCTACTAACCCAGAAGATGGCCTGCCTCTCGCTGGCAGATCAGGACAGAAGAAGAGGAGGAGGTAGAGGATTGAGATCACTCTATACCCAGATTCCATCTCCCCTATCCCCAGTCCTTTTCTTTGCTTTTCTTGCTGAAACACAGGTAAATGTCTCTGAGGAGGTCTCCACATATGGAGGTTGCAGATATTGGAGCTGCAAAATGGAATCCACCAATTGTGGCGGCACCATGCTCACCAACCTTAAAACTTATTCTCAGCTTTCCATCAGTAATCCATAGAATGAACTTTGGTGGACTGGAGTCATGGGTAAACTTTACCTCAATGGCTATGCTAAATACCCAGTAGCTAATCTGCACATCTCTTGTGAGCTTGTTTCCACCTCCAAATCAGTCTTTACCCATGCTAATATTATCCAACAGGAAAATCAGTCTGAGAAGGAGCTACAAGTTACCCTCTCCTGGCTATAATATAGCTGACTTCCTTTCCTTAACAACCCATCCCAACTCCTTCCAATGTTTTTTCTGTGCTTTTCTCTCCCAACCATTATTAACAGCCAATCCTATCAACATTTCCCTTCATGATCTCCATGGACCCTTACCCAGGAGAAAAGCACAAGGAATTCCTCTCTTTGATCCACTACAGACAGCCTTGAGTCTCTTCAATGCCAGATAACTTCTTTAGCAAGAGTTGCTCTCCAAAACTGGAGAGCCCTAGACTTACTGACTGCTGAAGAGGGAGGGAATTGTGTTTTTCTGGGGGAGTAATATTGCTTTTATGTCAATGAATCTGGGCTGGTAGAACAAGATATACAAATGCTCAAAGAGCTCCAGGGGAATCTCTGGGCATGCTATATTCCCAACACCACTTCCCTTTGGTACTCTAACCCATTGGTAGCCTGTACTCTTCCCCTTCAAGGTCCCATTGGAGCCTTACTTCTCTTGGTACCCTGTCTCATTCAGTTTCTAAAGCAGCAGATGAGTAGCATTGCAAAAATCACTAGCAATTAGGTCTCGATTCAGTATCAAACTGTTCTCAACATAGGAGGTACTTATTCTGATGATACCTCTCCATTATAAAAAGAAAAAGGGGGAGCTGTGGGGTGGTGAGCTGTGTATACGCAGCCTGGTCCCCAGTCAAGCTCAGGCTTAGAACCCCGGAGACCCAGCAGGTGGCTATCACCTGCAAGGAATGACATGTGTTCAGTCCCACCCCTTGAATCCCTGGATCCTGTCATAGATACAGCCTCCCTCAGCCCCCCCCCCACAGAGAGGTGTGTGGCCCTCAGTCACATAGGAGCAGCACCAAGCCCTCTCACATGCAAATAAGATTTCCCTAAGTTCCCAGACCAAGCCAATGAGAAGTACTCGCTGTCAGACCCTGACCCACCCCCAAACTGTATGTCAGATTCCTATCCAGAAGGATTAGAGGTGTATGAGAACTACTCTGTTGTTCAAGAGCTTCTGTCATAAGAGATGTAACACTTGGAAAGAGGTCTGCTCTACTGAAAGGCCACCTGAAGCTCCGTCATATGCCTCACTAGCTAGTCAGCCTCTTGTTGGTCTAGCCTGACCCAACTCAGCACAGGGTGATGTGTAGTAACCGAGACAGCATGGCAGGGACAGAGGTGGAGTCAACTGTAGCAGCAGAAGCAGCAGAAGCAGCAGAAGCAGCAGAAGTGACCTCCCCTCCCTGCTCGCACCTCCTCTCCTTTGCATGAACTCTTGCACCTGGCTGGGCCAGAGGTCTCTGTGGAAAGCCTCTGAAACAAAGACCCACACAATAACTTCATACAAAGTACATGGATACATACACACACACACATATATATATGCATACAGACCTACAGACCGAAATATACACATTCTCACATAGACTGGTTAGAGCAAAGCTTCAGCAAGCAGGTTCTAAGCTCTTCACAAATACATACATAAATACACCTAATTGGTGGGTGGAGTAAACTCCAGCATGCACCAAGACAAGCTTTACATATATGCATACATACACACAATTGATGGATGGAGGGAACAATGTTCCAGCCCCCATTCACATAAACCTTGCACACATACATACATACATATATACATACATACATACATACATACATACATACACATAGTTGCTGGATATGGAAAGAACAATGCTCCAACCCAACACTCACAGAAACCTTACACATACACATAGTTGATGGATGGAAGGACCAATGTTCCGGCCCAACACACCAGCCTTAACACATGCACATAGTTAATGGATGCTCCAATACTCATACTTTATACTTTCTTCCACAGCTTATATCCCAGGAAAATGTTTCAGGCAGTATAATATAAAATTACAATGTGATTACATTTTAGTTTTCTTCTAGTAAGTGATTGTAAAAAAAAACTGTGTTCCCCAATACCTTTACAAGAAATAACATTATGTAGTACAGGTAACAAAAACAAATTATTTCCCCAAAACCCATGTACATTCTAAAACTTGTTATAGATTAACAAAGTGTAAGGAAGCAAGGTAGTTTTCTCAGCCAGTTTTTCTTACTGGCAAGTAGCAATCTGTGATTACAAAGAAAGAACTAATTATTCTATTATCTTTTTTTATTGGATATTTTCTTTATTTACATTTCAAATGTTATCCCCTTTCATGGTTTACCCTCTGGAAACACTCTATCTCAATCCCCCATTCCCCTGCTCATCAACTCACCCAACTCTGCTTCCCTGTTCTGGTATTCCGCTATACTGGGGCATTAAACCTTCTCAGGACCAAGGGCCTCTCCTCCCTTTGATGTCCAAAAAGGCCAACCTGCAGCCATGGCAGCTGGAGTTATGGGTCCCTCCATGAGTACTCTTTGGTTGGTGGTTTAATTCCTGGGAGCTCTGGGGCTACTGGTTGGTTCATATTGTTGCTCCTCCTGTGGGGCTGCAAGAACCTTCAGTTCCTTTGAACCTTTCTCTAGCTCCTCCATTGGGGAACTTGTGCTCAGACCAATGACTGGCTGAGAGCACCCACCTCTGTATTTGTCAGGTACTGGCAGAGCCTCTCAGGAGACAGCTATATCAGGCTCCTGTCAGCAAGCACTTCTGGGCATCCACAATAGTGTCTGGGTTTGGTGGCTGTATATGGGATGGATCACTAGGTAGGGTAGTCTCTGGATGGTCTTTCTCTCAGTCTCTGCTCCACACTTTGCCTCTGTATCTCCTCCCATGGGTATTTTGTTCCACCTTCTAAGAAGGACAAAGTATCCATACTTTGTTCTTCCTTCTTCTTGAGCTTCTTTTGGTCTATGAATTGTATCTTGGGTATTCCAAGATTCTGAGCTAATATCTACTTATCAGTGAGTGTATACTGTGTGTACTTTTGTGACTGGCTTACCTCACTCAGGATGATATTTTCTAGTTCCATCCATTTGCCTAGGAGTTTCATGAATTCATTGTTTTTAATAGCTGATCAGTACTTCATTGTGTAAATGTACCACATTTTCTGTATCCATTCCTCAGCTGAGGGACATCTCAGTTCTTTCCAGCTTCTGACTATTATGAATAAAGCTGCTACGAACATAGTGGAGCATGTGTCCTTATTACATGTTGGAGCATATTCTGGGTATATGTCTAGGAGTGGTATAGCTGGGTCCTCAGGTAGTACTATGTTTAATTTTCTGAGGAACCGCCAAACTGATTTCCAGAGTGGTTGTACCAGCTTGAAATCCCACCGGCAATGGAGGAATGTTCATCTTTCTCCACATCCTCACCAGTATCTGCTGTCACCTGAGTTTTTGATCTTAGCCATTCTGATTGGTGTAAGGTGGAATCTCAAGGCTCAGCAGGTAAGAGCACTGACTGCTCTTCCGAAGGTCATGAGTTCAAATCCTAGCACCCACACGGTGGCTCACAACCATCTGTAAAAGAGATCTGGTGCCCTCTTCTGGTATCTGAAGAGAGCAACAGTGTACTTACATTAAATAAATAAATACATAAATACATAAATAAATAAATAAGGTTGTTTTGATATGCATTTCCCTGATGACTAAGATTTCTTTAGGTGCTTCTGAGTCATTTGTTATTCCTCAGTTGAGAGTTCTTTGTTTAGCTCTGTACCTCATTTTTAATAGGGTTATTTGGTTCTCTGGAGTCTAACTTCTTGGTTTCCTTTTATATATTGGATATTAGTCCTCTATCAGATGTAGGATTGGTAAAGATCTTTTCCCAGTCTGTTGGTTGCCATTTTGTCCTACTGACAGTGTCCTTTACCTTACAGAATCTTCGCAATTTTATGAGGTCCCATTTGTCAATTCTTGATCTTAGATCATAAGCTATTGGTGTTCTGTTCAGGAAATTTTCCCCTATGGCCATGTGCTCAAGGGTCTTCCCCACTTTCTTTTCTATTAGTTTCAGTGTATCTGGTTTTATGTGGAGGTCCTTGATCCACTTGGACTTGAAGTTTGTAAAAGGAGATAAAAGGTTATGGGGTTGTTTAGATCATTTATCTGATCCTGATTTAACTTTGGTACCTGGTATCTGTATAGAAAATTGTCCATTTCATCTAGATTTTCTACTTTTATTAAGTATAGGCTTTTGTAGTAGGATCGGATGATTTTTTGGATTTCCTCGGTATCTGTTGTTATGTCTCCCTTTTTATTTCTGATTCTGCTTATTTGGATACTGCCTCTGTGCCGTCTGGTTAGTTTGGTTAAGGGTTTATCTATCTTGTTAGTTTTTTTCAAAGAAGTGGCACCTGGTTTGGTTGATTCTTTGTATAGTTCTTTTTGTTTCTACTTGGTTGAGTTCAGCCCTGAGTTTGATTATTTCCTGCAGTCTAATCCTCTTGGGTGTATTTGCTTCTTTTTGTTCTTGAGCTTTCAGAAATTCTGTCAAGCTGTTAGTGTATGTTCTTTCCAGTTTGTTTTTGGAGGCACTCAGAGCTATGTGTTTTCCTCTTAGCACTGCTTTCATTGTGTACCATAAGTTTGAGTATGTTGTACCTTCATTTTCATTAAATTCCGATAAGTGTTTAATTTCTTTATTTCTTCCTTGACCAAGTTATCATTGAGTAGAGTGTTGTTCAGCTTCCATGTACATGTGGGCTTTCTGTTGTTTTAGATGTTATTGAGGATCAGTCTTAATCCGTGGTGATCTGATAGGATGCATGGGATTATTTCAATCTTCTTGTATGTGTTGAAGCCTGTTTTGTGACCGATTATATGGTCAATTTTAAAGAAAGTACCATGAGGTGCTGAGAAGAAAGTATTTTTTTGGATAAAATGTTCTATAGATATCTGTTAAATTCATTCAGTTCATAGCTTCTGTTAGTTTCACTGTTTAGTTTCTGTTTCCCTGATCTTTCTATTTATGAGAGTTGGGTGTTGAAGTCTCCCACTATTATTATATGAAGTACAATGTGTGCTTTGAGCTTTAGTAAAGTTTCTTTTATGATTGTGTGTGCCGTTGCATTTGGAGGATTAAGAGTTTTTCTTGGTATATTTTTCCATTGATGAGTATGAAGTGACCTTCCTTATTATTTTTGATAACTTTAGGTTGAAAGTCAATTTTATGCAATATTCGAATGGCTACACCAGCTTGTTTCTTGGGACCATTTGCTTGGAAAATTGTTTTCCAGACTTTTATTCTGAGGTAGTATCTGTCTTTGTGCCTGAATTGAGTTTCCTGTATGCGGCAAAATGTTGGATCCTGCTTACATATCCAGCCTGTTAGTCTATGTCTTTTCATTGGAGAATTGAGTCCACTGATATTAAGAGATATTAAGGAGAAGTGATTGATGCTTCCTGTTTATTTTGTTATTAGAGGTGGAGTTATGTTTGTGTGGCTCTCTTCTTTTTGGATTGTTAAAAGAAGATTAAGTTTTTGCTTTTTCTAGTGTGTAGTATCCCTCCTTTTGCTGTTTTCCATTCATTATCCTTAGAAGGGCTGGATTTGTGGAAAGATATTGTATAAATTTGTTTTTGTCATGGAATACCTTGGTTTTTCCATCTATGATAATTGAGAGTTTGGTAATTGGGTATAGTAGCCTGGGCTGGCATTTGTGTTCCCTTAGGGTCTGTATGACATTTGTCCAGGATCTTCTAGCCTTCATAGTCTCTGGTGAGAAGTCTGGTATAATTCTGAGAGGTCTTCCTTTATATGTTACTTGACTTTTTTCCCTTATTGCTTTTAGTATTTTTTCTTGTTTTGTGCATTTGGTGTTTTGATTATTATGTGTTCCAGAGTTCCTGAGTTCAATTCCCAGCAACCACATGGTGGCTTACAACCATCTGTAATGTGATCCAAAGGTAATCTTGTAAGAGACACTTCCCAGACAGGGACTGGAAGCCACCTTAAAGTTTTCATATAATTCTTAGATTAAGAGGGATGTGAGGGCAGCAAGAAGAGCAGAATTCCATAACAACATGAAGTCCTCAGGACATGTGGTCCTCTGGGTTGTGCCACAATGAGGGTATCCCATGTGGTGTGATTACTTGCTACTCTTACAGATGACAGAGTGCCATTCCCAGTACCTATATGTAGCAACTCACAATTGCCTGTAACTCTAGCTCTGCAGATTCTAGTGCTCTCCCATGGTCTCTGTGGTTGCTGCCTACACATGGGACATATAGAGACAAGTAACAAACACTCACACAAATAAGCAAGTTAAGAAGAAACAAAGTAAAAACACAGGGAAAGACATCATTTTAAGTCCCAGATTCTACAATACAGTCCTGACTTTACCAGTGGCTGGGACTATGATCCTGGCCAAGGTTGAGAGCTCTCTGAGCCTCCATGTCCTTATCTATGATGGTGGTGAGGAGAGATGATCTCTAACACTCTTGTCAACTTTAAGAGCCCTTGAGGTCAAACTAGATAAAGTGTTATTGAGAATAACTGAACATCATTTTGCAAGGATATAGTATGGATCAAGGTGAATCACGAGCAGTGACATGCATTGCCCCATTTACAACACAGAGTCAGGATCCATGTAACTTCTTCTCAGTTTCCATGGCAACACAAATGGCTAAATGTGCCAGGTAAAGTAAAACCATAAAGTAAAATGCACGACTCTGCAATGAGCATTTTCCACAAATCACAATCTATCAATCTTTCTCCACGGAGTGGTGGGTTTTATCCCAAGTCATTCCCCATTACTTCCTTTCAGCATGTTGTAAATTCCCCAAGGCCTCATGCTTCATGAAGGGGAGGACATTCTCTTCTAACAGCTCAGTTTCATGATGCAACCCTTAGGTGCAGATTTTACAGAAAGTGCCTACTAAATCTGGACTTGGTGAAGATTTTTTTTTTATTTTTCTTGAATCATGCATTAAACATTCTCCACAATGCTTGATTCTTCAACATGATAGCAGCAAGATCACACTGAATTCAAGTAGGTTGGATTGATTGCCTTTATGTGGTGTGATGGTTTACATGAGAAATGTCCTCCATTGCCTCAGGTATTTGAATACTTGGTCTTCAGTTGGTGGGACTTTTTGTGGAAGTGGTTCAGCCTTGAAGGAAAAAGTATGTCACTGGGAAGGAGCTTTGACAGTTAATGACTTTGTCTCACTTTTAGTTTGCTCTCTGATTTATGTGTGTGGTTGAGGATATGATATCTCAATTTTCTGCACTTGCTCCTTACCTGCTGATTGCTGCCATGCCTCTCTACCATGACAGACTCTTAGTACTCTGGAATGGTAAGCCACAATAACCCTTTTCCTCTCATAAACTGCTTTGAATATAGTGTTTCATCATAGCAAGAGAAAAGTGACCGATACACATAGGTGAGTATGATATGAGCCAGTGTTTATAGAGTTTGAGCACAGATTAGTATGTTTAGGAAAATGTCTCTCTCCTTAAATATATCACAGCCTTGTTTCTTTTCTTTTAAAAGTATCTATCTATCTATCTATCTATCTATTTATCTATCTATCTATCTATCTATCTATCTAATAAATGTTTGCCTGCATATATATGTGTGCATGAAGTGTGAAGCACCTCAGGGAGCCAGAAGAAGGCATTTAATCACTTGAAACTGGAGTTAGATAGTTGTAAGCTGCCATGTGTGTTTTGGGAACCCCCAGGTCCTCTGTAAAAGCAACAGTTCAACCTTAGTTCTTTTTAACCAAAATCTTTGTCTTTACTACATGTACTCCAGCAGTTGCCAAACTCAATTCAGAAGTTTCTAATAATATGATCAGAAAACTAGAACTCATGAGCCCTTATGCTTCTGGAGTTGAAAACACATGGAACTTGGTTCATTGGGGGTTCCTATTGAAAGTACCATAGAGCATGTGTGCCTTTTCAAAAACCTTGGACAGAAACTAAAACATAAAAAACAACATCTACTAAGTACATGGTTTACAAAAAAACAAAACAAACTGTTTGCAAGTGTTTAAAATCAAATGCTGTGGAGAGAGGGACTCTAAGGTTAAGGAAGAAATAAAGGAGAGAGGGATGAATGATTAACTGAGGATCCATGTGACATTATGGAAAATCAATCTTATTTTTTTTAAAACAGTGTTTCTTTGTGTAGGCCTGGCTGTCCTGGAACTCACTATGTGCAGACCAGCTTGTCCTCAAACTCACAAAGATCCATCTGCCTCTACTTTCAAAATGCTAGGATTAAAGGTGTGAGCCATCATACCTAGCAAAACCAGGTATTTTTATACTTTCTTCAATTCACTAAATATTCTTTTGGGCATCAGCTAAATTTGTGCTTTTATGATATCTACAAGGGGGAAAGTGACTTTTCCCAACAGTCCCTCTAAGTAGGTCATCTAGGCTCTGACAGAAGACACACAGGAAGACTCCCCCATCATTGAGTGTTCATCGATAAAACTCTCCAAACTTTACTGTTGATTGGATTTTTTTTCTGCAGCTGACCTTACCTTGTCACAATTAAAATGATTAGGTCTGCATTTTGATTCATGACCAAAATATGCTGTTAATTTCTCCATACTCTCCTAAGTTTCCTCTGGCAAAATTCATATGAAATAGCTGAAGTGTAGATGTGCCAAAATTAATTAGATGGTAAGGGAGAGATTATGAAATGTCTTCCTTGCCTTTTTAAACACTTATAACTTCAATTTGCCCTTCAGCAAGTTTGTGTCTTCCTTGAGTGATCTATTCCAGGCTGGCTCTCATTCCTCTGAATTCCTATGACTCCCTCATTAAGTGCCTCCACAACTAATCTTATCATGTATTCTAGGTTCTCTTGATTAATATTTAGGAGTGTGTTGTCTTCTGAATTAGTTGTCACCACTTTGAGTATCATCTCAGCAAGTAGACACATCATCTGTTTCTGAGCATGGGCAGCTTCTGCTTGCAATTGGTATGTGAGAGAGTGAATGGTTGAATTCTCTGGGCTTAACTTGGTGATGGTTGATGCTCAGAGGTATTGTGTGTAATTCAATCTAATGATCAGACTGCTGTCTGGGAGACAGAAAATTAGAATTCAATTACAATTGAATTGTATTTGCATTCAATTGTAATTGATTTTTCATTTTCCCTAGCTGTAGCTTTATGTGGGTCACATGAGCTCTTTGTTACTTGGCAGATGATTTAAGGAAGTCTCTTTCTCCTGCTTGGCACTTCCTAGCCTTGAGAGTGCATGAGGACCACACTGACATAGATTTTGCATCAAATTCAGCTTTTATGCAGTTCCTCGGTTGAGTCTGTTGAGATGCTGAGGTAAAGACAAAATTGTCTACAATCTCAGACATGTTGATGATATTCTAATTTCCTGGAATAAAGCTTATGGCCACTCACAACCGCTCACCTCTAATTTGAGATTTGCCTCCTCTATCTTTAGATCACCTATAAACCACAAGTGAAAGACTCTCCCTACCAAGCTTAAAACTGTTGACTATGAAATCCAGTGTTCTGCTTTAGGATATGTCATATCAGGCCCTGTGGTCAGTAGCTTACTTGCCTCTCTGGATACATGCACCACACATCTCACATGCAAGCTGGTCACCATTCATGATTGCCCTTTTAGTACATCTCACATTCTTCCTCTTTCGGGAAGATTCACTCCTTCACCTTCTCCAAGATTGCTTATTAACCACCTGCTATCCACTAAGCTTTATCTAAGAGAACACTTTTGTTGAGAGGACTTTTGGACTTGTCAGTAGACCTCTCAACTCTTTGCTAATCGAATCATATCTACCTATCTATTACACAGTTCATTCTATATAGTATTTATGTACATGTCTGACATTCATGACTAGAAATATTTCTAATTCATCATGTATTTGAAGCATGAAGCATAGAAATGTGTGTTGAGCAGAAATTCTACTGTTCAAATTGAAAAAAAAAACACTAATGAGTGGAGAATCCTTAAGTATAAGTTGAAATATTCTATGCTTTCAAGGTGGTGAAGAGCACTGGATGCTCTTGTAGAGGAATTAGCTTCATTTCTCAGCACCTATATCTTTAACCCCAGTTTCAAGAAATCTATCACAGGAGACAGCAGTTGTTGGCGAGGATGTGGAGAAAGGAACACTCTTCCACTGCTGGTGGGATTGCAAGCTGGTACAACCACTCTGGAAAGCAGTCTGGTGGTTCCTCAGAAAACTGGGCATGACACTCCCGGAGGATCCTGCTATACCACTCTTGGGCATATACCCAGAGGCTTCCCCTGCATGCAATAAGGACACATGCTCCACTATGTTCATAGCAGCCTTATTTATAATAGCCAGAATCTAGAAAGAACCCAGATGTCCCTCAACGGAGGAATGGATTCAGAAGATGTGGTACATTTACACAATGGAATACTACTCTGCAATTAAAAACAATGAATTCATGAAATTCTTAGGCAAATGGTCAGAACTGGAAAATATCATCCTTAGTGAGATAACCCAATCACAAAAGAACACACATGGTATGCAGTCACTGATAAGGGAATATTAACCCAGAAACTCGGAACACCCAAGACACAATTCACATATCAATAGATTTCCAAGAAGATGGAAGGAGAGACCCCTGGTCCTGGAAAGACTGGATGTAGGGGAATACCAGGACAGAGAAGTGAGAGGGGATTGAATGGGGAACAGAGGGAGGGAAGGGGGCTTATGGGACTTTCTGGGAGGGAGGAAACGGGAAAGGGGAAATCATTTGGAATGTTAATAAAAAAACTTAGAAAATACAAAAAAAAGAAATCCATCACCCCCTCTCTGTCCTCTAAGGGCATAGTACACATATGATGCATGCACATTCATACAGGCAAAATAAATAAATCTTTAAAAATAAAAGAAATAAAGAATCCATAGAACAAGTGGCATTTCCCACATAAGTCTAAATTGGGCACAACTGTCGGAGTTGTGTGCAGTCACTTGGCCTCCATTGTTTAGCTCTGGGCTCTCCCTTTGGTACTGAGGAGACTTGTGGGACCACAAGAGTTCTACTTACCTGTTGAGGCCTGTGGAAGCCCTAAGAAGTACCTGTCTGGAACATTGCCCCACTAATCCCTTGCCAGTTGGGGGTCCACATGAGGCATAGCCAGCAAAGTCAGGTACTCTAAACTCCATTGTCTGGCCCATGGCTCCCTCTGTCTTTCTGAGAAGTCCTGCTGCCACCAGGACCATCCAGCCAAGACCAGGGAGAACCAGGAGCCTAACGGACAGCATAAAAATACAGTCAACCAGCTCCAGAGCGATAAGGCACCACCCTGGCTATCCTAACAAAACTGAAGCACAGGAAGACTATCTTAACCACAATCTTAAAAAGATGGTCGAGGTCTTTAATAAGGAAACAAACAAATTCCTTAAAGAAATACAGGAAAACACATTCAAATATGTGGAGGCAAGAATCTCAGGTGTAGAAGATACAATAGAAGAAATCAATATTTTGGTCAAAGAAAATGCAAAACCTAAGAAGTCCACAAACAAAAAACATCCAGGAAATTTGGGACACTATGAAAAGACCATACCTAAGAATAATAGAAATAGAAGAAGGACTCAAAGGCCCAGAAAACATCTTCAATAAAATCATAGAGGAAAATTTCTCTAACCTAAAGAAAGAGATGCCTATGAATGTATTGGAAGCTTACAGAACACCAAACGGATTGAACCAGAAAAAGGAAATCCTCCTGTCACATAAAAATCAAAACACTAGATGTATAGAATGAAGAAAGACTATTAAAAGCTGTTAGGGAAAAAGGCCAAGTAACATATAAAGGCAGACCCAACTGATTTCTCAACTGAGACTCTAAAACCTAGAAGGGCCTGGGTAGATGTATTGCAGACCCTAAAAGAACAGAGGACAGCCCAGACGACTATACCCAGCAAAATATTCAATCACTATAGATGGAAAAATCAAGATATTCCATGACAAAACCAAATTTAAGCAGTATCTTTCCAGTAATTCAGCCCTACAAGAGACCCTAGAAGGAAAACTCAAATTAACACAAGAAATACATAATTTCACAACATTAAGAACACAAACACACCATCCTCTGCCACAGCGTGCAATATCTAAGTCGCACAGGGAGGTAGCTAACCACCCAGGAGTGCAGAGAGGACAGTCAGCACAGGGAGAACCTCCCCTGCCACTCAGAGGATCAAGTCCAGGACCCTCTGGCAGAAGCCTTCCTGTTTCTGTCTCTGGCTTTGTGACCATCCTCTGCCATAGTGCGCCATATCCAGGTGGTGTAGGGAGATAGCTAACCACACAGGAATGCAGAGAGGCCAGTCAGCACAGGTAGGACTTCCCCTGCTGCTCAGAGGATCACATCCGGAATCCTCAGACGGGAGCCTTCTGGTTTCTATTTCCAGCTTGGGACCATCCTCTGCCATAGTGCGCCATATCCAAGTACTTCAGGGAGGTAGCTAACCACCCAGGAGTGCAGAGAGGCCAGACAGCACATGTAGGACCACCCTGCTTGCTCAGAGGAAATATCTGAAAACCTTGAGGACACAAAAGCCTAAGAGCAGCCTAGGACAGGAGTCTTCCAATTTCTGCCTGCCCCAGAGCTGATTGGGGCCACAGAGCTACATGTCCAAATACAACATGAGGGCTAGTCTCTAAGGAGTACCTGCAAACCTGTGTACACAAAGAGAATGGGTCTCCCAGGAGCATAGATATGAAGGCTTGCAGGACAGATGAGCCCCAGTCAGAGACAGCAACACCAAATAACAGCAGAGAAAACCAGATGGCAAAAGACAAAAGCGAGAACATTACCAACAGAAAAAAAGACAACATGGCACAATCTGAATTAAGCTCTCCCACAACAGCAAGTCCTGGAAACCCCAACACACCAGAAAAGCAAGATCTAGATTTAAAAATCACATCTCGTGATGCTGATAGAGGATTTGAAGAAGGACATAAATAACTCACTTAAAGAAATACAAGAGAAGATGAGTCAACAGGTAGAAACCCTTAAAAAGGAAACACAAAAATCCCTTAAAGAAATAGAGGAAAACACAAAACAAACAAGTGAAGGAACTGAACAAAACCATCCAGGATCTAAAAATGGAAGTAGAAACAACACAGAAATCACAAGAGAGACAATTCTGGAGATAGAAAACCTTGGAAAGAAATCAGGAGTCATAGATGCAAACATCAACAATAGAATACAAGAGATAGAAGAAAGACTCTCAGGTGCTGAAGATATCATAGAAAGCACTGACTCAATGGTCAAAGAAAATGCAACATGCAAAAAGCTTGTAACCCCAAACATCCAGGAAATGCAGGACACAATGAGAAGACCAAACCTAAGGATTATAGGAATATGGAAGAGAGTGAAGATTTACAACTTAAAGGGCCAGTAAACATCTTCAACAAAATTATAGAAGAAAACTTCCCTAACATAAAGAGAAAGATGCCCATGAACATACAAGAAGCCTACAGAACTCCAAACAGAATGGAGCAGAACAGAAATTCCTCCCAACACATAATAATCAAACACCAAATGCACTAAACAAAGAAAGAATATTAAAAGCAGTGAGGGGAAAAGGTCAAGTAACATATAAAGGAAGACCTATCAGAATTACACCAGATTTCTCACCAGAGACCATGAAAGCAAGAAGATCCTGGGCAGGTCTCATATAGACCCTAAGAGAACACAAATGCCAGCCCAGACTACTATACCCAGCAAAACTCTCAATCACCATAGAAGGAGAAACAAAGATATTCTATGATAAAACAAAACTTATACAATATCTTTCTATAAATCCAGCCCTAAAAAGGATAATAGATGCAAAATGCCAATATAAGGACTGCAACCACACCCTACAAAAAGAAAGATAGTAATCTTCTTTCAACAAACCCAAAAGAAGATAACCACACAAACATAAAAGTAACATCAAAAATAACAGGAAGCAACAATCACTATTCCTTAATATCTCTGAACATTAATGGACTCAATTTCCCAATAAAAAGACATAGACTAACAGACTGGACACATAAAGAGGATCCAGCATTTTGCTGCATACAGCAAATGCACCTCAGTGTCAAAGACAAACACTACCTTAGTGTAAAAGGCTGGAAAACAATTTGCAGGCAAATGGTTTTAGGAAACAAGCTGGAGTAGCCATTCTAATATCTGATAAAATTGACTTTCAACCAAAAGTCATCAAAAGACACAGAAAGACACTTCATACTCATCAAAGGAAAAATCTACCAAGAAGAACTCTCAATTCTGAACATCTATGCTCCAAATGCAAGGGCACCCACATTCGTAAAAGAAACTTTACTAAAGCTCAAAGCACACATTGTACCTCACACAATAATTGTGGGGAACTTCAACACCCCACTCTCCTCAATGGACAAATCAGGGACAAAAAGTAACCACAGACACAGTGAAACTTACAGACGTTTTGGACCAAATGGATATAACAGGCATCTATAGAACATTTCATCCTAAATCAAAAGAATATACTTTCTTCTCAGAACCTCATGGTACGGGACACAATGAAAGCAGTGCTAAGAGGAAAACTCATAGATCTGAGTGCCTCCAAAAAGGGAAGAGAGCATATACTAGTAGCTTAACAGCACACCTGAAAGCTCTAGAACAGAAAGAAGCTAATACACCCAAGAGGAGTAGACAGCAGTAAATCATCAAAGTCATGGCTGAAATCAACCAAGTAGAAACAAGAAGAACTATACAAAGAATCAACAAAACCAAAATACTCAATAAAATTCTTGCCAACCGAATCCAAGAACACATCAAAAAGATCATTCACCACGATCAAGTAGGCTTCATCCCAGGGATGCAGGGATGGTTCAATATAAGGAAGTCCATCAATGTAATCCACTACATAAACAATCTCAAAGACAAAAACCACACAGTTATTTCATTAGATGCTGAAAAAGCATTTGACAAAATTCAGCATCCTTTCATGTTAAAGGTCTTGGAAAGATCAGAAATTCGAGTCCCATATCTAAACATAGTAAAAGCAATTTACAGCAAACTGGTAGCCAACATCAATCTAAATGGAGAGAAACTTGAAGCAATCCCACTAAAATCAGGGACTAGATAAGGCTGCCCTCTCTCTCCATATCTTTTCAATATAGTACTTGAAGTTCTAGCTAGAGGAATTAGACAACAAAAGGAGGTCAAAGGGATACAAATTGGAAAGGAAGAAGTCAAACTATCACTATTTGCAGACGATATGATAGTATACTTAAACAACCCAAAAAACTCCACTAGAGAACACCTATAGCTGATAAACAACTTCAACAAAGTGACCGGATATAAAATTAACTCAACAAATCAGTAGCCTTCCTATACTCAGAGGATAAACAGGCTGAGAAAGAAATTAGAGAAACAACACCCTTCACAATAGTCACAAACAATATAAAGTATCTTGGTGTTACTCTAAGCAAACAAGAGAAAGATCTGTATGACAAGAACTTCAAGTCTCTGAAGAGAGAAATTGAAGAAGTCCTCAGAAGATGGAAAGATCTCCCATGCTCATGGAGTGGCAGGATTAATATAGTAAAAATGGCCATTTTGCCAAAAGCAATCTACAGATTTAATGCAATTCACATCGAAATTCCAACTCAATTCTTCTTAGAGTTAGAAAGAGACATTCTCATATTCATCTGGAATAACTAAAAAGCCAGGATAGCTAAAAATATTTTTGACAGTAAAAGAACTTCTGGGGAAATCAGTATCCCAGACCCCAAGCAGTACTACAGAGCAATAGTGTTAAAAACTGCAAGGTATTGGTACAGTGACAGGCAAGTAGAACAACATAATAGAATTGAAGACTCAGAAATGAACCCACACTCCTATGGTCACTTGATCTTTGACAAAGGAGCTAAAACAATCCAGTGGTAAAAGGACAGCCTTTTCAACAAATGGTGCTGATTCAATTGTCAGTTAGCATGCAGAAGAATGTAAATTGATCCACTTTCATCTCCTTGTACAAAACTGAAGTACAAGTGGATCAAGGACCTCCACATAAAACCAGACACACTGAAACTCATAGAGAAGAAACTGGGAAAGAGCCTTGAGCACGTGGGCACAGGGAAAATTTCCTGAACAGAACACCAATAGCTTATGCTCTAAGATCAATAATTGACAAATGGGACGTCATAAAATTACAAAGTTTCTGTAAGGCAAAAGACACTGTCAATAGGACCAAATGGGAACCCACAAATTGGGAAAAGATCTTTACCAACCGTACATCCAATATATTGGCTTCTATCCAATATATCCAAAAATTCAAGAAGTTAGACTCCTGAGAACCAAATAACCCTATTAATAAATGGGTATAGAGCTAGACAAACAATTTTCAACTGAAGAATATCAAATGACTGAGAAGTACCTAAAGAAATGTTCATCATCCTTAGTCAACAGGGAAATGCTAATCAAACAACCCTGAGATTTCACCTCACACCAGTCAGAATGGCTAAGATCAAAAACACAGGAGACAGCAGGTGTTGTTGAGGATGTGGAGAAAGAGGAACACTCCTCCACTGCTGGTGGAATTGCAAGCTGGTACCACCACTCTGGAAATCAGTTTGGCACTTCCTCAGAAAATTGGGCATAATACTACCGGAGGACCCTACTATACCACTCCTGGGCATATACCCAGAGGATTCTCCAGCATGTAATAAGGACACATGCTCCACTATGTTCATAGCAGCCTTGTTTATAATAGCTAGAAACTGGAAAGAACCCAGATGTCCCTCAATGGAGGAATGGATACAGAAAATGTGGTACATTTACACAATGGGACACTACTCAGTTCTTAAAAACAATGAATTCATGAAGTTCTTAGGCAATGATATGATAGTATTCTTAAGCGAGCCAAAAAAACTCCACCAGAGAACTCCTACAGCTGATAAACAACTTCAGCAAAGTGGCCGGATATAAAATTAACTCAAGCAAATCAGTAGCCTTCCTGAACTCAAAGGATAAACAGTCTGAGAAAGAAATTAGGGAAATGACACCCTTCACAATAGTCACAAACAGTATAAAGTATCTTGGTGTGACTAACCAGACAAGTGAGAGATCTGTATGACAAGAGCTTCAAGTCTCTGACGAAAGAACACCTCAGAAAATGGAAAAATCTTCCATGCTCATGGATTGGCAGGATTAATATAGTAAAAATGACCATCTTGCCAAAAGCAATCTACAGATTCAATGCAATTCCCATCAAAATCCCAACTCAGTTCTTCATAGTGTGATCATGTATTCTGAAAGATGTTTAAGGGCTGAGGACAAAGAGAAGGGAGACCAGAAGAATTTAGGTGAGAGGAACAGAGGTGAGAACAAAGCTGAGAGAAGAACTGAACTGAAAAGTTTTTAGTCAGAAGAGAACAAGATTAGAAGGAGAACACAGAGTGAAATAACGCAGAAACTATAGGAAACAAAAAAAAAAAAAAAAAAAAAACAAAAAACCTAAGAGAGCTATGTACAGAATGCAGAGGGAAAGAGGAAAAAGAAGATGCTTCAGAGGGCAGAAGGAGCAGACAGGCTTCTCCTTAACATGGGACAGAACAGGTTCCATAGTAAGAAGGAGAAAGGCTTGGTCTTATTAAAAGGAACAAAGCTTTTTTCTTATAAACATGGATTTAATTCATTTAGCATTTAAGGAAGTGGAAGCCTTTTTTTTTTTCCTCGATGCAATAAATATTGGTTAAGGTATTCAACTGTGGCAGGGGACTTGCCTTGTCTAACATTCATGTCCTAACTTGTCTACCAGGATGGGACTTAACATTCCTACCTTAACTTGCCAACCAGGATGTCAGTTACCCACATACATGTCCCATTTTGCCTAATAGGATGTAAGTTCCTAGGGAGGTTTTGGGAAAGTAAACATTTCTTGACTACTACTCAAAATGGAAGTCTTATTCCAAATAGTTTCTTTTATTAGTAAAGGTATGTCTCTTATTGGGGTCCATCTCAGGGGCAGCTTATATCATAAAAACTTATACATAGGTACAGGAAGTGCTGTTGGGTGGTTGGTTTGGGTCCAAGCTTATTGTGACTAACTATACAAAACAGTCTACTGACGTTTATTCTGATTTGTTTCTAAGTGTACAGAATATAAAAGAACATGTCATTAACTTGCCACTATAAAGTTGGCAGCAGAAACATATAGGCAAGTTTCCTTATAATGGTAGGCTAGCCTGGTAACCTAGGACTCAACATTTCATCTAGGCTTTAATATTTTACCTAGGCTTTAGCAAATATGGAAATACATATCTTCCTCTTCTCTACAAACCATATAAAGACTTTTATTGCAGTTCCAGTTTATATATGGGATGCATTTTAAGGAGAATTAATCAAGTATAAGAAACAAGATCGTAGTAGGAAATAGCAAAATCATCTCTTTCTTTCCCTAAAACTTCTTCGTCGACCAATTTAGCATCACAGAACTCAAAATGGATTAACAATTTAAACCTATCTCAGTGTTTACGCTGTTGGCAAGTTAAGACAGGAATGTTAGCAAAATAAGCCCTATACAGAGTTTGGTTTTAGAGAGAAGGAGGAGCAAGATGCTAGACTGGTCTTTAGATCAAGTGAATTTTGGCCTTCTCCAGGGATCATAGACCCATGTCTTCTTTCCTAAGATATCTCTGTGAGATAGTCTCTTTAACCAGTATGCAGGTGGATATGTGATGAGTGACAGGTTTAGTTCCAAGCTTGTGAATTACTAGCACTAAAGAACCTCCCCTTCCCTGACTTTTACAACATCTGCCTTATGTACCACATCTGTTTTTAAGATTGAAAACATGGGGTTGAACACAGTGACCCCACTTTTCTAAAACTTACTGCCAAAAGGAGCACATGGGTGTTATATTAAGAAAGGAGAAAGGGTCCTCCTTTTGGATTGGTTTATACAGAGAAAGCCTAACAATGAATTCTTTACTTTTTTTTCCTGTGTCTTCTGTTTGTCTATCATTTGTAGTCTTTGATATGTTTGTTGTGTGTATCCAAGAGTTGCCTGTCCCTAAGAAAGGGATTTGTTCTGTATTTATTGAACAACACAGAAAACAATCTATGGGAAAAGAAATGAGGGTTATATTTCTACAGAAACCTTAAGCAGAGTTTTGCAAAGGGAGAAACTATTTTACCAACATTCTCTGGCCCAGAATAGCACTTCAAATCACACACAGATATTAGCAATCTATATCCATAAGTTGCTTTCAACATTTATGGGATATTTTTTATTTAAAGTTGCTTTTGACTTGTTGGCCATGTTCACAGCACACACATGCATTTTTCTGCGTCAGGGGCATGGAAGAATACATAGATCAAGTACACAAATTTAATGTTGTGCATTTAGCCTAGGTTTTAAGAACTTATTCCATGGGAAATCCAAGCCATTGAAGATTGTTTCCTATGTTCTCTTAAAGGGAGTTTAAATGTAAGGAGGTGAGCACACAGTAGGACAGCAGGTTAAGTACGTGGTCCTAAATATTTTCAAGGCATACAACTGGGTAGATAAGTCTGGCAAAAGTTGAGTCCTTCAAAGGCAAGAAGTATTATTAGAAAAAAATATCACCACAAAGGGAAAAGAAGAAATTAATCAAATCATCAGTGTAGTAAATACGGTATAACACAATAGGAGAATAAGGGTTGGGTTCTGTTAGATAGCCCTGGTCTGCCTTCATTAAGTCCTACTGTTGCCTTAAGAAGTGAAGATGACATAATGTGCAGATCCAGCACCCTTACTGAAAGGTTAAGAATGAAGTAGAACAGAGGTCCAAGCAAGTATGCACTCACTCCTTTTTCTTTTTAATATTTTAATGAATCTATTAAAATATTGTGTGTGTGTGTGTGTGTGTGTGTGTGTGTGTGTGTGTGTGTGTGTGTGTAAATCCAGAGAACAACTTGCAGGAGTTAGTCCTTTCCTTTTATCATGTAAGTTCATGGGGAATTGAACTCAGGTCATCAGAGTTGGGAGCAACCTTTACCCACTGAGATATATCACCAGCCCTTTGCCTTTTTCCTTATCGCAACTGAGGAATTTTGCATGCATGACTTGAATATTTTAGATAAAAGATTCCAAAGACTCATGATGAAATTAGAAATTTTCCTCAATACTTATGGCCCAGGAAACTATTATGGTTTTTTTGTTTGTTATTTGCTTAAATTATATTTTATGGTTAAAGGTGTTTTGACTGCATGTACGCCTCTGCATTTCGTGCAAGCATGTTGTAAGCAGAGGCCAGAATAGGGCCTCAGATGCCCTGGGACTGGGGTTACAGATGATTTTGATCTAACATGCAGATGCTGGGGATCAAACTCAGGTCACGTAGAAGAACAGCCAGTGCTCTTGATCACAGAGTCATCTCTCCAGCCCTTGGTTTTGATTTTATTATTTCTTTGTGTGTGTGTGTGTGTGTGTGTGTGTGTGTGTGTGTGTTACCCATAGAGGCTAGAAGATGGCATGACTAAAGTTATAGGTAGTAAGTCACCCAAATGTGGATGTTAGAAAAGGAACTTGGGTCCTCTGGAAGAGAATTATGGACTTACTAACTGTGGAGGCATGTGTATGTGTATGTGTATATGTGTGTGTGTGTGTGTGTGTATGTGTGTGTGTGTGAGTGTGAGTGTGTATATGTGTGTGTGTGTATGTGTGTGTGTGTGAGTGTGAGTGTGTGTATGTATGCATGTATGTATGTATGTATCTATGTAACCTATTCTGTTTTCTCTTTTGTTGATATCCAATCTGTTCCATTTGTTTGTGGCCATTTCTGTTCTGGCCCAGGAATAAACAAATATCATAGGGGCAAGAAGCTCCTCTCAGAAGCACCCAACACACTGCTGAAAGCTAAGCAATCTTTCCTCCCAGCTGCCTGTGACACACCAGTTCCAGCTGCCATCTCAAAGCAAGAAAGGCTTTAGCTAATTCCTTTCCTGCCGCTGTTCTGTTAATCTTTTACTATTTAGGTTGATTTTGCTAAAGGAAACATTGTCTATGGTTGAAAGTCAACACAGTCAAGAGAAAAGTGAATGGATTATCAGACCTACGTGTGCACATGCATGCGTACACATGAACACAAACACACTCGGGCATGCACAAAACATAGCTGATGTTTCCAGGGCAGCTTCTTGACCTTTGAAAGCAGTTCCTGATGACAAGAAGTGCATACCAAAAGGAGCATGTCATGGTTGTCTCTGGAGGGGCCCTGCCAGAGCCTTACAGATACAGAGGCAGATGCTAGCAGCCAACCATTGGACTGGGCGTGGGGTCCCCAATGGAGGAGTTGGCGGGCGGTCCGGAGGAGCTGAAGGGGTTTACAACCCCATGGGAAGAACAATGATGTTGGCCACCCAGACGCTCCAGGACTCCCAGGGACTAAACCAGCAACCATTTTGGTTCCAGCCAAAAAATGTGGCAGAGGACTGCCTTGTCCGGCATCAGTGGGAGGAGTGGTCCTTGGTCCGGTGAAGGCTCAACAGATGCCCCAACAAAGGGAAATCGAGGGGACAGGAAGTGGGAGTGGTTCGGGTGGAGGAGCATATACTTGAAGGCAGGGGATGGGAGGAGGGGTTGGGGATTTTCTGGGAGAGAGGAAACTGGGAAAGGTTTTAGCATTTGAAATGTAAGTGAAGATTATATTCAATAAAAAATGTATTAAAATGAAAAAAATAGGGTACAGAACTAAACAAAATTCTCAACAAGGCTGCAATGAATCTGTAATGGGTGAGAAGCACTTAAAGAACTGTTCAAAATTCTTTGTCACCAGGTAAATGCAGATCAAAACAACTTTGATAATTCATAGTGTACCCATCATGTACATCAGAAGAGCTAAGATCAAAAACTCACATAACAGCGCATGGTGGAGAGGATGTGGAGAAATGGGAACACTCCTCCATTGCTGTTGGTAGTGCAAACGTGCACAACTACCAACCAAAGAGCTTGCAGGGGTTGGACTTAGCACCCCTAAACAGTCATAGCAGACATAAAACTTGATCTTTTTGTGGGTCCCCTAACAACTGGAGCAGGGTCTGTCTCTAACTCTGTTGTCTGCCATTTTATCTCACTCCCCTAGCTGGACTGCCTTGCCAGGCCTCATCTGGGAAAAAATATGTTTAGTCCTGCTGGGACTAGATGTCTCAGGGTGGAGTGGTGCACAAAGGAGGCCTTCCCTTCTCTGAGAATAATGGACAGGATCGGGGGGGGGGGAGGTGGCGGGGGGAGGAAGGTATTTTTGAGGATCAGACTGGGAGGAGGACAGGGAGGGGTTTTTGATCAGGATGTGAAGTGAATAAATAAATTAATGGAGAAAAAATAAAACATAACAAACAAAAAGAAAACAGTTCCTGAGCCTGCTGTGGGCAGTAGAGGGCAGCAGTGACCCACCATTTCGAAGTTCCTCCTCCAAGGGGCACAGCACTGAAAACTCCAAGATAGGGCATGACACTTTCTTTTGTGTGGCAAACGTTTGGAGGAAAAGCTGTCTGTTCGCTTTAAACATCTTTTCCTCCAGCAAGCCAGGTGCAATGGAAGTAGCTCCAGAAGATCTGAAACAGAGGAAAATGTGGAGGTCGGATGAGCCACTAGATGGCAGTGTTTCCGACGGATGTTCTAAAGAGATATCCATCAGAATGTCTTGGAGTGCAGCTCTGTTGAAAATCATAGCAAAAAACAAGAGGGCAGTGAAAGGGACATGCTGGTGCAGTCCTTTAATTCTGCTGCTTGGGAGGCAGAGGCAGGTGAATGAATATCTGTGAGTTCGAGGCCGGCTGGGTTCCAGGACAGCCAGGGCTGTGACACAGAGAAACCAAAGAGTAAGAAATATTTATTAAGCGCTTCTTATGTGCAAGGTGACGTGGAATTTTATCTCTTTTTATGCTCTTATCAACATGGTGAGTTAGGCAAGAATAGAGACTTAAATATGTAAATGACAGCAAAAACTACGAGCCCAGCTATGCACCTTCCATGTGGATTATTCTCTCCTATTTTGCATTACAGTTCAGTTACAGTATAGTCCTCATTTTGAAGATGGGGAAACTGAGGCCACAAGAACTTATGGAACTTGTTCACAGTCACACACAGCTATTAATGCCAGGACTCCTGATCAGAACACAGCAAGTTGGTCTTTTCCTGAAACCTAATGCCCTTACCTCCTTCTATATTAAATGCAGATTCTTTGTCCTGTCTTGTGTGGCGTAAGTAATGCACAGACCATGGACCTAAGCTCTTTAAGTGAGGTGTTTCAGTGATGGTAAGAGCAGGTGGATTTAAAATCATAAAAAAAAAGCCAGCTGTGACAGTTCACATCTGTAACCACCAGCACCTGCAAGGATGAAGCAGGAGTGTAGCCACAAGTTCAAAGCCAACCTTAGATACATAGTGTGCTTTAGGTCAGCCTGTTTAACAGAGTGAGACTCTGTCACTATCCAACCTTCTATCTGTACCTATTCCAAGAAATCTATTGTCTTCCAAAGTGTACAAATGACTGTTTCCCATTGTCTCAAGGGGAAGAATGATGGTTATGCATACAATCAGTTAGATGACAAAGGGTGAGACAGAAGCCCACCCCTTTTCCCTTCTGATGGCACGTGTTATGTGTGCCTTCCAGTCTTCACCAAAGATATGATGCAAAGGTAAAAGATTCTGAAGACTCATGATGAGATTGGGAAATTTCCTTAATACTTTCTGGCTGTGAAATTCTTGTTGTTTTGCTTAAATTATCTATTAAATGTATGGGTGTTTTGCCCGTGTGTGTGTGACTTTGCACCACATGTAAACCTGGTGCCTGCAGAAGCAAGAAGTGATAAAAGAATTGTCCAAGGGTTCAGTGGAGCTCCAAGTTACTTTTTGGACTCTTTATATGTAATAGTACTTAAAACAAAAACTGAGGAGGAGGCTTAGTGGGCAATCAACATTTGATGGACAAGCCTCTTGGCCCAAATACGAAATCTCAGAGCCCTTATTTTATATGTATATATATATGTGTTTGTATATATATACACACATATATATATCCATCTAGATGTGGTGGAAGTGAGTGGAAGCTCATTGTTTGTCTCTTTTGAGCTCACAACAAATGGGTTGTTTTGTTTTAAAATCTTCATTCATTGCATAAACCATCAAGATGTAGCTCTGATCAACTATTCAACAGGAAAGACTAGTAGAGCTAGGATGATGTCCTCTAGGGTTACAGAAATGGATTCTTTTCTTCCAGCTACTTAAAAAATAAAAAGGCAGGAAATATATGGTTTCACCAGTCAGGCGGATTTTATTGAAAGTGAAAACACACAGAGAAGCACACACACATACACACATATAATCATGCATGAACACATGCACACATGCATGCACAGGAAAACGCATAAAGGACAGACTCTCCACACAGGTGGGGGGGTGAACCCTAATATGGCGTGCCTTTTTGGCAAGCAATTGTTGTCACATGTTTTCTGAAACTTTTTAGATCCCAGTTTGCTCTTTACTGTTTTTTTTTCCGGGTGGTGTTTTTAAAGGGAATTTTTGGTTTTGTTTATTGTTTTTGGTTTTTTTTTTTTACAACCAGTGATTTTCTGTGCCCATTCACTGTGTTTGCCTAAGAATCTATTTATTTATATGAGGTTTGTTGTGTGCTCTAAAAGGAAGACTACTGCTCATGTCACCCCTCTGCAAAAGTTCTACAAAGATCTAGGAAGAGATTTCTAGCTTGCTCGCTGCAATGAACATAGTAAAAATGCCCTTTAGACATGTAAACATTGTTTAGTCAGGATCTCCGCTATACCCAAGACTGAAATCAGTGGGATCACTCACTCAAGATAACCAGAACCCCACAACACCCAATGAACAGCAGAAACTAAGAGCAATGTTCTGCTTTTCACATCTGAAGGCATTCCACATTCATCTGCCCTTTGGTTAGAAAGTATCCCCCAGTATCCTGATCCTCAATTCAGAGACTTCTGTTATCAGTTAAAATATGTCATTCAGGTGATCAAGCTTGGGGAGGTAGGCCTAGGACTGTAGTTAGGAATCTAGAGTGTTAAACCTTATGTAATGGCCCTCAGCATGATAAAATAGATCTTGTATCTACCTGTATCTACCTTCTTGCTTGCAATACTCAAAACAGACCGAGAAAAATCGTTGCTCAAACAAACTTTATCTGCACAGTTTAAATGGAACTAAGCTTATTTAACTTGTGAAACTCTTCTGAGACCATTTTCTTTCAGTTTATTTAATTCATTTATTGTATGTAGATGAGTGTTTTGCCTACATGTACGTCTTGAGACGTACATTTGAGAGAGCCTCTTGCCCTCAGAGGAAATGAATTTTCAGTTCCCAGCAATCATGTGGCTACTCAGAACCACTGTTAACTCCAGGTTCACCAGTTTCACATCTAATGTTGTCTTCTGGGCTCTTGGCACTACATGTGGGTGGTTCATGCCAACACTCACACACAGAAAATAAAAATAAAACTGTGTTTTAGGAAGAAAAATGAGAGGGAAAATCCATTTAAGTATTCTCAGAAAGTTCTTTGCATAGATTTAGTTTTTTGTCTTATTTGGGTACATTACCCTCAGAAAACAGTAGGGAAATTATATTATGGGAACAGATAGCAGAGTCAATAGGCATATTCCCCACTGTGCAAATACCTACAGGCATTAGTCATTCTTCCTCTAAGCATTATATTCTTAAAAATAATGGGATGAGCATGTAGTAAGAGCCATCCTAAGTATCAGGGTTCAACCAAGAAAATACATATGCATGCATATGAACATATTCCTACATGCACACATAGAGGTAGGTGTGCCCATATTGGGTTTCATGGGGAAACTGATTATTTTTGATAAATTTAGGGAACTCAATCATGACTCAAAACTATGAAAATTTTTCAGAGAAGTAACACTCTCAATGAATAATTTGATTTGAAAAAGAAAAAGCTCAAAACAGGTCTTAGAAATCTAAGATATGCATATATACCTGTGCTATTCTTGGAAAGGTTAGGAAGAATCAAACTATGGGCCATGTCTAGGAATTCTTCATGGACACCATGTGGCAGATGAGCTAATAATTATGTGTACTTCCTACTCTTGTGGTCTGCTGCTAAATCAGTTTGTTCAAGGTAAATCATTTGTATAAACACATGCAGGTGACATGACCGTGAATGGCACTAGGGTCTCATTTGAAAACTGCTCATGATCCTCCATTATTCTCTATCAGAAAAATATCAAGACCACAGTTTTCAAATACAGCCTCTGAAACAAAGTAAATTTCTCAGGATAAAATGACACTTTTAATAAGATTATTCTTCCAAGATGACACTTTGGTGAGATTGTCTGGAACTATTGTCTTTTGACCACAGTGTCACAATTAATTGGCACAAATTTGTACAAATACTTTTGGGACTGAGAATCTGCAAATCAATAATCATAGGAATAAAGTGAAATGCAGCAATGAATCCAATAAGATGATTTTCTGTATCCACTGATTATTTTGGTATCTTATTCAGCTATTGTACATTGTAGTGTGATACACTATTAAACCAGATATTTCTATCCATTTTGTGGTTATGATGTGAGAAGATGTCACGGAGGATGGAAAATGTATATATAGAATTTGGTACTCTTTTTTCTTTGAGACAGCATCTATGTAGACCAGACTGGTCTTGAACTCACTCAAATCCCCAGTTTCTGCCTCTAGAGTTGTGGGATCACAGAGAAGTACCACCATATCTGTCAGGAATTTATATTTTTAATATCTAACTTAGTGGTATGTGCCTTTAATCCCAGCACCTGGGAAACAGAGGCAAGAGGATCTCATTGAGTTCCAGGCCAGTCTGGTTTGCATAGTCCTTTTAAGGACAGACAAAACTGCATAGTGAGACACTGTCTTGGAAAACAAAAACAAAGCAAAAAAACAAACAAACCAAAAAACAACCAGCACACACACACACACACACACACACACACACACACACACATACACACAAAGTAAAAGTGCCAGGCATAGTGGTTCAGGTGTGGATCATCTTTATATGAGACAGAAGCAGGAAGATCTCTGAGTTTATGGCCTACCTAGTTTATATAGTGAGTTCCAGGACATCCAGAGCTATGTAGTGAGAAACTGCCTCAAAATAAATAAAAAGTAAATACATACATACATACATAGTCTACCGTAAGTGCTTTGAAACTTATGCTGTACCTTTCTTTGTAGGTTTTCATACTTGATACCATAGCTTTCCTTCAAGCTTTGCCTCCATTATGGAGCTAAGAACACCGAGGCTTAGGAAAGTTACTATACCAGTAAAGGTATTGAATTGCACAGAACAGTTGCAAACCTATTGTATATAATTTTCATTTCAATGGCATGGTTTTGATTCCTTGTTTAATGTGATCATTTGTAACACCTTACCTGAATAAAACTGCAAACAAACAATGAAATTCTTAAATCCTGCATAGAGCTTAGCACAATTCTGTGTATGAATAAGGCACCACACAATTACCTGCTAAGTATGCAAGTGATGCTAAGGAAGTACAGACCTAGTGGCCTGGCAATGACTTATAACTCATAAATTATCTTTAGTGTGGCTTGGTATACAAGTTTGACTTTCACCAGTGGCTTTATACTTCTGGTTTACTCGTGTAAACAAAGTAGGAGAAAAATAGAACTGGGACTGGGGTGATGTCTCAACAGTTTAAAGCACTGATTCATTTTGCAGAGGGCCTTGGTTTGGTTTCCAGCACTCCATGACAGGCCACAACCTTCTGTAACACTAGTTCCTGGAGATCAGCCACACTATTCTGGCCCTTGCAGGCACTACATACACATAGTGCACATAGATGTAGGCATACACCCATATGCAAAATAAAATTATTTTTAAAATTTAAAGAAAAAAACAACCTCTATCATGGGATACCGGAAGGAAGATCTGGCTGGCAAACATTTTGGAGTTGTAGAACTCAGTCAAGAAATGGTAAGCACATTTTCTAGGACTCCATCTGACCCCTGTTAGAATGGCTAAGATCAAAAACTAAAGCAACAGCAGTCTGGCTAGGATATGAAGCATGTGGAACACTGCTCCATTGCTGGTAGGAGTACAAACTTGTATAATCACTTTAGAATACAATCTGGCATTTTCTCAGAAAATTTGGAATAGTTCTACCTCAAGATATATATATCTTGTATAGATATACACATACATATATGTGTATACACACACATGCACAAACGTATACATGTTATGTTTGTGGGGGGGATTGATGTCCCACCTGGCTATATGAAGTCTCCATATTCCCAGCTCTAGCAGTATCAGCTAGGGTTAACCCCATAGACTTCTGGGAGTCCCACCCTGTTTAAGGTCTTCAAATAGTCCCAGAGATGCCACCACTCATTTCTGTTCTCTCTTCCAGCCTTCTCCTGCCTGCCTCTCTCCACACCTGATTCCCATCTGATACACACACACACACACACACACACACACAGAGTGGCACTATTAGAAGGTGTGACCCTGTTGGAGTAGGTGTGTCACTGTGGGCATGGGCTTTAAGAACCTCATCCTAGCTGCTTGGAAGCCAGTATTCTGCCAGCAGCCTTCAGATGAAGATGTAGAACTCTCATCTCCAGCTGTACTGCCTGGATGGCTCCATGTCTCCCCCTTGATGATAATGGACAAAACCTCTGAACCTGTAAACCAGTCCCAATTAAATTTTGTCCTTATAAGAGTGCTTTGGTCATGGTGTCTGTTAACAGCAGTAAAATTCTAGTTGCAACACTGGGATAGCCAAAAAAATTCTCAATAAAAGAACTTCTAGAGGAATCACCACCCTGAGATGTCCTACAAAGCAATAGTGATAAAAACCATGTGGTTTGGTACAGAGACAGACAGGTTAACCGATGGAATAGAAGCAAATACCCAGAAATAAACCCATGAACCTAAGGACTCTTGATATTTGACAAAGAACCCAAAACTATACAGTGGAAAAAAGAAAGTATCTTTAACAAATGGTGCTGGTTGTACTGGTGGTCTGCATATAGAAGAATGCAAATTGATCCATATTTATTGTGCTGCACAAATCTCAAGTAAAAGTGGATCAAAGACCTCAACAAAAAATAAAACACTAAACTGACAGAACACCATATCCAGATGGCACAGGAGATAGCTGACCACCCGGAGTGCAGAGAGACCTGAGACCACCCCTGCTGCTCAGAGGAGCCTGTCTGGAACCCTCAGTCTGGAGCCTTTAGATTTCTGTCTCCTGCTAGGGACCATCCTCTGAACAGTGCACCATATCCAGGTGGCGCAGGGAGATAGCTAACCTCCTAGGAGTGTGGAGAGATCTGAGAGTACAGGTATGACTACCCCTGCTGCCCAGAGGAAGCAGCCTGAAACCCTGAGGACACAAGAGCCCAGGAGCAGCCTGGAACTGGAATCTTCTGATTTCCATCTGCACCCAGAACTGAGCCTGGGCTCAGAGCTACAAACACAAATACCCCCACATGAGAGCTGGTCTCCCAGGAGTGCCTACATACCAGTGTGCAGAGGTAAGACCATCACCTCTCTTCAAATTCCTGGTCCAAGAGGGGCCTGAGCAATCAGGACACAAGAACCAAGGATCAACTGGCAACAGGATCCTTCTGGTTTCTATCTGCACACCTGAGCTGAACCTGTATCACAGCTCTCCATATTAACCTATATCACAGCTCTCCATATCTAAATTCCTCCCAGAGAGAACGGGTCTCCCAGGAGTACAGATACACAGGCTTGTAGGACAGATAAGCTGCAGACAGAGACAGCAAACCAGCTAACACCAGAGATAACCAGATGGCAAAAGGACAAAAGCAAGAACATTACCAACAGAAACCAAGGCAACATGGTACCATCTGAACATGGTTCCCACACAACAGCAAGTCTAGGATACCCCAACTCACTGAAAAAGCAAGATATGGATTTAAAATCACATCTCATTATGCTGGTAGAGGACTTCAAGAAGGACATAAATAATTCCATTAAAAAAATACAGGAGAACATGAGTCAACAGGTAGTAGCCCTTAAAAAGGAAACACAAAAATCCCTTAAAAAAGACACCGTCAAAAAGACAAAGCGGCAACCAACTAACTGGGAAATGATCTTTACCAACCTTACATCCGACAGAGGGCTAATATCCAAGATATACAAAGAACTCAAGAAGTTAAACTCCAGAGAGGCAAGTAACCCTATTAAAAAATGGGGTACAGAGCTCCACAAAGAGTTCTCACCTGAAGAATATCTAATGGCTGAGAAGCACCTAAAGAGATGTTCATCATCCTTAGTCATTAGGGAAATGCAAATCAAAACAACCCTGAGATTCCATCTCACACCAGTCAGGATGGCTAAGATCAAAAACACAGGAGACAGCAGTTGTTGGCGAGGATGTGGAGAAAGAGGAACACTCCTCCACTGCTGGTGGAATTGCAGGCTGGTACAACCACTCTGGAAAGCAGTCTGGCGGCTCCTCAGAAAACTGGGCATGACACTTCCGGAGGATCCGGCTATACCACTCCTGGGCATATACCCAGAGACTTTACCTGCATGCAATAAGGACACATGCTCCACTATATTCATAGCAGCCTTATTTATAATAGCCAGAAGCTGGAAAGAACCCAGATGTCCCTCAACGGAGGAATGGATTCAGAAGATGTGGTATATTTACACAATGGAATACTACTCTGCAATTAAAAACAATGAATTCACGAAATTCCTAGGCAAATGGTCAGAACTTGAAAATATCATCCTTAGTGAGGTAACCCAATCACAAAAGATCACACATGGTATGAAGTCACTGATAAGGGGATATTGACCCAGAATCTCAGAATACCCTAAACACAATCAGCATATCAATAGATTTCTAAAAAGATGGAAGGAGAGACCCCTGGTCCTGGAAAGACTGGATGTAGGGGAACGCCAGGACAGAGTAACGAGAGGGGGTTGAACGGAGAAAAGAGGGAGGGAAGGGGGCTTATGGGACTTTCGGGGAGGGAGGAAACGGGAAAGGGGAAGTGATTTGGAATGTAAATTAAAAAAATAAAATTAAATTAAATTAAAAAAAAAAAAAGAATTACAGGAAAACACAAACAAACAAGTAAGGGAACTGAACAAAACCATCCAAGATCTAAAAATGGAAGCAGAAAAAAATTTAAAAAAAAAACCTCACAAATGGAGACAAATCTGGAGATAGAAAACCTTGGAAAGAAATCAGGAGTCATAGATGCAAGCATCAACAACAGGATACAAGCAATAGAAGAAAGAATCTCAGGTGTTGAAGACACTATAGAAAACATTGACACAACAGTCAAAGAAAATGCAAAATGCAAAAAGCCTGTAACCCAAAACATCCAGGAAATGCAGGACACATGAGAAGACCAAAGCTAAGGATTATATAGAAGAGTGCAAAGATTTACAACTTAAAGGGCCAGTAAACATCTTCAACAAAATTATAAAAAAAGAACTTCCCTCACCTAAAGAAAGAGATGACTACAAATATACAAGAAGTCTACAGAACTCCAAAACAAACTGGATCAGAACAGAAATTCCTCCTATCACATAATAATCAAAACACCAAATGCACTAAGCAAATAAAGAATACTAAAAGCAGTAAGGGAAAAAGGTCAAGTAACATATAAATGCAGACATATCAGAATTATACCAGATTTCTCACCAGAGACCATGAAAGCAAGAAGATCCTGGGCAGGTCTCATATAGACCCTAAGAGAACACAAATGCCAGCCCAGACTATTATACCCGGCAAAACTCTCAATCACCATAGAAGGAGAAACAAAGATATTCTATGATAAAACAAAACTTACACAATATCTTTCTATAAATCCAGCCCTAAAAAGGATAATAGATGCAAAATGCCAATATAAGGAGTGCAACTACACCCTACAAAAAGAAAGATAGTAATCTTCTTTCAACAAACCCAAAAGAAGATAACCACACAAACATAAAAGTAACATCAAAAATAACAGGAAGCAACAATCACTATTCCTTAATATCTCTTAACATCATTGGACTCAATTCCCCAATAAAAAGACGTAGACTAACAGACTGGATATGTAAACAGGATCTGACATTATGCTGCATTCAGGAAACACACGTCAGTGTCAAAGACAAACACTATGTCAGAGTAAAAGTCTGGAGAACAATGTTCCAAGCAAATGGTCCTAGGATACAAGCTGGAGTAGTCATTCTGTTATCAAATAAAATCGACTATCAACCAAGTGTCATCAAAAAAGACATGGAAGGACACTTCATACTCAAAGGAAAAATCTATCAAGAAGAACTCTCAATTCTGAACATCTATGCTCCAAATGCAAGGGCACCCACATTCATAAAAGAAAATTTACTAAAGCTCAAAGCACACATTGCACCTCACACAATAAATGTGGGGGAATTAAACACCCCACTCTAATCAATGGACAGATCATGGAAACAGAAACTAAACAGAGACACAGTGAAACTAACAGAAGTTTTGGACCAAATGGATTTAACAGATATCTATAGAACATTTCATCCTAAATCAAAAGAATATTCCTTCTTCTCAGCACCTGATGGTATCTTCTCAAAAACTGACCATATAATTGGTCACAAAATAGACCTCAACAGATATGAGAAGATTGAGCTAATCCCATGCCTTCTATCAGGTCACTATGGCTTAAGGCTGGTCTTCAATAGCAACAGAAACAACAGTTAGCCCACACACACATGGAAACTGAACAATGCTTTACTCAATAATACTTTTATCAAGGAAGAAATAAAGAAAGAAATCAAAGACTTTTTAGAATTTAATGAAAATGAAGGCACAACATACCCAAACTTCTGGGACACAATGAAAGCAGTGCTAAGAGGAAAACTCATAGCTCTGAGTGCCTCCCAAAAAGAAAGTGGAGATAGCATACACTAGCAGCTTAACAGCACACCTGAAAGCTTTAGAACAGAAAGAAGCGAATACACTCAAGAGGAGTAGAAGGCAGGAAATCATCAAACTTAGGGCTGAAATCAATCAAGAAGAAACCAGAACTATACAAAGAATCAACAAAATCAGGAGCCAGTTCTTTGAGAAAATCAACAAGATAGATAAACCCTAAGCCAGACGACCCAGAGGGCACAGAGACAGTATCCAAATTTACAAAATCAGAAAGGAAAAGGGAGATATAACAACAGAAACTGAGGAAATTCAAAAAATCATCAGATCCTACTACAAAAGCCTATACTCAACACAACTGGAAAATCTGGATGAAATGGACAATTTTCTGAACAGCTACCAAATACCAAAGTTAAATCAGGACCAGATAGACCATGTAAACTGTCCCATAAGCCCTTAAAGAAATAGAAACAGTCATTGAAAGTCTCCCAACCATAAAAAGCACCTGACCAGATGGTTTTTGTGCAGAATTCTATCAGACCTTCAAAGAAGACCTAACACCAATACTCTTCAAAATATTCCACAAAATAGAAACAGAAGGAACACTACCCAACTCATTCTATGAAGCCAAAATTATGCTGGCACCAAAACCACAGAAAGATCCAACAAAGAAAGAGAAATTTAGACCAATTTCCCTTATGAACATCAATGCAAAAATACTCAATAAAATTCTTGCCAACCGAATCCAAGAACACATCAAAAGGATCATTCACCACGATCAAGTAGGCTTCATTCCAGGGATGCAGGGATGGTTCAATATATGAAAATCCAACAATGTAATCTACTACATAAACAAACTCATGGAAAAAGTCACATGATCTTTTCTTTAGATGTTGAAAAAGCATTTGACAAAATTCAGCATCCCTTCATGGTAAAAGTTTGGGAAAGATAGGGAATTCAAAGCCCATACCTAAACATAGTAAAAGCAATATACAGCAAAACAGTAGCCAACATCAAACTAAATGGAGAGAAACGTGAAACAATCCCACTAAAATCATGGACTAGACAAAGCTGCCCTCTGTCTCCATATCTATTCAATATAGTACTTAAAGTTCTAGCTAGACCAATTAGATAACAAAAGGAGGTCAAAGGGATAAAAATTAGAAAGGAAGAAGTCAAGCTATCACTACTGCAGATGATATGATAGTATACTTAAGCGACTTAAAAAACTATACCAGAGAATTCCTACAGCTGATAAACAACTTCAGCAAAGTGGCCGGATATAAAATTAACTCAAACAAATCAGTAGCCTTCTTATACTCAAATGATAAACAGGATGAGAAGGAAATTAGGGAAATGACCCTCTGCAAAATAGTCACAAACATATAAAGTATCTTGGTGTGACTCTAACCAAAACAAGAGAAAGATCTGCATGACAAGAACTTCAAGTCTCTGAAGAAAGAAATTGAAGAAGACCTCAGAAGATGGAAAGATCTCCCATGCTCATGGATTGGTAAGATTAATATAATAAAAATGGCCATCTTGCCAAACGCAATCTACAGATTCAATGCAATTCATATAAAAAATCCAACTCAAATATTCATAGAATTAGAAAGAGCAATTCTCAAATTCATCTAGAATAACAAAAAACCCAGGATAGCTAAAAATATTCTCAATAGTAAAAGAACTTCTGGGGAAATCAGTATCCCGGACCTCAAGCAGTACTGTAGACCAATAGTTTTAAAAACTGCATGGTATTGGTACAGTGTCAGCCAAGTAGACCAATGGAATAGATTTGAAGACCTAGAAATAAACCTACACAACTTTGATCACTTGTTCTTTGACAAAGGATCTAAAACCATCCAGTGGAAAAAAAGATAGCCTTTTCAACAAATAGTGCTGGTTCAACTGGCAGTTAACATGCAGAAGAATTCAAATTGTTCCATTCTTATCTCCTTTTACAAAGCTCAATTCCAAATGGATCAAGAACCTCCACATAAAACCAGTCACACTGACACTAATAGAAAAGAAAGTGGGGAAGAACTTTGAGCACATGGGCACAGGGGAATATTTCCTGAAAAGAATACTGATAGTTTATTCTCTAAGATCAAGAATTGATAAATGGGACCTCATAAAATTGCAAAGCTTCTGTAAGACAAAGGACACTGCCAATAGGACAAAATGACAAACAACAGACTGGGAAAAGATCTTTACTTCATGTACATCCTATAGAGGACTAATATCCATTATATACAAAGGAATCAAGAAGTTAGACTCCAGAGAACCAAATATCCCTATTAAAAATGGGCTACAGAGCTAAACAAAGAACTCTCAACTGAGGAATACCGAATGGCTGAGAAGCACCTAAAGAAATGTTCAACATCCTTAGTCATCAGGAAAATGCAAATCAAAACAACTTTGAGATTCCACCTCACACCAGTCAGAATGGCTAAGATCAAAAACTCAGGTGATAGCAGATGCTGGGAAGGATGTGGAGAAAGAGGAACACTCCTCCATTGCTGGTGGGATTGCAAACTGGTAAAATCAGTCTGGAAATCAGTTTGGTGGTTCATCAGAAAATTGGACATAATATTACCAGAGGACCCAGCTCTACCACTCCTGGGCATATACCCAGAGGACTCTCCCACATGTACTTAGGACACATGCTCCACTATGTTCATAGTACCCTTATTTATAATAGTCAGAAGCTGGAAAGACCAAGATGTCTCTCAACAGAGGAATGGATTCAGAAAATGTGGTATATTTACATAATGGAGTACTAATCAGCTATTGATAATGATGAATTCATGAATTTTTTAGACAAATGGATGGAAAATATTATCCTGAGTGAGTAACCCAATCACAAAAGAACACACATGGTATGCACTCTCTGATAAATGAATATTAGCCCAGAAGCTTGGTATACCCAAGATACAATTTGCAGATCAAATGAAGCTCAAGAAGAAGGAAGAATAAAGTATGGGTACTCTGGTCCTTCTTAGAAGGGGGAGCAAATTACCCACAGGAGGAGATACAGAGACAAAGTGTGGAGCAGAGTCTGAGGGAAAGATCATCCAGAGACTGCCCCACCTAGGGATCTATCCCATATACAATTACCAAACCCAGACACTATTGTCGATGCAAACAAGTGCTTGCTGACAGGAGTCTGATATGCCTGTCACCTTGGTGGTTTTGCAAGTACATGACAATTACAGAGAGGGACACTTTCAGCCAACCATTGGACTGAGTCCATGGTCCCCAGTGGAGGAGCTAAAGAAATGACTCAAGGATCTCAGGGGGTTTGCAACACCATATGTGGAGCAACAATATGAACCACCTAGTACTCCCAGAGCTCCCAGCGACTAAACTGCCCACCAAAGAGTATACATGGATGGACTCATGGCTCCAGATGCACATGCAGCAGAAGATGGCCTTGTTGGACATCAAAGGGAGGAGAGACTCTTTGTCCTGAGAAGGACAGAAGCCCCAGTATAGGGAAGTAACTGTACAGGGAAATGGGAGTGGGTGGAATGGTGAGCAGGTGGAAGGGGATGATTTAGGGGATTTAGGGAGCAAGAGCAGAGGATAAAATGTGAGAGAAAGACTGTGCATCGGGATTTCAGATGCTGGCAAACCGATGGTTTGAACTTAAGTACAGGGGGTGTCCTATATTGTCTTCCTCAAGGGTCTAACCAGGTGAGTATTTCAGGTTTTACTATCTACCCCTCATTGCCAAATCCCCCAAACTAGCCCAGGTTTTACATCCAGTGACCCAGCCTAGTACGGCCACAAACACCTGCAATTTAATCAGTGTCTCGCTTCTACCAGGAATTTCCCTTGACTCCAACACCCATCTGCAGGTCCCTTCTACTCCTCATCCAATTTCTCCACACAGCCAGATCACTCAGATCTTTTTCCAGAATCTAGCCTATGCATCTCTCTGAACAACCCAGCCATACCTTTTTCCTAACCTTCCAGATCTACAAGTGTACAATATCAAAAGTTCAGGCCTAGTTTAGATATAAACTTGCCAGCGAGTCCCTCTTAAAATACACCTAAGAGGGGTAAAATTAATATGATGCCCTGTGGTCCATTTTATGACCCACAGCTCTGTCTGATCTCCTAGACACTTGCCAGCCTTCCAGCAGCAGAGACAACAAGGTAAGCTTCCCTGTCTAGTTCCCTTGGTGGCCATGTCCCCCTAAAGCATACCCAATGGCAGTAAACTGACCCTGTCCCCTGTACTTCTGCTTCACAACTCTGAGGCTTTATAGGAGTCTAGCCATCACCAGGAACAAGTAACCTGGTTAAGACCCCCTACTCAAGCCCTTGTCACCAATTTCCCTTCAATCACACCAAACAGTGGTAAACTATACCTAATCCCCTGGACTACATTTCCAGCCCACTTCTCTGATTGCTTTCCTGGAGGCCTGTTAACACCAAGAACTACCAGGTAAGAATGCACTACAAGCCTCTGCCTGCCAAATCCTCTTAAAATACACCCAACAGCCTTAAACTGAACCCAGCACACTGAACTCAGTTTTCCACCCTTAATTCTGCCTGCTATCCTGAGGCTCACTGATACTGGGGAAGTCAGGCCATGCGGGTACTAGGGACATCAGTGGCAAGGGTAGCGTCTAAAACACTATAGGCCAAAAAGGAAAGAAAGATACCCTACTAAACCTGAGTATTCCATGTCAAAGGAACCCCAGGACTTTCAGACTAAGACAGAGAGGCAACAAAAATCAAGGAGGAAAAACATCTAAAATACTCCTTATCCAACAATGAAAACTGAGAAATCAGCACCTATACCTTTGGACAAAGGAACCAGATGCCTAAAGGCTAGCATAAGAACACATTCAACAACAGCCAAGGCAGTATGATACCCCCAGATCCCAGCTATTTTATTACAGCAAGTCCTGGATATACTAACACAACAGAGGCAAAGGAAAATAAACATAAATCCAATCTTATGAAGATGAAAGAAGCCTTGTAATAGAAAATTAATAAACCCCTTGATGAAAAACAATGCAAACAGGTGAAGAAAATAATGAAATTACTCAAGACCTGAAAATGGGATATAGAAGCAACAAATAAAATACAAACTGAGGGAAACTTGGAGCTGGAAAACCTAGGTGAGAGATCAAGTATCATAGATACAAGCATCATCAATAGAGTACAAGAAATGGAAAGGAGAATCTCAGGCATAGAAGGTATGGAAGGAGAAATTGAAATATTAAAAGAAAATGTTAAATTTAAAACATTTCTGACTCAAAACTTCCAGGAAATCTGTGTCTCTATGAAAAGATCAAAGCTAAGAATAATAATAGGTTCAACTCAAAGGTTCAGAAAATATTTGAAACAAAACCATAGAAGAAAATTTCCCTAATGTAAAGAAAGAGATGCATATAACATACAAGAAGCTTGCAGACCACCAAATAGGTTAGTTATCAAAAAGGAAATCTTTTTCCTTTAATCCAATATTCAAAACATTGAGCATAAAAAACAAAGAAAGAATGTTAAGAACTGCAAGAGAATTAGGCCACCCATAAAGGCTGACCTATCAGAATTACACACAACTTCTTAACAGAGACTCTAAAAGACAGAAGAACCTGGGCAGATGGCTTGTGGTCTCTGAGAGATCACAGATGCTAACCAAGACTATAATACCCAGCAAAACTTTCAATCAACATAGATGTAGAAAACAAGATATCCCAAGACAAAAACAAGTCTAAACAATGTGTGTCTATAAACTCAGCCCTATAAAAGACAATTCCAACACAAAGAGGTTAAGTACACCCCCAAAAATCATGGAATAAAAAAAATTCCAAACCAGAAAAACACAAAGGAGGGAGATATGCCACCCCATAGACACATTAATAACACCACCATAAAATAACTGGAATTAATACTTGTTTATCATCCATATCTTTCAACATCAATGGAACCAATTCCCCAGTAAAAAGACACAGACTAAGAGAATGGATGTGAAAACAGGATCCATCATTCTGATGCATGCAAGAAATACACCTTAAAATTACATCAGAATAAAGGGTGGGAAAAACTTTTACCCAGAAAATAGGCCCCAGAAGCAAGATGGAGGAACCACTGTAATATCTATTGAAATAGACTTCCAAACAAAATTTATCAAAAGAGATGGAAAAGGACAACTCATACGCCAAAAAGAAAAAAAATCTCTAAAGATGGCCTCTCAATTCTAAATGTCTATACCACAAATGAAAGGGCACTCACATATGTAAAACAAACATTGCTAAAGCTCAACATCACACATTGAACCCCACACATTATCACTGGGAGACTTCAACACCCTACTGTCATTAACAGACAGGTCATCCACACAGTAATGAAACAGAGAAATAACAGATCTAACTAATATTTGACTCAAATAGATTTAACATGTACCTATAGAACATTTCCCTGAAATACAAAAGAATATACCAGCATCTTAGTATCTCACAGATCCTTCTCCAAAACTGACAATATATTTGGTCTCAAAGAAAGTTTCAACAGATAACAGAAAATGAAATAACAGTCTGTATTGTATTAGATCCCATGGATTAAAGCTGTACTTCAACAACAACAACAGAAAGAATAGAAAGTTTTCAAACTCATGGAAATTAAACACACTCAACTCAATAACCACTGGGTAAAAGAAGGATTAAAGAAAGAAATTAAAGATTTCCTAGAATTCAATGAAAATTAATGCACAACATACTGACACTTATGGAACACAATGAAAGCAATGCTAAGAGGAAATATCATAGCACCAAGTGCCTTCATAAAGGAATTACTGAGATCTCAGACCAATAATTAACTATACACTTTGAAATTTCTAGAACAAAAAATTAGACATACACAAGAGTAGTAGAAAATAGAGCAGGAAATAGTCAAATTCAGGGCTGAAATGTATAAAATAGAAAGAGAGCACAATAAGAAGAATCGTGTAGCAAACTTCTGGTTCTTTGAGAAAACCAACAAGATACAGAAATCTTAGCCAGACTAACTAAAAGGCTGACTAAGAGTCAAACTAACTAAACCCATACAATGCACTTTGAGAAAACAATTACTGGAACACAGCTCGATCTCTGAGACTACAAGAGCCATTTGTGAGTTGAGGGTGGCTCATTCACACAAGTTTTCAAGACAGAGGAGAAGTCAGGGCTAAAATTCCTGAATTTCCTAAAAAGTCTCTGAGATAAACGGACTAATTATATTCCAGACTCTGCCCTTCCACTTTGGAGAGTCTGGAAAAAAAATTCAATGTGTGTTGACCTTATACTATGCTATTGAGGAGATCAATAAGAACTCCTACTTGCTTCCCAATGTGACCTTGGGTTTTCACTTATACAATGTCTTCAGCTCTCACCAAAGAACCTTGGAGGGCCCTCTGATGTGGCTATCTGGAAGGAGTTAGTTTATCCCTAACTAAAAATGCAAAACTCAACACACAGTTCTTGGAATAATCGGAAAAAGCAAGCCTACATTTTCTGCTTCAATTGAAACCCTTTGGGAACTCTACAAAGTTCCACAAGTAAGTTTGGAATGTTTTGGTGTCTACAATAACATAGCAAACTTGACTAAAAAATGGAGATGCTGTTTGTGTTCACTGCAGGCAGATTTAAAATAAGTGAATGAATTACTTAGATATTGCAATAATCAACAGAGGAAAGAGTATGGCAAAATGCAGAAGCAGTAAATGTGATGAATTTCTAAGCAGATCACTTAGTATTATTTATGATTCTGTCACCAAACTATGGCAAGAGGTATGTACTGTGGAAGCTAAAAGCTGAGTGTTATTCCTAGGACAAAGCCTACAACACCGATAACTTATTACCTAAGTTTACATATAAACATCTCATGGTTCATCCTGTGTTCAAGGACTAACATATAGAAATAGAATCAATAATCTAGGGCATGTAACTATATATTAAACAATTCTCAAGTCTAATTTCAATGCAAGTGATTTATGATCACCCTCAGAAAAGTTAATCTCTAAATAGTACTCAAAGAGAACATACACTTAGATACATCCTAGCTCTTGTCAGTCTCTCCTGGAACAAAACAACCATACTCAGAAAATACTACAAACAGAAACCATTAGTTAAGCCCAAGGGTCGGGAATAATCAAGTTCATAAACCCAGGCAGTATTACCCTGATTATTATGACTCAGTTAAACGATTCATTAATTTATTGTATCTTAAAAAAAGAAAAATGAAACACATGATAATTTCCATCCTTCTCAGAGATTGTATTTTACATTAGTTGCTGAGTGATACCTCTGTCAAATCTGTCATTAGAGAGGGATAAGGCAACAATCTCTGGCAATAGTCCCCAGTATTCCCACATTGCTGTTTTCTAAAAGCAGGAACTTAACCTATGAAGAACTTATTTTCTTTCCACACTTTTCTCCCTAAGCTTAAGGTTTGGGAAATGTGTTATGTGATCAGAGGGAAAGCACTGGTAAAGTTTTCTGCAGTCTTTGTCTACACCTAATGCTCTGTTCCATTGTTATTAGAACAAGGGAAATCTACAATGCTTTTCAAAAACATTGAACATAAAAATGTTTGCTTCTTGGACGATTCAGGCCTCTTAGTACCTTGCTGCCCATGTTACTTGACAAAGACCACATTCCATCACATGATAACAGAGAAAAATGTAATCTCACAGAAGATAATTCTCTTCACCGATATTTAATCCCTTGATACTCATATGTGAAGAATTAACCCACTTCCTCTCTGAGGGTGATTATTCCAAATACCTAAAAACTTAAATCACCTAGGGGATGAGGAGCAGAATGGAGAGGTTCCATATCAGGAGCGGGAAATGACAGGAGAGATGGCTAGATGGCCATGAAAATGCATGGAAATCTGCAACTGGTATGGGTGAGGAGGTAGGGGGCATCTCAGGACAAGACAGAGACCTGGGAAAAGGAGGTGGTCAAGAATCAATGGGGGGTGACCTTAGCTGTAACTCCCTACATTAGAGATATGGAACCTGAAGAGACCATTTCCCTTAGCTAGGCAGGAACCCCAGTGGAGACATCAACTCACCCACAAGTTTCAACCCAAAATTTATCCTGTCTACAAGTAATGCAGGCATAGGGAAGGGAGCAGAGACTGAGGAAATGTCCAGCCAATAGCAGGCCTAACCTGAGACCCATCCCATGGGCAAGCACCAATCCCTAACACTATTAATGATTCTGTGTTATGCTTGCAGATGGGAGAATGTTGTCCTCTAAGAGGCTCCACCCAACAGCTGACTCAGACAGATACAGATTCCCACAACCCTCCTCTCTCTTATTCCTCACTTATCCTTCATGAAAAAAATTTCTACTCAAATTCAAGAGCATTCTCTTTAAATCCATAGAGTCTACACGGTGTTTCCAGCATTACATTGGAGTAAGAACATCTCCTGGACTATGAGAATCCTCTCAGTGGTCACAACCTGAAGAAAAACTGATTATCCCTCCTGTGGAGCTCCCAAGAGCCAATCACTTTTTGGGAAGGTTTGGAATTCATGGTCTCCTCCTCCATAAATGCTGGAAATCTGCTTGACTTCATTTCCTGCAGTTTGTTTACATCGAGTTCTTGTGTCCCATGGTCCTGTCTGTTTTGTAAGGAAAAAAAAAACCTACTTCACCTCAATCATGACCAGTCTTTGGCTTTTAAAAAAGTTTACCCTCTTCTTCTGAGGTGGTGTCTTTGTTAGAGTTTTATTGCTGTGCAGAGACACCATGACCAAGGCAACTCATAAAGGAAAACTTTTAGTAGTCTGCATCCTCAGCTGCTTAGCCTGTCTCTGTTGGCTCCTTAGCCTACTCCTTCTCCTCTCTTTCAGCTCCTCCCTTTGGGTTACTCTGTTTGTACAAATGTCACACCACTATATCAGGCAGTTTCTCTCACCCTACTTGGCACTCATCAATTGGAAATATACACTGTTCCTTTGTTTCTTGGAACACCTCTCTCTGGCATGCCTCTGCCTCCTTGTAGACAACCTGGAGTAAAATTCTTGTTACCAGGACACTTTCTCTGACTCATTCTTGCTTTCTGTCTCAACATGTCCTCAGTTTATTCCTAGAGCTTGCCTGTATAATTTTTATGTGACCTCTCCAAACCCTTTACCTTCATGGACTTGGAGATCCCATTAATCCTTGTTGTCTTATTGAAAATAGCCTGGACTTAGGTCAGCTTAATAGCCAAAGATGACCCTTTGGGTTTCCAAATGCACATAGATTGTATCAACTTTTGCCATTACCCAAGCAAATGATCCCAAAGTCTCTTATCTCTAAACTCTTTCTATCCTCCACTCACAAAAACTCTTATATCTGATTCTGGGTTCCCAGATCATATCTCTTCTTAGAACCTTCTTAGCTGACTCTTTCTTCTAGTTCCTGATGATCAGTGTATCTGATTGTATAATGACTCAAAACATTTTTGGGTATGAATAATGTTTAAGAAAAACTCCAGGGGTTGCCATTTGCACCAGAGAGCCAGTCTGCTTCACAGTCTTCTGTGCACAGTACACCAGGAGAGAGTGATCTCACAGCAGAACCTCCACTTCTGAGTGCAGAGGTGAGATCTCCACTTTCTCTCCAATATCTCTCTGGAGGGGAACAGCTAGGAGAACACAGAGATCAGTGGAGCAGCTGGGACAGGAGCCTTCTGATCACCATTTGCACCATTGAGCCTGGTGGCTCCAAAACCTTCGGTGTACAGACTCTGCCAGAAGAGAGTTGGTCTCCTAGGAGTATGGTCAGACACAGGCTTACAGGCCCACAGGAGGGACAAGCTCCAGCCAGAGACAGCAAGACCAAATAAAACCAGAGATAACCAGATGTCAAAAGCCAAGTGCAGGAATCCTACCAACAGAAACCAAGGGTACTTGGCAACATCAGAACCAAGTTCTCCCACTACAGCAAATCTTGGATACCCCAACACACCAGAAAAGCAAGAGTTGAATTTAAAATTGCATCTCATGATGATGATAGAGGACTTTAAGAAGAACATAAATAACTTCTTTAAAGAAATACAGGAAAACACAGGTAAACAGGTAGAAGCCCTTAAAGAATTACAGGAAAACACAACCAAACAGGTGAAGGAAATGAACAAAACTATCCATGATCTAAAAATGGAAGTTGAAACAATAAAGAAATCACAAAAGGAGACAACATTGGAGATAGAAAACTGAGGGAAGAAATCAGGAGTCATAGATGCAAGCATCAAAAACAGAATACAAGAGATAGAAGAGAGAATCTCAGGTGCAGAAGATACCATAGAAATCATTGACACAACAATCAAAGAAAATTCAAAGTGCAAAACGCAAAAAGCTTCTGACCCAAAACATCCAGGAAATTCAGGACACAATGAGAAGACCAAAGTTAAGGATAATACAGATAGAAGAGAGAAAAGACTCCCAACTTAAAGGGCCAATAAATATCTTCCACAAGATTATATAAGAAAACTTCCCTAACCTAAAGAGAGAGATGCCCATGGACATACAAGAAGCCTACAGAACTACAAATAGATTGAACCAGAAAACAAATTCCTACTATCACATAATAATCAAAACACCAAATGCACAATACAAAGAAAGAATACTAAGCATGGTAAGGGAAAAAGGTCAAGTAATATATAAAGGAAGACCTATTAGAATTACACCAGAATTCTCACTAGAGATGATGAAAGCTAGAAGACTTTGGGCAGATATCATACAGATCCTAAGAGAACACAAATGCCAGCCCAGGGTACTATACCCAGCAAAACTCTCAATTACCATAGATGGAGAAACCAAGATATTCCATGACAAAATGAATTTACACAATATCTTTCCAGAGATCCATACATTCAAAGGGTAATAAATGGAAAACTCTAACACAAGGAGAGAAACTACACCCTAGAAAAATCAAGAAGTAACCTTCCATTAACAAACCAATAAGAAGACAGCCACATAAACATAACTCCACCTTTAACAACAATAATACCAGGAAGCAATAATCACTTTTCCTTAATATCTCGTAATATCAATGGACTCAATTCCCTAATAAAAAGACATAGGCTAACAGACTGGATACATAAACTGGATCCAACATTTTGCTGACTACAAGAAACCCACCTCAGTGACAATGACAGACACTACCTGTCTTAGGGTTTCTATTCCTGCACAAACATCATGACCAAGAAGCAAGTTGGAGAGGAAAGGGTTTATTCAACTTACACTTCCACATTGCTGTTCATCACTAAAGGAGGTCAGGACTGGAACTCAAGCAGGTCAGGAAGCAGGAGCTGATGCAGAAGCCATGGAGGGATGTTTCTTACTGACTTGCTTCCCCTGACTTGCCCAGCCTGCTCTTACAGAAACCAAGAATATCAGCCCAGGGATGGCACCACCTACAAGGGGCCCTCCCCTCTTGATCACTAATTGATAAAATACCCCACAGCTGGATCTCATGGAGGCACTTCCCCAACTGAAGCTCCTTTCTCTGTGATAACTCCAGCCTGTGTCAAGTTGACACACAAAACCAACCAGTACAACTGACCCCTTGTCAACTTGACACACAAACACATCACTATTAAGCCTCAAACTTTACTTTGTTATTCATCCCCAAGATCTAAATAACTTTAAAAGTACCACAGTCTTTTCATATTAAAAGTTAAAATGTCCAATATCCTTTAAAATTCAAAGTCTTTTAAAAATTCAAAGCCTCTTAACTGTGGGCTCCTCCAAAATACTTTCTTCCTTCAAGAGGGAAAAATATCAGGGCACAGACACAATCAAAAGCAAAACTCAAACTCCAATGGTTCAATGTCTGGAATCCAACTCACGATCTTCTGGGCTCCTCCAAGGGAGCTACTTCTCCAGCTCTGCCCTTTGTAGCACACATTTTATCTTCTAGTCTCCAGATGCCTGTACTCTACTGCTGCTGCTGTTCTTGGTGGTCATCTCATGGCACTGGCATCTCCAAAACCCTGCTGTCTTTTGCTGTAACTAGGTTTTACCAATAGCCTCTCATAGGCTCTTTTCATGGTGCCAAGCCTTAACCCCTAGGCATGATCCCTTCAGTCCTGGGTCATCAGTTGCAACTGAGGTCGCACCTTCATCAATAGCCTTCCATGGCTTCTCACAGTGCTGAGCCTCAGCTGCCCTTCATGACTCCTTCATGCCTTCAAAGCCAGTATCACCTGGGTGACTCTTACACAGTACCAAGTCCAGCCACAACACAAAGTACAACCATGGCTATCTCTGGAACACAGTCTCTATGCTCTCAGAAAACACTTCCCAGAAGATTTCACCTCAGTGATGCTGGTCTCTTCTTAATCACCACTAATTTCTTAGCTCCAGCTAACCAGCATCAATAGTTCCAGTAACACAAAGGTTTGCTTTAGTGGTTCTGGTATCTTGTTAATCACAGCTGATTTTTCAGCCCTAAGCAGAAAACTCATAGCTCTGTGTGCCTGCAAAAGGAAACTGGAGAGAGCATACACTAACAACTTGACAGACCTTCTGAAGGCTCTAGAACAAAAACAAGCAAATACACCCAAGAGGAATAGATAGCAGGAAATAACCAAACTCACAGCTGAAACGAACCAAGTAGAAAAAAAAGAACTATACATAGAATCAACCAAACCAGGAGCTGGTTCTTTGAGAAAATCAACAAGATAGATGAACCCTTAGCCCGACTAACCAGGGGGCATAGAGACAGTATCCAAATTAACAAAATCAGCAATGAAAAGGGAGACATAATAACAGAAACTGAGGAAATCCAAAATCAGAGGAAATCATCAGATCCTACTGCCAAAGCCTTTATTCATCGAAACTGGAAAATGTGCATGAAATGGAAAATTTCCTAGATAGGTACCAGGTACCAAAGTTAAATCAGGATCAGATAAATGATCTTAGCAGCTCCATAACCCCTAATGAAATAGAAGCAGTCATCAATAGTCTCCCAACCAAGAAAAGCCTAGGACCAGATGGGTTTAGTGTAGAGTTCTCTCACACCTTCAAAGAAGACCTAATATCACTACTCTCCAAACTATTCCAGCAAATAGAAACAGAAGGAACTCTACACAATTCATTCTTTGAAGCCACAATTACTCTAATTCCTAAACCACACAAAGACCCTACAAAGAAGGAGAACTTCAGATCAATTTCCCTAATGAATATCGATGCAAAAATTCTCAATAAAATTCTTGCAAACCGAATCCAAGAACATATGAAAACGATCATCCACCATGGATAAGTAGGCTTCATTCCAGGGATGCAGGGATGATTTAATATAAGAAAATCCATCAATGTAATCCACTATATAAACAAACTGAAAGAAAAAAAAAACACATGATCATCTCATTGGATGCTGAAAAAACATTTGACAAAATCCACCACACCTTCATGATAAAAGTCTTGGAAAGATCAGGAATTCAAGGCCCATAACTAACCATAGTAAAAGCAATATACAGCAAACCTACATCCAACATTAAACTAAATGGAGAGAAATTCGAAGCAATCCTACTGAAATCACAGCCTAGACAAGGCTGTCTACTCTTTCCATACCTATTCAATATAGTACTCAAAATCCTAGCCAGAGCAATTAGATAACAAAAGGAAATCAAAGGGATACAAATTGGAAAGGAAGAAGTCAAAATATCATTATTTGCAGATGATATATGATAGTATACTTAAGTGATGCCCAAAATTCCACCAGAGAACTCCTACAGCTGATAAACAACTTGAGCAAAGTGGCTGGATATAAAATTAACTCAAACACATGAGTGGTCTTCCTCTATTCAAAAGATAAACAGGTCGAGAAAGAAATTAGAGAAATAACTCCCTTCACAATAGTCACAAATAATATAAAATACCCATGGTGTGACTCTAACTAAACAAGTGAAAGATCTGTATGACAAGAACTTCAAGTCTCTGAAGAAAGAAATTGAAGAAGTTCTCAGAAAATGGAAAGATCTCCCATGCTCATGGAGTGGCAGGATTAATATAGTAAAAATGGCCATTTTGCCAAAAGCAATCTACAGATTCAGTGCAATTCCCATCAAAATTCCAACTCAATTCTTCATAGAGCTAGAAAGAGCAATTCTCAAATTCATCTGGAATAACAAAAAACCCAGGATAGCTAAAACTATTCTCAACAATAAAAGAACTTCTGGAGGAATCACCATCCCTGATTTCAAGCTGTACTACAGAGGAATTTTGATAAAAACTGCATGGTATTGGTACAGTGACAGGCAAGTAGATCAATGTAATAGAATTGAAGACCCAAAAATGAACCCACACACCTATGGTCACTTGATCTTTGACAAAGGAGCTAAACCTTCCAGTGGAAAACAGACAGCATTTTCAATAAATGGTGCTGGTTCAACTGGCCATTAGCATCTAGAAGAACACAAATTGATCCATTCTTATCTCCTTGTACAAAGCTCTATCCAAGTGGATCAAGGACCTCCACATAAAACCAGATACACTGAAACTAATAGAAAAGAAAGCAGGGAAGAACCTTGAGCAAATAGGCACAGGGGAAAAGTTCCTGAACAGGACACCAATAGATTATGCTCTAAGATCAAGAATTGAGAAATGGGACATCATAAAATTGCAAAGCTTCTGTAAGGTAAAGGACACTGTCAATAGGACAAAATGCCAACCAACAGAATGGGAAAAGATCTTTACCAATCCTACATCCTATAGAGGACTAATATTCAATATACACAAAGAACTCAAGAAGTTAGACTCCAGAGAACCAAATAACCCTACTACAAATGGCTCACAGAGCTAAACAAAGAATTCTCAACTGAGGAATACCGAATGGCTGAGAAGCACCTAAAGAAATGTTCAACATCCTTAGTCATCAGGGAAATTCAAATCAAAACAACCTGAGATACCATCTCACACCAGTCAGAATGGCTAAGATAAAAAACTCAGGTGATAGCAGATGCTGGCAAGGATGTGAAGAAAGAGGAACACTCTTCCATTGCTGGTGGGATTGCAAGCTGGTAAAACCACTCTGAAAATCAGTTTGGTAGTACATCAGAAAATTGGACATTGTATTACCAAAGAAACCAGCTGTACCTTTCCAGGGCCTATATCCAGAAGATACTCCAACATGTAATAAGGACACATGCTCCACTATGTTCATAGCAGCCTTATTTATAATAGCCAGAAGCTGGAAAGAACCAAGATGCCCCTCAACAGAGGAATGGATACAGAAAATTTACACAATGGAATACTACTCAGTTATTAAAAACAATGAATTCATGACATTCTTAGGCAAATGGATGAAATTAGAAAATATCATCCTGAGTGAGGTAACCCAAGCACAAAAGAACACACACAGTATGCGCTCACTGATATGTGGATATTAGCCCAGAAGCTTGAAATACCCAAGATACAATTCACAGCCCAAAAGAAGCTCAAGAAGAAGGAAGAACAAAGTATGGATACTTTGGTCCTTCTTAGAAGCGGGAAATACACCCATGGGAGGAGATACATAGACAAAGTATGGAGCAGAGACTGAAGGAAAGACCATCCAGAGCCTGCCCTACCTGGAGTTCCACCCATATCCCATCACAAAACCCAGACACTATTGTGGATGCCAAGTGCTTGCTGACAGGAGCCTGATATAGCTGTCTCCTGAGAGGCTCTGCCAGTACCTGACAAATACAGAGGTGGGTTATCTCAGCCAACCATTGGACTGAGCACAAGGTGTCCAATGGAGGAGCTAGAAAAAGGACCCAAGGAGCTGAAGGAGCCTGCAGCCCCATAGGAGGATCAACAATATGAACCAACCACTACTCCCAGAGCTCCCAGGGACCAAACTACCAACCAAAGAGGGACCCATGGCTTCAGCTGCACATGTAGCAGAGATTGGCCTTGTTGGACATCAAAGGGAGGAGAAGCCCTTGGTCCTGAGAAGGCTTAATGCCCCAGTATAGGGGAATACCATGACAGGGAAGTGGGAGTGGGTGTGTTGGTAAGCAGTGGGAGGGGGAATGTAATAGGGTGCTTTCGGAGTGGAAACAAGGAAAGGGGATAACATTTGAAATGTAAATGAAGAAAATATCCAATATATAAAGGAAAACTCTAGGAGGCTTCTAGTGTTCAGTTATAGGCCGTGCCTATCTGTCATAAGAACAGTTGTGTGACCAGCCTACCAAATGACCTGCATTACTCCCCAAATCAGATTCCCATAGTCCCATCCATGAACTCTCCACCTCCCTACCTACCCTGTATCTGGCTGCCTGCTCAACCCATGAAGATTTCTGTTGCTCAGTTTCAGGCCAAGACAGTCAAAAGCAATCAGAAGTGTGTGAGTGACACACTTGCTTATGTAATTGCCCCTGAAGACACCACGGTATATTCCATTCCTCCAAACCCATTCTTCTCGCCCTTTGTCCTAACATACAACCATACTCTTCTCTGCAGTGTCACAACCTCAACTTAGTGGGTTTCTGGTGCCCAGGGCCAGACCATTCCAATCAGGAGAACATTTAAAGGCCATGCTACATACAGAAGAACTGGTGCAGGTCACAAGAGTTTGATGAACAGATACAGGCCAATCAAGTCATTAAAACAAATAGGCAAACTCAGGCAGATCTCTTAGATGAACCTGTGGTAATGGAAGCCACATAACTACAGATAGGTAGCCCACCAACAGAACCTCTTTATTCAGAGCCCTTAAACCCCACCTCCTTCTTCTCCATATTATACCTCCCAACTCTGCAGGGCACACATTGCACCAAAGTCCAAACAACCCTCTAGAATGTAAGTTCTTTTTCTTTCTTTCTTTCTCTCTTTCTTTCTCTCTCTCTTTCTTTCTTTCTTTCTTTTTATTAGATATATTCTTTATTTACATTTCAAATGTTGTCCTCTTTCCTGGTCCCCACCACTGATAATCCCAAAACCCATCTCCCCTCCCCTTGTTCCCCAGTCAACCCTCTCCCAATTCCCTGTCTGGCTATTCCCTGTCCCAGGACCAGGGGCCTCTTCTCCTTTTGATGTCCAACAAGGCCATCCTCTGCTGCCTATGTGTCTGGAGCCATATGTACTCTTTGGTTGATGTTTTTGTCCCTGGGAGCTCTGGGAGTACTGGGTGACTCATATTGTTTTTCCTCCTATAGTGGCACAAACCTCTTCAGCTCCTTGGATCCTTTCTCTAGCTCCTCCATTGGGGACCCTGTGCTCAGTTCAATGGCTGGCTGAGAGTGTCCCCCTCTGTATTTGTGATGCACTAGCAGAGCTTCCCAGGTGACAGCATATTCGGTTCTGGTCAGCAAGTACTTGTGGGCATCGATAATAGTGTCTGGGTTTTGTAACTGTATATGGGATGGATCAACAGGTAGGGTAGTCTCTGGATGGTCTTTCCCTCAGACTCTGCTCCACACTTTGTCTCTGTATATCCTTCTGTGGGTATTTTGTTCCCCCTTCTAAGAAGGACCATAGAATCCATACTTCGTTCTTCCTTCTTCTTGAGCATCATTTGATATGTGAATTGTGTCTTGGGTATTCCAGCTTCTGGGCTAATATCCACTTATCAGTGAGTGCATACTGTGTGTGTTCTTTTGTGATTGGGTTACCTCACTCAGGATGATATTTTCCAGTTCCACCCATTTGCCTAAAAATTTCATGAACTCATTGTTTTTAATACCTGAGTGGTATTCCATTGTGTAAATATACTACATTTTCTGTATTCTTTCCTCTGTTGAGGGACATCTCGGTTCTTTCCAGCTTCTGGCTATTATAAATAGGGCTGCTATGAACATAGTGGAGCATGTGTCCTTATTACATGCTGGAGAATCTTCTGGGTATATGCCCAGGAGTGGTATAACAGGGTCATCCAATATTATTATGCCCAGTGTTCTGAGGAACTGCCAAACTGATTTCCAGAGTGGTTGTACCAGCTTGCAATCCCACCAGCAGTGGAGGAGTGTTCCTCTTTCTCCACCTCCTCACCAGCACCAGCTGTCTCCTGAGTTTTTGATCTTAGCCATTCTGATTGGAGTGAAGTGAAAACTCAGGGTTGTTTTGAGGATGTTGAACATTTCTTTAGGTGCTTCTCAGTCATTTGATATTCCTCAGTTTAGCTCTGTACCCCATTTTTAATAGGGTTATTTGGTTCTCTGGAGTCTAACTTCTTGAGTTCTTTCTATATATTGAATATTATTCCTCTGTCAGATGTAGGGTTGGTAAAGATCTTTTCCCAATTTGTTGGTGCCATTTTGTCCTATTGACAGTGTCCTTTGCCTTACAGTAACTTTGTAATTTTATGAGGTCCCATTTGTCAATTTTTGATCTTAGAGCATAAGCAATTGGTGTTCTGTTCAGAAAATTCCCCCCCCCCCGTGCCTATGTGCTCATGGTTCTTCCCCAGTTTCTTTTCTATTAGTTTTAGTGTGTTTGGCTTTATGTGGAGGTCCTTGATCCACTTGGACTTGAGCTTTGTACAATGAAATAATAATGGATTGATTTGCATTCTTCTTCATGCTAATTGCCAGTTGAAACAGCACCATTTGTTGAAAGGCTATCTTTTTTTCCACTGGATGGTTTTAGATCCTTTGTCAATGATCAAGTGACCATAGTTGTGTGGGTTCATTTCTGGGTCTTCAATTCTATTCCATTGGTCTATCTGGCTGTCACTGTTCAAATACCATGCAGTTTTTAACACTATTCCTCTGTAGTAGTATTTGAGGTCCATGATACTGATTTCCCCAGAAGTTCTTTTACTGTTGAGAATAGTTTTAGCTATCCTGGGTTTTTTATTATTCCAGATGAATTTGAGAATTGGTCTTTCTAGCTCTTTTCACCAACTCTGGAATCTAGAGACAGCAATACTCCATTGGACCTAGGAACATACTTATACAATAGTTTCTATCGTGATTCTGAATCTCATCGAGCTGGCAGCTAAGATTAACCATCACAGCAAGCTTTCTGGAATCTGAAAGTAACTTCTGAAGCTACTGCAGGGAGCACATCAGAGCTGTCTCTGGCCTTGGCCCACTGGCTATGAGGACTCTCTCCTCCCTTCTCAGTTACTTTCCCCGGTCTCAAAAGTTGAAGAACTCTGAGTATAGTTATAAGATAAAAATACAGGGCAACCAATTAAAATCTGATTTCAGATAAAAATTAATTTCATTGCAAATATTGCCTAGGATGAACATCAAAATGTTATCAGGGATCTAAATGAATGGGGCATCTGTGTTTTGTTTTTGGGAAAACAAGTAAACCTAGGTGAGTTGTTTTTTTGTTTTTGTTTTGTTTTTGGTTTTTTTTTGTTGTTGTTGTTTTTTGCTACGTTCTCTCCACATCCCTTCCATCTTTTGGAACATAGCATTAAAGCCTATATTCTAGGATCCACCATAAACTATCTGTCTCTATGGACGTTGTCTGTCATGCTTGTGGGTACTGTTGCTAAATCACTGCTCACTCTCCACCTCTGAAAGTCTTTCCATTATCAAAATCCCAGTGTCTTTAAACGTGGCCCTTCAATACTTTTGCTTCTGATTTCCTTTACTTTCTCACTTCAGAACACATAGTTCACAGAGGCATGTAGGCAAATGCTCATTGGTCATTGACGTTTGTTTGTGTTTATTATTTTAAAGGAAAAACAGTTCTACAGATAAAGATAACAAATTATGTAGCACAAATTAGAATGAAGTTGTGAATCAGTGAATAAATGAAATGGAGGAAACTTCCTTCCTAAGCATCAGATTGGACGACCTGTCAGAGATACATCTTTAATTCCTTTGAATGTGTTCTAAATGTTGCAGAGCGAGGACAAAGAAACAGCTGCCCCACAAAAGCAGCGACCGTTGGTGTAGTGGTGGAACTGGGAACTGTAGCGACCATTTAGGACCTGGTTTGGATTTCCCAGTCTCCCTACCCGGAAGCCGGCTGCCGGAAATGACGTCGCACCCTTTCGCGCTCGCGGGAAAACTCTCCTGTCTAGGTGACGGGCTCGCCAGCGGGACTGTGAAGCAGCCATGAGCCTCTGGGTGGACAAATACCGCCCGAATTCCCTTGCCCGGCTGGACTATCACAAGGAACAGGCGGCACAGTTGCGCAACCTGGTGAGCCGACCCGGAGGGAGGAGGAGGCCGCCTCGTTCGGCAGCCCGGGGAAGGGAGGAGGCGGGCGCCCCAGTGTTAGCGAGGGGATCAGTGACGAGTTCCTCAAACTGCAGTGTTTTTGCTGCGGGGGTGCTCATGAGTTTGGTGTGGGGACCCGAAGAAGGCCAGTGGTAGTGGAGATTAATGAGCAAGCAACGACTGTAGGGGGCAGCGATGGGGGTGTGCCCGGGCATCTGTGTTACTGCAAATGCCAGATAGGCTCTCCTGCTACCGAGAGCTAGATGGGAAGCTGATGGAGGTTCCGCTATCCTTCATATGAGAGCTTTTGGAAGATTCGAGGGTGAACTGGAAGATGTGTTTTAGGTTTGGTTTTGTTTTGTGATGCATGCACTAATTTGAAATGCAACGTAATACTTCGTTTATACACATACCGGTTTTCCTTGCAATAGCTTTAATGTTCAGTTAGGAAACAGTGGCAAGATCAAGTCCCCACGTTAATAGTACTCTTTCGTTTGATAGCACTCTGTTACTGCTGTCTTTAACATAGCTTTGCATCAACCCTGATCTAGTGTGAAGTTCTTCTGTCTCTCCTAAGTGAACTTACAAGGAAATCACTGCACCTGCTTCTGAGCAAGAGGACCATTATGGGGAAGCCCGGGCGAGACAAGCATCTGTCTTAGTTACAGAGATCTATTTCATCTTCTCTCATCCCTTATTTTCAGACGGGCCCCTCAGGGAGTGCCTACTTTTAAGCATTTAGTGTTGTGCCTTGCATGTTTTGTGTTGTGCATGTAAATTAGATTAAATTAGTGTCCAGAGTTTGGTACATTTTCTGTTGGAGTTGGATGATAAACAGAGTATCTTGGTATTTTAAAAGTGGTTTGTTTAACTTAGTTCATCCAGTTTAACTAAGATAAAATGCTTTGTTCTTTTTTTTCCTTAGGTGCAGTGTGGAGATTTTCCTCACCTCTTAGTATATGGACCATCAGGTGCTGGCAAAAAGACAAGAATTATGTGTATTCTACGTGAACTTTATGGTGTTGGGGTGGAAAAACTGAGAATTGAGCATCAGACGATCACAGTAAGCATCTCAGATTGAGGCTTAGCAGATGTTTCTGGTGGGGATTTTCAATCCTGGTCAAGTGTATACCTCTCCCCACCACTGGCTATCTAGTGTGTGACTTAAGAAGTTGTGTGCCTGTGTGCTTCTGTGCACGAAGGTGGGATGCGTGGGGTAACTGTCAGCTGCCAGTCCTTTCCCATTTTGTTTAAGACAAAGGTTTACCTGGGAGCTTCTGGAGATTCTCCTGTGTCTGCCTCCCACCTCTCTGTGAGGTCCCCCGCCCGGTATTACAGTTGCATTTGTACTAGTGATACAGCTTTTATGTGCAGTCATCGAGCTTGCACGTGTATTTTACTCAACCGTTTCCCCAGTCCCTGAAATGCCCTTCTCTTAAGTGAACTGCCCTACAGAATTGGCAGTTCCTTACATGTGGTAGTTCACAGCATAATTTGATTAGGGTTTTTTATCTTTTACCTCAGCAAGATTATATTTATTTTGAAGTTATGTAGAGAATATGCCATGCCTATTTTCAAGTCCTTCATGGCATCTAATACAGTGTCTTAATGGCATTTTGTATTCAAAAAAGGAAGAAATGCTTAGTGTGGATGGTCGTGCTATTAATAGAATCTTTAGGAGGGTAATGTTGAACTATCTCAGAAGAAACAATATTCTATAAGACAAAAAAACTGAACAAGTAGAAATATAAAGTATGTTCTCACATGGGAGGCTTAATATTTAAAAGTCTCTGACCCAAGTTATGCTATAAATTTTAGTCAGAATCCTAATGTTTAAAAAGTGTATGATGCCACCCTAAATTCCATATGGAGAATGCATTTCTGAAATGAAATAAGGTTATGAAGAAGATAAATGAAGGGGATGTATTAGTTCATCCCTAGAAATAGATTGTTTAATATAAACTAGCTTAAGGGAAGGTAGGTTTGTTGGAAGGGATGACAGGAGAGAGAGGCTTTTGAGATGCATTAATTTTGAGAAATAGAAATAGCAAGTTTTATGGCAAAATGCAGTTCACCAGCTTGAGTCCTGGCTTTGTGCTACTTTCAGAGGATTTAGCAAGTCTGTGGTCGGTTGACTGTGTTTTGAGGTCCATGGTGAGATAGAACAGTTATAGGGGTGCAAGTGTATGGAGGAAGAGTTTCCTTACAGACATGTTAATGTCTCGTTCAGCTGATGGGTCTACAGACGGGTGACATAGACACGCAGTGTCTACAAAGTGAAAGTCCATAAGGATGATTAGTTACAGAACATGCATGTCTGAGTTGATAACACAGTCATGACCTCACACCAGTTGTCTGAGAGGCACTGCAGAGACACATTAATAAGTGGGGAAAGCATAATTAGGCGTCTATGAAATGTCCTCCATGTGTTACTTTTCCGTGAAACACTGATCCTATTCATATGTTTTCTTTTATTTCTGCTAACGTGGAAGACTGTGTAGACAGTTGGCAGTGGTGGTTTGGTGATATAAGAACGACAGCCCATAAGCAAATGTTGAACCGATTCTTGTCTCATTTACAGACTCCGTCTAAAAAAAAAATTGAAATCAGCACCATTGCAAGTAACTACCACCTTGAAGTTAATCCCAGGTAAACTGCGCCTAAATATTCTTAGAAAAGTAGAGATTTAGCAAAAACAAACAAACAAAAATGTTCACTGTCATTGTCCTCCAGGTTAGTTTTTTTTTTTTTAAATATTAGGACAGTGGGTACCACGGGTCGTGTCACTGAGGTGTCTATGTAAAGGAAAGAGTGCTATGGAGGGGGTGGAAGGAGGAGTCTTGGGCTCTTGTGTGTGTGGATTTGGTGGCTGTCCCTGTGTATGCTCTAAATGAACCTCAGAGTAACCCTGAGAGGATTCATCAAGGAAAAGACTGGGAATGGGTCAAATTATAAAAGTAAGTGTGCTTGCCCCATAGGCTACTTGGGGAATATTCTAGCTTCTCGACTGGGAAAGTGATCACCAGTTTCCAGATGTTGTGATCCAGCTGTAGCTAGTAAAGGAAAACTGCTGTGCAGTTTCAAGTATTTGTTACTATCAAGGCATTATCAAGATTAACCTGATAGTTTTGCTAAGTAATAACAAACTACTGTGACATCACAATATTTTTAGTGGTAATACAATTTAAACTTGTTACCGAGCCTAAAAGATCTCAAGTTTCAAGATTCATACATAATTAGATATTACTAGTTTCAACAAAAAATTTAACCGCAAGCTCTTCGGTTGTAGCCGAGCTTGGTGTTATCCTCTGGAGGCTGAGGGAGGAGGATTGCAAATTCAAAACCAATAGGCCTTAAAAACAAACAGAAGAAAGCAACGTTCCTGACATCATTGATGCAATAACAGATTGAGAATGGGGATGCAGTACTTGGGGAATGCTTACATCCATGTAACCGTCGTTCTGCACGTAACCACATTGTGTAGTGATGCAGGAAACAGCGACCGGATCGTTATTCAGGAGATGCTGAAGACAGTGGCCCAGTCACAACAGCTTGAAACCAGCTCACAGAGAGACTTCAAAGGTAGGTGGCAAGGGGGCTTGCTTTGAGGCTGGAGACCATCCGTCCTTTTCTACATTGGAGTTACAAATGAATGCATGCTGTGCATGGTTGCACCCACCCTTAATCTGAGCACCAGGGAGGCAGAAGCAGGAGGATCTCTGAAAGTTCCAGGCCGGCCTGATTTATAGAGTGAGCTCTAGGGCAGCCAGGCCTTCGTGTAGAGACGTGTCACACACACACAAAAAAGAAAAGACGTGAACGGAAGCCCCGGTCTCTGCTCCTGTGTTCAGTCTTCTGTTGGTAGTGCCTGTTTGACATTTCAGAGCAGGAGGACGGGAGCACAGATCACGTAAAGTAGGAAACAGCCCACAGTGCACATGTGAGCAGGTGCGGGTGGAGGATGGAGGTTGACACTCGCGTCCTCCTAGCTCATTCTTCATTGTCTCCGAGGTGGGATTAAACCTGCAGCTCCCCGATTTAAGCTCCGCCGACAGGGTGGTGAGTTTTAGGGACGCGTCTGTTTTGTTTCACTAGAACTGAGGTTTATGCCCAGCTTTTTATGTGAGTCCTCAGTCGGAACTTGGTCACTTGTGCTTCCAAAGTTAACATGTTTTCTCCCATTAAACTTATGGTTACTTGAAAATAATGTATTTCTTAGACCTTTGGATTCAATGTGTTTGTTTTCTGTTGACTATTTTTTATAAAATGTGAATTTTTTTTTTAAAGTAGATTTTCCTGTAGTCTTTGACAGTAGGAGGCCACAGAGGGGGTTTTCTAGGTTTGGTCCTTAGGAGATGCTATGTTTTATTTTCAGAAAGCAGTGAGGCACGTGACCCCGTGCTGCGGTCTCTACTCCTTTGCCTTTCCTGCCACTGTCCTTGTCCCTGTCTGTTTCCTGCTCTGCTCATCCTACTTCTGCTGCTGGGCTCGGTGTAGAGCATCATCTTAGCGTCTGAGAAACCTCCACCTGCCCAGACCTTACTGGTGCAGGGCCTGTGTTCTCAGCCACACACTGGGCCCTATGTGACCTCATCTGCTTAGAAGTTCTGCCTTGATACTGCCTGTGACTTCCCGTGTATCCTGTGGGCAGTTTAGTGTTTAGTGCCTAACCGCTGGGACAAGTGTCATGAATTCCTCCTTTTTCTCTCACTCAAGCACAATGCCACTTCTTTGTCATTGTTTGTTCCTGTCAGCACAGATACAGATGTAGTTTGACTCAGATGCTGAGGTTGGTTGCTTTGTCTATGGGTGTGTATCTAAAATGAAAGCCCGCTGCTACTGCCATCCTTTGGAAACAGCTGGATGATAGGATAAAAGTTTGAAAGTTGAATTCGTCCCTTGCACCATTCCTGAACCACTTAAGGCTGACTGACTGGTCCTAGCCTTGACTGCAGCCAGATGCAGTCTTCCTGTATGTGCTTCCATATTCTCTTCTTGGTGGTACCCACCTGCTGTGACTATTGCAACAGAGATTTCCAGAGTGTTAACGGGTTACTTAGAACTTAGGGTGCAGTGCAGTACAGCACATCCTTGTCTTACAGCTTTGTTATCAGTGGTACAGGCTGGACTGAGAAGTCCTTCCTTATTTAACTTCATTTTGACCAGTGTTTCTTAGTCTTGTTTGATTATAAAATTTAAAAAATTAAAAATATAAGTCTGATTTGTTCTTTTCAAAGGTAAAAGTAGACTATCAGGCATCTATTTAGGAACTCGTGCTGATTAGTGAGGACACAGTAAAGGCAGAAATTAAGGCTTCAGTGGCCTCCAGTTTAAGCTGGTTTTGTTTCTCTTTGACCCAGTGGTATTATTGACAGAGGTGGACAAGCTCACAAAGGACGCCCAGCACGCCTTGCGCAGAACCATGGAGAAGTACATGTCTACCTGCAGACTGATCTTGTGCTGCAACTCCACATCTAAGGTGATACCCCCGATCCGAAGCAGGTGCCTGGCGGTTCGTGTGCCTGCTCCCAGCGTCGAAGACGTAAGTTAGGTTGCTTTCCAGAAACACTTCCCCTCTAGCTTTGATTTTCTGAAATATAGTGAAGCCTTTGCTTAGTGAAGTCATTGAAGGGCAGCTGCAGATAGAGCCGAAGCTCTTAGTAGGTGCCACGTGATAGTGATGTGTATAATGGTGGATATAAATATAGAATGTGTTCTCTTTCATTGTCTTTTACTCTTAACAGATAAATTAGGAATTCACCAAACTTTGTGTAGTCTTGTGAAGTATTTAGTGTCTTCTGCCTCAGGCTGATTTACTTAGTTGTAAGGGGGAATGGGAACATCGAGGAAGTAGATAATGTGACAATCCCTGGTCCCTGGGGTTGGGGGTCAGTGCACTATTTCCCTTTCATCTTAACCGCTGTCAATAAAATGTACTGGTTTCTCACAATAGACAGCTTTCCAGCTCACAGTAGATAGTGGAAGATCGTATGCGGCAGCACCATGTGGTTTCGCTTCCTGCTCATAGTTGATGCTGACAGATTGGACACAGCAGCACCGTACGTGTCCTGTAGGAGGCAGCACAGAGCACTGTGTAAGGCCTCCACATTGACGCCACCAGGAGTTAGAACTGCCTCACTGTGCCTCTCCTCTTTGTTAATTTTTCTTACAGATTTGCAGTGTGCTATCCACCGTCTGCAAGAAGGAAGGTCTGGCTCTTCCTTCGAAATTGGCTCATCGGCTGGCCGAGAAGTCGTGCAGAAACCTCAGGAAAGCCTTACTTATGTGTGAAGCCTGCCGAGTGCAGCAGTGAGTGGGTCTCTCTCCTGAAGCAGGTAGCACTGCACTCCGGGACATGAGAGTTCCTTGTTCATTGGTTTTCTTTGTGTTTGTAGATACCCTTTTACTGAAGACCAAGAAATCCCTGAGACAGACTGGGAGGTGTATCTGAGGGAGACCGCAAATGCTATTGTCAGTCAGCAGACGCCACAGAGGTAACTGTGCGGGAAGCAGAGAAACCATGCCATTTACAAGCACAAGTCAGTCTTGAGCCTCATTTGAAAGGGGGAAAAATATCATTTAAGGTTTGAAGTATAGTATAGCGGGCTAAGTCTTTAGTTTGTAGTTTATGCTTTTCCTTAGTCTGTTAACCTGTAAAATTGAACTTTTATTTATAAAATAAATTTTGAACTTTTTTTTTCCAGAATGTTAGGTAGCTTAGTTTTAGTGCACAGCATGAACTGCCTAGTGCTCAGGCTGAAAGAATAATTGTAATTGTTGTAATTACCTTGAAATTGATGCAGAACATACTAGAAAGATACTGACTGACCTTCCAACTGTCATCCTAACATAGCCACATGTCCTTGACAGGCGATTTCACCCAGATTTCCAACATTTCATTTGTATCTTGATGACACTGTTCTGCTTTGATACAGAGAGTAAAGAGAGTGTGTGATAGTGTTCTGGAACTAAAAAAGACCACCATGCCCAAGGATAGGATCAATGAAGAGAAATACAAAGTTCTTAGAAAGCATCCTTTTGCTATGTCCTCTAGAGTTGTTTGCGTTCATGTTTTGGGTTTGTTACTCAGAGGTGGACTACTCAGCTGATAGTCTCACTCATGACAGCTTGGTTCCCCTGCTGTTGCATTGTGGTCTTTTCTCAAGCTCACTGAAATACAGCCTCATCCTTGGTCTCTCGTGGGAGCTGATCATTTTAGGGTGCAGGATAGACTTGAGTGCAGTCATGAGAACCTGAGTGTTCCTGGTTGAGATGACAATAATAGTGAGAGGAGTGTGTGTTTTTCTCTTTTGAGTTGGTATCTGACAAGTTACGGTTTTATAGGATTCCTACCAGCATCACTTAGTGGAGGTGCTTAGTGAGACATTTTAGGAACTGCTATATTATACTCTTGCTGTGGCAAGAAAAAAAAGGAGTCTGGGTATCTACCTTCAAGAAAACTTCTAAATCACTATCTTCATTTACCTAGAGAGAAACATCTGCAGTGGCTTCCTCAGAACCCTGGGTAGTTGTTTTGTTTTTTTTTTTTTCTTTTGGTTCAAGTAATGTATTATAGAAAGGCAAAGATAATTTGTTTTCTACGTTTCAGGAATATTATTTATTCCTGTTGATATGCAGTGTGTGTATTTCCTTCATGCCCTCCTGAAGTGTCATGAGGGATGCCTGAGTTAAGGGCTCAGACATTTGGCACCCCATTGACTTGGCCAGGCTTTGCTTACCTGGAGCTCTAGCCTGTCCCTTCTGTGAAGGTCAGCTTTGTGTCTTTTCCTGTATTGTTTGACACTAGGTGGTCATATTTTATGCTCATATCACCTCATTGCTTGTGTGATTGACTGGTGACTCCTCAGTCTTTTTACAGCCACTCTGTAGATACGTTAAACGTAAAATTCTGTCTAGGAAAGATGCATAAACATAGACTTTGATATGTCAGTAAAGTGAGTGTCTTCAACTCCTTATGGAAATGTGCTCAAACTTCAAATTTCAAGGTCTCGGTCTCTCTCTGTCTCTCTGTCTCTGTCTCTGTGTGTGTGTGTGTTTCTATGTATGTCTCTGTGTGTGTGTATTTCTATGTATGTCTCTGTGTCTGTCTGTGTTTGTATATGGAGCCATGAGTATGTCAATATGTGGAGGTCAGAGAATGATTTTTGGGTGTTTATTGTCTTCTTTCACCATGGTTTTAGGGGATCAAACTCAGGTCATCAGGTTTGTACACCAAGCAGCTCATCTGCCAAACATGTCAGGCCCTTGGAATCTTAGTTTCTCTCCAGTAGTAGTACAATTAATAGCCCTGCCCTTGTTATAAATACCTATTGTTAAAAATGTATGAAAAAAAAAACTTTTTAAAAAATGAACTGATCCTTGGCCATGGCAGTATATCCTGGGAAGGTGAGGCAGGAAGATGGCTAATGATTCAAAGCCAGTGAGCTGCCTAGTGAGGTTCAGGCCACTTGGGCCACAGACTGAGGCTGTCTGATCAGACAGACTAAAATGGGACAGACTGAGGCTGTCTCTCATTCATATAGCACATGTCATAGGCAGCTTCTCTCTGCATCAAGCTGATAAATCAAGAACATGGAACTATACTGACTGGTGTATTAAAATTGCTCCTTTTTTAATCACAAAGTAGCAATTCCTTTGTTTTATATAGGCTCCTTGAAGTCCGGGGAAGGCTCTATGAGCTGCTAACTCATTGTATTCCTCCTGAGATAATAATGAAGGTAAGTGGCTCCATTTTACATCTTGAATGTTCAGAGCCTGGACACTGGCTGTGTGATCACAGAGCTTCTGTGACGCTAAGGTATATCATCATTGGTAACATTTTGTTAATTCTGCAGGTAGTGACTCATTCTTTGTTGTGTGCCAGGCACCATTAGGGACTACTGAAGAAGGGAGGGAAGACCTCAGTTGTGACAGTACGTCCTAGGGAGTGACATGGGAGACAAGTGAAGAAAATTTCAGAATGTTGTGAGTCTTTAAAGGAAGGAAAATGAAGTAGTAATAATGGAACCCGGTTAAAGGGAAGGGTCCTCTTCAGCTGACACTCAGAACTAAGAGGCTGGAACCATAAATGCCTGGGAACAGACATTCCAGTGAAGACATGGTATAAGCTGAAGGTATTGCTATAGTCTAGACTTTGTAGGATTGGCCTACTGGCCTCTTAGCAAAGTTTACTGATCTGAATTATTAGACCATTCATGGGGTTTGTTTGTTTCTATTAAAATTGCACATAATGTGAACAAAATCAAATTATACTGAATACACAAAGAAAAACATGCAGAAGTCAGTACTTCGCATCAGTAGCATGCACACATAAAAACTGCATTAAAGCTTCACCTTTATGGATGAGAAGCATATCCACGTTTGTCCTTTTTTTTCCTTGACTGCGTTTTAAGTTACACATCCTTCCTGTAGGGCCTACTCTCAGAACTCCTACATAACTGTGACGGGCAGCTGAAAGGGGAGGTGGCACAGATGGCAGCCTACTATGAGCATCGACTGCAGCTGGGCAGCAAAGCCATCTATCATTTGGAAGCGTTTGTGGCGAAGTTTATGGCACTTTATAAGAAATTCATGGAGGACGGACTGGAAGGCATGATGTTCTGACTCAGCCAGCAGCTCCTCCAAGCATGGCAGATGCGTTGTTTATGTATATTTTTGCTGGGACTTTGGATACAATAAACTAGCTTTACTTAGTAATGCATTATGTGTGTGTTTGAGTTTTAAAAATTAATCCTCTCTTGCCACGGACCATGAGGGTCCCTGGGATGAGGGTCCTCAAAGTCCAGGTGGGTTAGGATTCAGCAAAGACAAACAGAAACAAGCACAGAGGCAGTTTGAATCTGAGTGTATTTTGCAGCTCTCAAGCTCTCAGTTAAACCAAACATGACAACCCTTAGAAACCATATCCAGTGAAACAATCATGAATACCAACAAGAACCATTTGGCACAGTAAAATACAAAAACCATCTGACCATTACAACTCTAAAACTACATGTTCAGTGAATTCCAAAAAAACAGGTAACGTCACCATCAAAATATAACAATTCTAAAAAAAAAATATATTCAATAGGGTGGTCGTCCAAGGCTAGTGGCATATTCCCAAGAACAGGTTAATAAATCTTTATGGTCAGTGCTCTTAACCGCTGAGCTAACTTTCCAGCCCCTGTGGTTAATTATTGCTTAACACCTATCTAATGCCTGATTTTTTAAAAATAAATCTTCATAGCATAAATTTAAACTATTTTAATTCTTTCTAATTAAGGCTTTCTTTACCATATACCAAAACCCACCTCTGATGACACACATGTAGCCATATGAAATTTTATTGCTGGGAAAGTTTTTATCATAATAATTTTGTAAACGATTTGAAAAGTAAAGCATTGGTTTCCCTGGAGCTAAGGTCATGTTAGTGACTCATCTCGAGGGATGGTTTCGTACCCATTATTCTTGCTTAAGATCATGGTCTAGGCACCAGGAACCTGTAACTAAGAAGAGGAATGAAGGAGAACAAAACAAAAAAAAATTGCCATGAGAATTATGACTCGATATGTTTGCTCCGGCCGAGAGTTCTACAACTGGTTCCAGGAGACCCTCTTTTGAAGTCTAATGCCTCAGTCTGTGGAACTTGTCACACAGATTCTACTGGGGTTGGTGTGGCATTCTCTGAAGTATAAATGCTTTTATTTTTATATGTATGAGTGTTTTCTTTACACTGCATGTGTGCCTGTGCATCATGTGAATGCCTGGAGCCTGAAGTGAACAGAACGGGGTGTTGGACCCCCTGGGACCAGAGTTGTAGCTGTGGGTGCTGGGATGGAACATGTTCCTCTAAGAACAAGTGCTTTTAACCCCTAAGCCATCTCTCCAGTCCTCGAATTAAGACTTCCATTGCCTCTATGACCTTGACCTTAGTGCTGTGATATATTGATAGAAAGGAGATCCTGTCACAAGAGTGTAAGTCTAGAGGGTGAACACTGAAATTTCCAGATTCCTTGACATTTTACAATGCATTACACAGAGTTCACATAATATGTTCTATTTAGAGCAGGTTATCTTGGCGAGGTTATGAGCTGCCAGACTTTCTCCCTGGAAGCCTTCCTTAATGTTAATCTATGGATTGTTCTAGCTTCTAACCAAACACTGCAGAAAATACTCATTTCTCCACAGTGATCTGATAGGAGGCATGGGATTAGTTCCATCTTCTTAAATCGTTTGAGGTCTGTTTTGTGACCAATGATATGGTCGATTTTGGAGTAGGTACATTGAGGTGCTGGGAAGAAGGTATATTCTTTTGATTTAGGATGAAATGTTCTATAGATATCTATTTAATCCATTTGGTCCAAAACTTCTGTTAGTTTCACTGTGTCTCTGTTTAGTTTGTGTTTCCCTGATTTGTCCATTGAGAAGAGTGGGGTGTTGAAATCCCCCACAATTATTGTGTGAGGTGCAATGTATGCTTTAAGCTTTAGTATAAAGTTTCTTTTACTAATTAGGGTGCCCTTCTATTTGGAGCATAGATGTTCAGAATTGAGAGTTCTTCTTGGTAAATTTTTCCTTTGATGAGTATAAAGTGTGCTTCTGTGTCTTTTTTGATAACTTTTGGTTTAAAGTCTATTTTATTGGATATTAGAATGGCTACTCCAGCTTGTTTCCTGGTACCATTTGCTTAGAAAACTGTTTTCCAGCCTTTTACTCTAAGGTAGTGTCTGTCTTTGACACTGAGACATGTTTTCTGTATACAGCAAAATGTTTGGTCCTGTTTACATATCCAGTCTGTTAGTCTATATCTTTTTATTGGGGTATTGAGTCCATTGATGTTAAGAGATATTAAGGAATAGTGATTGTTGCTTCCTGCTATTTTTGATGTAATTTTTATGTTTGTGTGGTTATCTTCTTTTGGGTTTGTTGAAAGATTAATTTCTTGCTTTTTCTAGTTTGTAGTTTCCCTCCTTTTGTTGGTGTTTTCCATTCATTATCCTTCGAAGGGCTGGATTTGTGGAAACTGTGTAAATTTGTTTTTGTCATAGAATACCTTGGTTTGTCTATCTATGGTAATTGAGAGATTTGCTGGATATAGCAGTCTAGGTTGGCATTTATGTTCCCTTAGGGTCTGTATGACATCTCCCTGGGATCTTCTGGCTTTCATAGTCTCAGGTGAGAAGTATGGTGTAATTCTGATAGGTCTACCTTTATATGTTACTTGACCCTTTTCCCTTACTGCTTTTAATATTCTTTCTTTGTTTAGTACATTTGGTGTTTTAATTATTATGTGACGGGAGGAATTTCTTTTCTGGTCAAATCTATTTGGTGTTCTGTAGACTTCTTGTATATTCATGGGCATCTCTTTCTTTAGGTTAGGGAAATTTCCTTCTATAATTTTGTTGAAAACATTTACTGGCCCTTTAAGTTGGAAATCTTCATTCTCTTCCATATTCCTATAATCCTTAGGTTTGGTCTTCTCATTTTTTCCTGGATTTCCTGGATGTTTTGGTTAGTAGCTTTTTGCATTTCGCATTTTCTTTGACTGTTGTGTCAATGCTTTCTATGGTATCTATGGCATCTGAGATTCTCTCTTCTATCTCTTGCATTCTGTTGTTGATGCTTGGATCCTTGATTCCTGACTTCTTTCCTAGGTTTTCTATGTCCAGAGTTATTTCCCTTTGTGATTTCTTTATTGTTTCTACCTCCGTTTTTAGATCCTGGATGGCTTTGTTCAATTCCTTACCTGTTCTGTTGTGTTTTTCTTTAGTTCTTTAAGGGCTTCTCCCTGTTTACTTGTGTTCTCCTGTATTTCTTAAAGGAGTTATTTATCTCCTTTTTGAAGCCTTCTATCAGCATCATGAGATGTGATTTTAAATTCAAATCTTGCTTTTCTGGTGTGTTGGGATATCCAGGACTTGCTGTTTTGGGAGAATTAGGTTCGGATGGTGCCATATTGCCTTGATTTCTGTTAGTAAAGTTCCTACATTTGCCTTTTGCCATCTGGTTATCTCTGGTGTTAGCTGGTCCTGCTGTCTCTGGCTGGTGCTTGTCCCTCCTGTGTGCCTGCAAGCCCATCTCAGCACCTTTGGGTGACTGGCTTTCCCCTGGCACAGATTGCTGTGGGGCTGCCCAGCTCCTGGGTGCAGGTGGGGCTCTGGCAGACCAAGTCCTAAGTGATCTTACACTCAGGTGTTCTCTGAGTTCCTGGCTGTAACAGCCTTCTCAGTCACAGGAGTGGAGATGGTAGCCTCATCTCTAACCACGGACTCCCTGCAGAGCAGATGTCCCCTAGCAGACTAGGTGCACAGATGACTGTGGCAGCACTGCCCAGCTTCTGGGTGCAGGTGGGGCCCTGGTGGGCGGTGTCCCAAGCAATCTTATACTTGGGTGATCTCTGCGTACATGGCTGCACCTGTCTGCTCAGTCATAGGAGCAAAGATCTTATTCCAATTTTATGTAACATTTTGTTGCAGATTTTATAGATTTTTAAACCATATACAGTGAATTTACAAATCCTGAAATACAGAAAGTTTTTCAAAATAGTCTTAGAAATCTTGAGATAAGCTTCCGGTCTGCACCTACAGCCAGGGCAGGCAGGTGTCCCAGGCTCTCTCAAACACCCCATGGCCTACCTTTCTCCCAGGAGGTCTGCCATAACAAGAGACAGAGGTGAGACCCCTTTCCCAATACCCATGTCATCTGGGTCCCCCAGAGAGCCCAGCAAACCTGAGATTTATTCCTATCTGCCTGAGCCCCATAGTACTTCCAGTATGTACCTCCATGTGCAACTGAGGAAGATCCTGCCCCCATACCTCCTAACCTGCCTGTATCCCCAGAGGTTCACCCTATGTAGGGACAAAGGAGGTTCACCCTAATCAGGGACATAGGAGCCTCCACTAACCAGGGAAGAGACTGCCGACCTCCAAGGAGGCCTGCTCTAACCGAGGACACAGTTCTGCCTGCCTTCAAGAGAGCAGGCTACAGTCAAAGACACTCAGGTCAAGTAACATCAGAGATAAACAGATGGCGAGAGACAAACACAAGAACATAAGCAACAGAATTCAACATAATTTGGCACCATCAGAACCCAGATCTCCCAACAAAGCAAGCCCTGGATAGCCTAACAAACAAGAAAAGCAAGATATGACCTAAAATCCCATCCAGTGAAGATGATAGAGAACTTTAAGGAAGATGTAAATAACTCACTTTTAAAAATACAGGAAAACACAGGTAAGAATAGGTAGAATCCCTTAAAGAGGAAACAAATCCCTTAAAGAAATACAATAAAACAAAATCAAGTTAGTGAAGGCATTGAACAAAAAAGACCAAGACCTGAAGATGGAACCAGAAATATAAAGAAATCAAAAATGGAGGCAAACCCTGAAATGGAAAACCTAGGAAAGAGATCAGGAAACACAGATGCAAGCATCACCAATAGGATACAAGACATAGAAGAGAGAATCCCAGTCAAAGAAGATATCATAGAATATATTGGCATTTGTGTCAATGAAAATAATGTTAAAAGCTCTGAACACAAAATATCCTGGAAATTTAGAACACAATGAAAAGACCAAATCTAAAATACTAGGAAGAAAAGAGGATGGAGATTCCAGCAAAGGAGTCAGAAAATATCTCCACCAAAATCATGGAAGAAAACTTCTCTCACTTAAAGAAAGAAATGGCCATGAATGCACAAGAAACCTACAGAACAACAGATTGTTCAAGAAAAGGAAATCCTCCTGTCATATAATATTTAAAACACTAAATGCACAGATCAAAGAAATATTAAAAGCTGTAAGGGAAAAAGGCCAAGTAACATATAAAGGCAAACCTGTCAGAATTACGCCAGACTTCACAATGGGGACTCTAAAAGCCATAATATGCTGGACATATCATGTAGACCCAAAGATAGCACAAACACTAGTCCAGGGTACTACAACCAGCAAGACTGTCAATCATCAGAGATGGAAAAACCAGGATATTCCATGACAAAACCAAAGTTAAACAATATTTTTCTACTGATCCAGTGCTTTAGAGAGTACTAAAAAGAAAACTACAACATAAGGAGGTAACTACTTGCAAAAAATCTACAAGAAATTAATCCTCTCACAACAAGTACAAACAAACATACACACACACACTACCAGCTCTATCAACAAAAATAGCAGGAACTAAAAATCATTAGTCTTTAATATCTCTCAATGTCAATGGACTCCACATAAAACCAGATACACTGAATCTAATAGAAGAGAACGTGGGGAAGAACCTGGAACACATGGGCACAGGGAAAAATTTGCTGAATAGAATACCAATAGTTTTATGCTCTAAGATCAAGAATTGACAGATGGGACCTCATAAAATTGCAAAGCTTCTCTAAGACAAAGGGCACTGTCAATAGGACAAATTGGCAACCAACAGATTAGAAAGAGATCTTTACCAATCCTACATCTGATAGAGGGCTAATATCCAATATATACAAAGAACTCTACAAGTTATACTCCAGAGAATCAAATAACCCTATTAAAAATGGACTACAGAGCTAAATAAAGAATTCTCAACTGAAGAATATCAAATGTCTGAGAAGCACCTAAAAAAATATTCAACATCCTTAGTTATTAGAGAGATGCAAATAAAAACAACACTGAGATTCCACCTCACACCAGTCAGAATGTCTAAAATCAAAAACTCAGGTGACAGCAGATGCTGGAGAGGATGTAGAGAAAGAGGAACTTTCCTCCATTGCTGGTAGGATTGCAAGCTGGTAAAACACTCTGGAAATCAGCTTGGCGGTTCCTCAGAAAATTGGACATAGTACTACCTGAGTACCCAGCTATTCCACTCCTGGGCATATACCCAGAAGATGTTCCAACATATAATAAGGACACATGTTCCACCATGTTCATAGCAGCCTTATTTATAATAGCCAGAAGATGGAAAGAATCCAGATGTCCCTCAACAGAGGAATAGATACAGAAAAGGTGGTATATTTACACAATGGAGTACTACTCAGCTATTAAAAACAATGAATTCATGAAATTCTTAGGCAAATGGGTGGAGCTAGAAAATATCATCCTGAATGAGATAACCTAATCACAAAAGAACACACATGGTATACACTTGCTGATAAGTGGATATTAGTGCAAAAGCTCAGAATACCCAAGATACAACTCACAGACCACATGAAGCTCAAGAAGAAGGAAGACCAAAGTGTGGATACTTTGATCCTTTTTAGAAAGTGGATCAAAATACCAATAGCTCACAGCCCACCAATAGAATGGTGAAGAGGTTTTCAGCCCTGCAGGAGGAACAATAATATGTACCAAACAGTACCCCTAGAACTTCCAGGGACTAAAGCACCAACCAAAGAGTACACATGGAAGGACCCATGGCAACAGCTGCACATGTAGCAGAAGACAGCCATTTCAGACATCAATGAGAGGAGAAGCCATTGGTCCTGTGAAGGATGAATGCCCCAGTGTAGGGGAATGCAAGTTAGGAAATTCCGGAGGGGGTGGGAGGTTGGCAGGGAGAGAAGGGATGGGATAGGGGATTTTTGGAGGGGTAACACGGAAAGGGGATACCATTTGAAATGTAAATAAAGCAAATATCTAATTAAAAGATATATATATCTTTTAATTATATATATATATATATATATATATATATATATATATATATATATATATATAGAGAGAGAGAGAGAGAGAGAGAGAGAGAGAGAAAGAACAAGATACCCATAAACCTACAAGACGCTTGCAGTACACCCAGATTGGACCAAAAATGAAATTCCTCAGGTCACATAATAACTAAAACACCAAAAGCACAGAAGAAAGAATATTAAAAGCTGCAAGGGAAAAAGGTCAAATAACGTATAAAGGGAGACTTGTCAGAATTACATCAGACTTCTCAACAGAGACTCAAAAAGTCAGAAGATCTTGGACAGATGTCACATATACCCTAAAAGAACAAAAATGCCAGTCCAGAATACTAAACTCAACAAAACTCTCAATTACCACAAAGGGAGAAACCAAGATATTCCATGACAAAACCAAATTTAAACAATATTTTTCCACCAATCTAACCCTACAATAATAGAAGGAAAACTCCAACACAAGGAGGGAAACTACACCCAAGAAAAAGCAAGAAACTAATCTTCTCATAACAAACCGAAAGGAAGAGAACCACACAGACATAGTTCCACCTCTAACAACAAAAATAACAGAAAGCAACAATCATTGGTCCTTAATGTCTCTCAACATTCGTGAATTTAATTCCCCAATAAAGAGACACAGATTAACTGGCCGGATACATAAATAGGACCCAGCATTATGCTGCATACAGGAAACATGAGTAAGTGACAAAGACAGACACTACCTCAGAGTAAAGGGCTGGAAAAAATTTTCCAGGCAAATGGTCCCAAGATATAAGCTGGAGTAGCTATTCTAATATCCAATAAAATAGACTTTCAACCAAAAGTTATCAAAAAAGATGGAGAAGGACACTACATACACATCAAAAAATCCACCAAGAGGAAGCTTCAATTCTGAACATCTATGCCCCAAATGCAAGGGTACTCAAATTTGTATAAAAAAAAAATCAGAAATGAAAAGGGAGACATAACAACAGAAACTGAAAAAAATTCAAAAAATTATCAGATCCTACAACAAAAACCTATACTCAACAAAACTGGAAAATCTAGGAGAAATGGATGAATTTTCTAGACAGATGCTATGTGCCAAAATTAAATGAGGATAGTCCCATATCCTCTAGTGAAATATAAGCAGTCATTAAAAATCTCCCAACCAAAAAAATGCCCAAGACGAGATAGTTTTAATGCAAAATTCTATCAAGCCTTCAAAGAAGAACAAATACCAATACTTTTCAAACTGTTCCATAAAATAGAAACAGAAGGAACATGACCCATACATTCTATGAAGCCACAATTTTGCTGATACAAAAACCACACAAATTTTGCTGATACTAAGATCCAACAAAGAAAGAGAACTTCAGACCAATTTCCCTTATGAACATTGATGCTAAAATACTCAAAAATGTCTTGCAAACATAATCCAAGAACACATCAAAATGATCATTTACCACGATCAAGGAGGCTTCATCACAGGGATGCAGGGTTCAATATATGGAAATCCATCAACTTAATCCACAACATAAACACAAAGAAAAAACCCACATGATCATCTCATTGGATGATGAAAAGGCCTTTGATAAAATACAACACCCCTTCATGTTAAAAGTATTGGAGAGATCAGGAATTCCAAGTCCATACCTAAACATAAAAAAGGCAATACACAGCAAACCAATAGCCAACATCAAACTAAACAGAGAGAAACTTGAAGCAATCCCACTAAAATCAGGGACTTGACAAGACTGGCCTCTCTCTCCATATTTATTCAATATAGTACTTGAAGTTCTAGCTAGAGCAATTAGACAACAAAAGGAGGTCAAAGGAATACAACTTGGAAAGGAAGAAGTCAAATTATCACTATTTGCCGATGATATGATAGTATACTTAAGCGACCCCCCCAAAAAAAAAACAAAAACAAAACAAAAAAACTCCACTAGAGAACTCCTACAACTGATAAACAACTTCAGCAAAGTTGTTTAACTTTATATAAAATATAAAATTAACTCAAGCAAATCAGTAGCCTTCCTATACTCTAAGGATAACCAGACTGAGAAAGAAATTAGGGAAATGACACCCTGCACAATAGCCACAAACAATATAAAGTATCTTGGTGTGACTCTAACCAAACAAATGAAAGATCTGTATGACAAGAACTTCAAGTTTCTGAAAATGAAATCGAAGAAGACCTCAGAAGATGGAAAAATCTTCCATGCTCGTGGATTGGCAGGATTAATATAGTAAAAATGGCCATCTTTTCAAAAGCAATATACAGATTCAGTGCAATCCCCCATCAAACCCCCAACTCAATTCTTCACAGAGTTAGAAAGAGCAATTCTCAAATTCATCTGGAATAACAAAAAACCTAGGATAACAAAAACTATACTCAACTGTAAATGATCTTCTGGGGAAATCAGTACTACAGAGCTATAGTGTTAAAAACTGCATGGTATTGGTACAATGACAGGCAGGTAGAACCATGGAATAGAATTGAAGACCCAGAAATGAACCCACACACCTATGGTCACTTGATTTTTGACAAAGGAGCTACAACCATCCAGTGGAAAAAAGATAACCTTTTCAACAAATGGGGCTGGTTCAACTGAAGGTCATCATGCAGAAGAATGCAAATCGATCTATTCTTATCTCCTTTACTAAGCTCAAATCCCAGTGGATCAAGGACCTCCACATAAAACCAGACACACTGAAATAATAGAAAAGAAACTGGGAAAGAGCCTTGAACACATGGGCACAGGAGAAAATTTCCTGAACAGAACACCAATAGTTTATGCTCTAAGATCAAGAATTGACAAATGGGACCTCATAAAATTATGTTTTGTAAGGCAAAGGACACTGTCAATAGGACAAAATGGCAACCAACAAATTGGGAAAAGATATTCACCAACCCTACATCTGACAGAGGGCTAATATCCAATATATACAAAGAACTCAAGAAGTTAGACTCCAGAGAGACAATTAACCCTATTAAAAAATGGGGTACAGAGCTAAACAAAGAATTTTCACCTGAGGACTATCGAATGACTGAGAAGCACCTAAAGAAATGTTCAACATCCTCAAAACAACCCTGAGATTTCACTTCACACCAGTCAGAATGGCTACAATCAAAACCTCAGGAGACAGCTGGTGCTGGTGAGGATGTGGAGAAAGAGGAACAGTACTCCACTGGGGGTGGGATTGCAAGCTGATACAACCACTCTGGAAATCAATCTGGCAGTTCCTCAGAAAACTAGGCATGATACTACCAGAGGACCCCATTATACCACTCCCGGGCAGATACCCAGAGGATTCCCCAGCATGTAATAAGGACACATGCTCCACTATGGTCATAGCAGTCATATTTATAATAGCCAGAAGCTGGAAAGTACCCAGATGTCCCTCAACGGAGGACTGGATACAGAACTGTGGTATATTTACACTATGGAATACTACTCCACTATTAAAAACAATGAATTCATGGAATTCTTAGGCAAATGGGTGGAACTGGAAAATATCATCCTAAGTGAGGTAACATAATCACAAAAGAACACACATGGTATGCAGTCACTGATATGAGCTGGTGTATCACTTATCTACCCCCACATTTAGGAAGCAAAGTTTAGAGTGCACACAATTAGAACTGACTAGATATTCCTGCACATGTGGATGCAAGATATTATATTATACAATATGTTACTCAGAGGAAACAATTTTGTTTTATTTTTGAGATTGTTACTTCTCATTCCCCTTTCCTCCCACAAAACCCTCTCATACAGGTGTCCTTCAGTTCCTTCAATTTCAAGGAGTGTGTCAAAATCTATAATTACATAAATCTTGCATATATGTATATGAATATAGGAATTGTCATCAGTGATATGATCTAGGCGCAGAAATCAAATGCTGTATAACCTCATTAATAATTGAATCATAAGCAGTCAATCCCCTGAAATAAAATTTGAATTATCTGTGTGGGATGCTAGACATCATAGAGATAATATAAAGAAATACTTCAGGCTGTGTGCGAAAGAGCTATTAATAATAACAGATACTGTTCACTTGAAAAAGTACTCTGTGTATATTTTAAGGATTCCAATAACCAAATTTTTGTAAGGTAATACCCAGGAGACATCTATTTATTTATATATTTATTTCTCCTTCCCTTTCCTCCCTAAAAATTTCTCTTTGCTATTTTGAAAATTCATTGCCGAGTGTTGCTGCTGGGACAGGAGTCTTACTGCCACCATTTGCAGCAGGGAACCAGGCAGCTCCAAAGCCTTCTGTGCTTAGCCCACCAGGAAAGAGTGATCTCCCAGGAGTACAGACACAGACTTACAGGCCCAAAGGAGGGACAAGCTCCAGTCAGAGACAACAAGACCAACTAACACCAGAGATAACCAGATGACAAAAGGCAAGTACAAGAACCCTACCAACAGAAACCAAGACTACTTGGCAACATCAGAACCCAGTTCTCCCATCACAGCAAGTCCCGGATACCCCAACACACCGGAAAAGCAAGAGTTGGATTTAAAGTCTCATCTCACAATGCTGTTAGAGGACATCAAGAAGGACATAAATAACTCCCTTAAAGAAATACAGGAGAACATGGGTCAAAAGGTACAAGCCCTTAAAGAGGAAACACAAAAATCCCTTAAAGAAATGCAGGAGATCATGGGTGAACAGGGAGAGGGCCCTTACAGAGAAAACACAAATATCCCTCAAAGAATTACAGGAAAACACAAACAAACAAGTAAAGGAACTGAACAAAACTGTCCAGGATCTAAAAATGGAAGTAGAAACAATAAAAAAATCACAAAGGGAGACGTCTCTAGAGATAGAAAATCTTGGAAAGAATTCAGGAGTCATAGATGCAAGCATCAACAACAGAATACAAGAGATAGAAGAAAGAATCTTAGGTGTTGAAGATACCATAGAAAACATTGACTCAACAGTCAGAGAAAATGCAAAATGCAAAAAGTTCCTGAGCCAAAACATCCAGGAAATCCAGAACACAATGAGAAGACCAAACCTAAGGATTATAGGTATGGAAGAGAGTCATGATTCCCAACTTAAAGGGCCAGTAAATATCGTCAATAAAATTATAGAAGAAAACGTTCCTAACCTAAAGAAAGAGATGCCCATGAACATACAAGAAGCCTACAGAACTCCTAACAGACTGGAGCAGACCAGAAATGCCTCCTGTCACATAATAATCAAAACACCAAATGCACTAAACAAAGAAAGAATATTAAAAGTAGTAAGGGAAAAAGGTCAAGTAACTTATAAAGGCAGGCCTATCAGAATTACACCAGACTTCTCACCTAAGACGATGAAAGCTAGAAGATCCCGGGCAGATCTCATACAGACCCTAAGAGAACACAAATGCCAGCCCAAAAACTATACCCAGCAAAATTCTCAATTACCATAGATGAAGAAAACAAGATATTCCATGATAAAACCAAATTTACACAATATCTTTCCACAAATCCAGCCCTACAAAAGATAAAAGATGGAAAACATCTTTTCTACACCCTAGAAAAAGCAAGAAAGTAATTTCCAACAAAAGTAATTTGTTTTTTTCCAACAAACCCAAAAGAAAGTAACCACACAAACATAAAAAGAACATCAAAAATAACAGGAAGCAACAATCACTACTCCTTAATATCTTATAACATCAATGGACTCAATTCCCCAACAAAAAACGTAGTCTAACAGAAATAATTTTCATGTAAATCTTCAATTTTATCAGCAAATATTTGTAATTCCTCTTTCAATCAATTTAGTAATGTTTTTATGCCAACCATTTTATCTGTATAATTTTCCATGAAGTAGTCAGTTTTAACATGATTTTCTATATATTTCTTGAATTTTATCAGAAATATTTTCCTTGTAGATCTTCAATTTTATCAATAAAGGTTTATAATTCCACTTTCAAACAATTTAGGAATGTGTTTATGCCTACCATTTTATCTGTATAATTTTTCCATGAAATAGTCAGTTTTAACGTGTTTTTCTGTATATTTCTTCAATGTTATCAGAGATATTTTCCATGTAAATCTTCAATTTTATCAGAAAATGTTTATAATTCCACTTTTAATCAACTTAGAAATATTTTTATGCCTACCATTTTATCTGTATAATTTTCCATGGTAATCTTCAAAATTAATGTTTTTCTATATATTTCTTCAATTTTATCAGAAATATTTTCCATGTAAATCTTTAATTTTATCAGACAATGTCTATAATTTTACTTTCAATCAACTTAGGAATATTTTTATGCCTACCATTTTATCTGTATAATTTTCCATGAAATACATCAATTTTAATGTGATTTTCTATATATTTCTTGAATTTTATCAGAAATATTTTCCTTGTAGATCTTCAATTTTATCAGAAAATGTTTATAATTCCACTCTCATTCAACTTAGAAAAATTTTTATGCTTACCATTTTATCTGTAATTTTCCATGATAATCTTCAATTTTAATGTTATTTTATATTTTTCTACAATTTTATTAGAAATATTTCCCCTGTAAATCTTCAATTCTATCATAAAATGTTTCTACTTCCTTTTTCAATTAATTTAGCAATGTTTTTATGTCTACCATTTTACTCTTTAATTTTCCATGAAAATTATCAATCTTAATGTGTTTTTCTACATGCTTCTTCAATTTTGTCAGAAACATTTTCCATGCTAATCTTTAATTTTGTCATAAAATGTTTTTACTTCCTTTTTCAATAAAAAATAAAATAAAAAAGAAAATTCATTGCCTCTTTTTTCATAAATTTTTGTCATATGTAACATATATATTTGATTATATTAAACTATATTATAATCGTCTATAGTATATAATAACACCAGAAAATCATATCAAGAACACTTCTGATAAGTGGCATTACAGGAAAAAGGAAGAAAGATAAAAATAGAGTATTATTTTATTTAGTTGCAATTTGTCATGAAATGTAATTGGTGACAGACTGGACCAGGGTAAACTAATAGCCGAACCCAGATTTTGACTTTAAAGCTTGTGAACCTTAATTCTATAAATGGATGACTGGGAAACTAACTGATCATACTGGTCTGGTATACCCTTACTCATTTTACATCTTTATAACTACTGCTACAAGGAGAAAAGAACAGACCAGGGAGTTGAGATAGATACAAGATTAATGTGCTTCCGAATGGCAGAAAGTAGAAATTGACATTACAAGTTTAACCACTTAGGAAAGCATTATATAAAATATTGAAACTGCAAGCTTTGAGGAATCCATGAGTGGCTTTTTTTTAAATAACCTGTTCAAACTATCTTTCAAAACAGCAATCTGAAACAAAGAAGCTGCTGATTTGTTATGACCTACAGTGCTCTCTCAGACAATGGTGCTCTCCAAAGTCACTGTGGACCATGAAGAAATAACAAAGGTGGGGGAAGAAGGAAGGACCAAACATGTTTTTCACCAGCATAGAGGATGCAGGTGCAGAATCCCAGGGTTATATATTCCCAGAGCACATGAATGAGAGGAAAATAAAATCACAAAAGCCAGCATATTCAGGGCAGCTCTGGTTACATTTACAGGACAATCTCAGCACTGTGACTTACTCTCAGTTGTCTGGACTTTGCTTCTCTCTGTGTCCTTGTCTGTCATGAGAACCACAGGCTAGGCACAGACTGAAAGCCCAAAACAACAGTAGGAAGTAGCTGTAGCATACAAAGTCTTCTCTGACATAGTTGTGGTCTGAGCCTGTTCCATGACCCAAGACAATAATCTCCTTGGCTCAGCCTAGATAAAGGGCATTGTCTCTGTGTTGTAAAGACTCTAATATGTCCTTTCCTTTGAATTATCTCTTCCTGCTCCTGCAATCTATGTTTACATCAGTGGAGATGACTCACAGGAGCTGTTTTGAGATCTGGAAGCCCAGCACCTACATGAAGGCAGACATAATCCTAGGTGCATTTATCCCCCATTTTCATCACACTAGAAGGACCCAAAGAAATCCAGGAATTTGCTGGGATCGATCCAAATATTCTACCGGGAACCAGTCTGTAAGTACTTGTGTGAATGTGCTAAGAGTGTTGTGGCTACACAGCAGTACATACCTAATGATGTATGTATAATTCCTTGCTGAATAATGAAACCTATACACAGAAATGTGAAACTGAGTGTCAAACTTGCCTCACTAAGTCTCATTATGTAGCCCAGTCTAACCTTGAACTTGCCAGGTAGTCTGAGCTGGCCTTATACTATGCGATCCACAGGCTTTTGCCTCTAGAGTGCCAGAAACCCTTTTATTGAGCCACTTCTGTTGATAAGAATACAAGCTGCATATCTCAGTGTTATCCAGATTTAATATGATGGCCTGAACACAGGAAACAAAGCTAAGTCCTCTTACACAGTAAAATGTTCTTGGGATGACCATCCTAAGTTAATGTCTTTTCCTAGCATACATACTTCCCAATGTCTGCTTGAGGGAACACCATAATTTCCATGGTGTCCACTTTTCTGAAGTCTTGGGTAGACTTTTCTGCCACCCCCAAACCCAAAGGAACATCTGCCATCGAATAAACCACTACTCCCTGGTACTGAGACTTGTTTGTAGTAATTCGACCTAGACATGATTTCAACAAATGGTTTCCATAAAATAAGGACTGCTCAGTTCCAGACTTTATCTACACTTTATACTTGGCATAAGGTACAAGGTAATCCAGAGCTGTAATGTGCAACTGGAACTTGTGGGTCTTAAAAAACTTTCCAAAACACGTCCCCAGTGACAGTAGCTTACTCCGGAGATGTTGGCAGCCAGCTTCAGGATCATCTCCCGCACATAGTACACTGGGTCAGTGTGCAGCAGGAAACATTAAGTGCTGTGGGGTCTCTCCACCAGGAGGTGTAGATTCTTTCCAATGTATTTTGCAATCTTCTCAAACATTACCCAGGTCTCTTCTTCAGTCTAAGGCCTCATTTTCCTGCTAGCTTGACTCCCAGGAGTTGTACCTGGAGAGCCTTTACCTCCAGCCACTACCTGGGTGCTAAAATTCTTTCTTTATTCTGCACATTTACTGTTTTGATTATTATGTGATGGGAGGATTTTTTTCTTGTCTAACTTATTTGGTATCCTGTAAGCTTTTTTGTATGTATATATAGACATCTCTTTCTTTAGGTGGAGAAGTTTTCTTCTACAATTTTGTTGAAAATATTTTCTGAGCCTTGTAACTGGGAATTGTCTCCTTCAATTATTCTTGTTATTCTTTGGTTTGGTCTTTTCATAGTATAACAGATTTGGTGGCTGTTTTGTGTCATGAACTTTTTAGATTTAGCATTTCTTCAACTGATGTACTGATGACTTCACATTCTTCAAATTTCTTCTATGCCTGAAATTCTCTCTTCCATCTCTTGAATTCTGTTGGCAATGTTTGCATCCGTAGTTCCTGTTCTCTTCCCTACATTTAGTATCTCCAGGATTGCCTTAGTCTGTGTTTTCTTTATTATGTCTATTTCCATTTCCTGATCTTTGACAGTTTTATCCTTTTTGTTTACCTGTTTGATTATATTTTCCTGTATTTCCTTATGGAATGATTCATTTCCTCTTTAAAGGATTCTATTCTCTTCATAAGATTGGACTTAAGGTCTTCTTCTCCTGCTTCAGCTATATTAGAATATCCAAACCTTTCTCCAGCAAGATAGCTGGGCTCTGGTAGTGCCATGTTGCCCTGACTCTTGGTGATTATGTTTTTACACTGTTCTTTACGCATTTGCCTATTCCTGTTGTTGATTCGATGTTCCTGATGCCAGGGGAATTTTTCTACAATACGGGCAAAGTCTATAATGGATCTCTGAGAACAGAATTCTGTTCAACTCTGTGGGATCTGCCCCAGGTGGACCCAGCACACAGAAGATTGTTTGAGGATGTGTCTTAGCTAGATGTTCGTGTTCCTTGGGATGATAGGATGAGCCATGTTCCTGACAATGGAGGTCAGGTGACAGCATGCAATTCATCTCTACTGACTGCCCCAAATGGACCAGACTGGTTGGAGAATGATGAGTGAGCCATCTAATCTGGATGTTCCTGGGGTCCCTACAGTCCTCCTCAGGGCAGCATAATCTTCCTGGGATCACACAAAGCTCATCGGGAAGACAGGGAGATCTGTGATCCAGATGATAGAACTCAGAGTATCATATACAACTCACCTCTGCTTGCTGTACTCCACTTGAACCCAACTGGTGGGAGAATGGTGGTACAGAGGTCTAAGCTGGGGCCGCCACAGGCTTCATTGGGGAAGCAGAACTCTTCTGCAGTCCCACAAGGCTTCTCAGGACAGCAGAGAGAGCCATGAGCCAGATGACAAAGGCTGGGGGCCCACGTGTAACTCATCTCTGCTGCCTGTGCCTAAGTGAACTCAACTGGCCTGAGACTTTTATGTATTTTGGATATTAGCCCTCTGGCAGATGTGGAGCTGATGAAAACTTTTTCCCATTTTGTAGACGGCTGTTTTACACTACTGATGGTAGTCTTTGCCTTACAAGGCTTTTCAGTATCACAAGGTGTTGTTTATTAATTGTTGATCTTCGTGACTGCACTATATTTTTCTGTCAGGAAGTTGTTTCCTGTGCCAATGAGTTCAAGACTAATAAACACTTTCTCTTCTACCAGGTTCAGTGTATCTGATTTTATGTTGAGGTCTTTGATCCTCTTGGACTTGAGGTTTTTGCCGGGTGATAGCTATGGATCTATTTGCATTCTTCTGTATGACTTCAAGTTAGATCTGCACCATTTTTAAAGATATTTTCCCTTTTTCCATGGTATTTTTCTGAATCCTTTATCAAAAACCAGATGTCTACAGATTTGTTGAATTTCATATGGGTCTTTCATTCAATTTTATTGCTCAACATGTCTGTTTTTAGGCCAGCACCATGCGATTTTATTAACTATAGTTCTGTAGTACAAGTTGAAATCAGGGATGATGATTCCTTTAGAAGTTTTTTTTTTATTGCATAAGATTGCTTTTATGTCCCTGGATTTAGTGGTTCCATGTGAAATTAAGTGGGTTTTTACAAGTTCTGTAAAAAAATTGTGTTGGAATTTTGATGGAGATTTCACAGAATCTATATATTGTTTTTGTTAAGATAACTATTTTGACTATGATAATCCATAAGCATGGGAGACCTTTCCATATTCTTATATCTTCTTCATTTTCTTTCTTCAAAAATTTGAAGTTCTTTTCATATAGGTCTTTCACTTGCTTGGTTAGCATTACACCAAGATATTTTGTATTATTTGTAGCTATTGTGAAGCATCTTCTTTCACTAATTTTTTTCTCAGCATGTTTATCATTTGTATATAGGATAGCTACTTTTTCTTTAATTCTAAAATTGTATCCAGCCACTGCCTAGAAGTAGTTTATCACCTGTAGGAGTTCCTTGGTAGAACTTTTGGGGTCATGTATGTGTACTATCATATCATCTGCAAATATTGACACTATGACTTCTTCCTTTCCAATTTGTATTCTGTTGATCTCTTTTAGTTGTCTTATTGCTCTAGATAAAACTGTCAGTACAATGTTGAATAGACATGGTGAGTGTAAATAGCCTTATCTTGTTCCTGACTTTAGTGGAACTGCTTCAAGTTTCACCCAATTTAATTTGGTGTTGGTTATTGACTTGCTGTAAGTTTCCTTTATTAGGGTTTAGGTGTGTTCTTTGTGTCCCTGATCACTCCAAGGCTCTTATCAAAATTCTGAGGTTGGGCAACAAGAACCAGCCACCTCATAAGAGGGTGTATTCTTTTCTTTAGAGGCTGTACCAAGCTCTAGCTGAGCTACAAATACTCTAGACTACCAATCCACACATCAACCCTGAGTGTCCTCTCAACATTGTATCGCAAAAATTCTCACCTAATCCAAAACCAGATAAGTGAGATAAAAGGAAATAGAGGTCAGAATGCCCTCCCAATAGAGATTGACTTAACTCTACATGAAGCAAACAACCCAATTTATAATAAATGGAAATAAACTGAGAGTTCAGAAAAGATACAATAAAAACAGCTGGGAAAAATTATGAAGGTATTCAGTCTCCTTAACAATCAATGTAATAAATATTAAAACAATGTAAGATTTCATCTCACTCAAAAATATAGTTTACAACAATTGCAGGCATTCATATGGTTAAAGGGGATTACAAACTGGTGCAGACTTTATGGAAAATAGTGTGGAGGCTCATTAAAATGTGCAGAAAGAACTAAAATGTCAACCATGTTCATCAGTCTTGGGTATGCACCCAAAGGACTGCATATCCTACTACAGGAATTCTTGACCATTTATGTTCATTGTTGCTCTATGAACAATAGCCTAGAAACAGAAGTATCCATTCATCAACTAATAAATAGGTATTGAATCTGTAGGACAGGTACCAAATTGAGTTATATACAACTCCAAAAACAAATATAATTATGAAATCCACATGGAATGGATGGAGCTGGAAATTTCCATTCTGAATGAGATAACCCAGATACAATAAGACAAAGTCAAATACTTTCTCTCATATTCAGAAGCTAATTTTGAATCTTTACATATCTCTACATAACTGGAGTCACCATATAAATAAGAAAAATAGTAAGGTGCAACATAGAGGACAGTTCACTAGTGGGGGAATAGAAAACACGTGATATGAAGAGGGAAATGGAAATACTGGAGCTGGAAGGGTTAAGTGGTGAGTGCTGGGAGATAAGAGTAGCAGAAGGAGTATGTATATGAATAAATAACACAGGGGCTGGAGAGATAGCTCAGCAGTTGAGAGCACTGACTGCTCTTCCAGAGGACCTTGGAGAAAACTATATGGAAATATACAACTATAGAATACATATTTATAATTTACATATATAATTTTTATATCATATAACATTTGTGATATATATATGTATATATCTTAAATGAGGTTATACTATAGCTGTGGTTTATTGCCTCTGCCAGATATCATGAGAAATTAAACAAAAAGCTTACTACCAGGTATGTGTTACCTATTTTAAGTTTTGTAGTTGCTATCCATGTACAGCTATACTTTATAAGCTATTTCTGTTGCTCTTGGTTTCCCTCCCTAACTTGATGGTAAGACCTGTTTGATGAGGACATCACACACCTGAGTCATAGGACATGGAGAAATAGATCTGGAGCTGATGTGGAATCTTGAATCCATAGGGCTGAAAAGTTTTATGTCCATTAATAAAGGAAAATATAACTGCTGGTGACTCCTACAATTATGTCTGGCAGGGAAAGATATGCCCATTGGTGTTATAACTTTATTTGTATATTCTTGGGGTAGCCTGCAATATTTCTTATCAGGTCTAAATCCAGCTCTATGATGCAGGTCTCATGTTTCATTCCATTATGACTTATGAAACTATGTCTATTGTGTCATTGGTCCTAAATGAGCAACCACTACAATTATGACAAATAAGCAAATATTTTACCTGCTTCTTCAATTCTTACCTTTATATGAGGATTTCAATGTACTTCCTTCATACCTTTTCAGAGAAGCTTCCTATTTCAGGAGATAGTGATTAATGCTTAGATCTACAACTGGTTATCAAGCCAATAATGAGATACTATAGAGTGCTCAACTCTACATGGAACATGTTTATCACATACTCTTCCCCAAAACTTGGAGAACACCTAGAAGAGGGGTGTGGTTGCTTTGTAGAAACCAAGGGGAGCTCATGATTGGGGTGAAATAATCTGTCCTTTACATGACCTGGTTAGAGCAGACAGTAACTAACTGGACATAAAGCTAAACAAAATTCCCTCATTAATGGGAGAGTGGATCATGAATCCTAAGGCTTCGTGGAGAGTAGTTGGCAGTTGACAACTCCTGGGGATGGGAACATGAGTTTTCTTCAGGATGTGAACACTGAGATGGTTCCCAAGTTCCAGAAGATAGATTTACTCTCATGTACATGAGTCCAGGATGGACTGTATGAGTTTAAAGAGAATGCACTTGAACTTCAGTGGATAAAGTTTTAGGAAGGATAAGGGAAGAAGTGCAGGTGAGGGGAGTGGTATGCATTTGATCAAAATATGTTCTATGCATATAAGACACTTTTAAATAATAAAAACATCCATATTCTGCTAAATGTAGTAGAGAAAATTTGAATCAAGTTTAAAAATAAAGAAAAAATAGTGAGGTATAGCATGTGGTTATCTGTGTAATTGTCACGTGAATATAACGGAGGGTGGTCAGCTGTCAGTATTGACTCTCTTTTCTTTGTCTTTGTCTTTTCTTCGGTTTATGTCATTCTTAAACCTTTCTTAGATTAGAAACTTTGATTATCTTTATTGGATAAATTTTTGTATACTGAAATTTTAATATAATTTTTGTACTTAAAAATATTTGTTGACAATATATTTTGGACATTTCCCTCTCCAATACCTCCATAATTAAAATATAATACTATGGTTCCCTCTCTCTACCTGCCTTTGACCCTATTTTTGTCTCTTAGCTGTATTCTATCTCAAAATCATTTTGTTTTATTATTATTATGAAGAATAAAGCACACATATAAAATAAATAAATATGTAAATTCAGCCAGCTGAATACATTGATTTTAGTATTTACTTTTTAGCATTCCTTTTATATCGTTGAAAAAACCTCAGCCCTCAGCTCAAATGGAAAAGAGAGAATTTATTCTAGATCAAAATTTCAGTGTCCATGACCTATGAGCATATTTTATGTTATCCTACTTTCCATGTTCTAATGTGGAAACAGTTTCATGAAGTTTTCATGGTAACAAAATAAAGAAAGCTATAAATCATAAACGTTGGTGGAAACATCAGACAGGAGGTAAGAACAAAATGTGGAATGTTATCCTTCAACCCCAAGATGCTACCTGACATCAGTCTTAGCTTTTAGATTAGAAGAAACCAGTAGTGGGATAAGTTATTGGATTCCAAATGTTTTTCATTCATTAATTATGCGAGATTAGTTCATCTGCAGAGTTTTCACCTGAGGAATGGCTAGTCAGGGTACTACAGGTGGCCTGGAATAAGGTAATGAGCCTCTAGTCTTGCAACATTCCAATCTCTACATATTATTGAAATTTTAACAGCTAGTCTTTGTAGACACAGCTATTTCCAGACACAGCTTTTTGTAGACACAGCTAATTCTCCCTCTGTCAATGGTTGCAAATTGCCTGTTTTTGAAGAATAAATTCTCATGGAACATAGCATCTAGCCATAAACCGCAAAGTAAGTGCAACCACATAGCATTTCTTCCTGCTGATGAAGGCTTTCTAGGTAGAATCAGTGCTTCCACAGAAACCAGTGGAAGTGAGGCTCACGGGTTCAGTGCCTTAAGTTGAGCCAGATCTGCTCTCTTCTTCCCCAGGTTTTGAAAGTAGCTTCCAACGATCCCTGCCCCCCAACTGCCAAGTGCCAGGAGTAAGAGAGTTCAGCCCACGTACCTCTTTCCAAGGTTACATTTTGTTCCACTGTGAGCACTTTTTACTGCCTTCATGGGCTTATAAGTGATATCTTTTCCTCATGTTCTATTTCTACTTACTTTCTTTCACTGACTTACACACACAAAAAAAAACCACTACTCATTCATCTAATCTACAAACTTAGAGAAACACTTTTCCTCTACTTCCTATTTTTATCTATTCTTAAAGATTTTATAGATTTCTTTACATTTGTTTCGTCTGTGAATGTTTTGCCTACATGCATATTTGCTTATGTACCACATATATGCCTCATGCCTGCAAAGTCCAGAGGAGGACACCCTAGAATTGGTGTTAAATACTATTGTAACACAAAACATGGGGGCCATGACCTGAATCAGGGTCCTCCACAAAAGCAGCAATTACTTATAACATATCTATAATATTTCAGTCATTTCTCAATCCCCCAAAACACTATTTTGCACAGGTTTATTTATTTTTATTTCATTGCCTGACTGTTTACTTTCTTATATGTAAGTATATGTCACATATGTGCCTGGTGCTTACAGATGCCAGAAGATTATGACCTGGAGCTACAGATGGTTCTGAGCTATCCTGTGGGCACAGGGAACTGATCCCGAGTTTCCTTCAAGAGTATTCAGTGTGTCTAGCTGTCTGGCCATCTTTTAATCCCCCAAAGAAACACTTTAATACTAGGAATGAATACAAGCAAATTGGTACAAATTTTAAGTATAAAAGCTGTAACTTTTTAAGTGAATATGAAACCGAGTCAATACCAAAAAAAAAAGGATATGAAGCTCTTGTTCACATTCCTAGATAACACGTTAGTGACTCTTGCATTGTCTGATACCTACATGAGTAGGAACATCATAAGCACCTACAATTTCAATAACCACAGGACAGAGAGAGATGACACTTCAATCCACATAATGTACTACAAAAAGTGAATTACTGGAATGCAGTCCAATTTCTGAGACTGTAAGGACCATTCCATGATGTTCCTGAGTTGGTAGGAGCTCATTCATACAACCTTCATAAGTCACAAGAAAAATTAGGGTTTAGAATTGCTAATTTTCTGAATTTGCTGAAGACTTTCTGAGAAAAGTGGACTGAGTATTCTCATCATTCCACCCCTCTTGTTTATACCAAAATGGAAAAACTATCAATATTTGATGACCTTATACTTTGCCATTGAGGAGATCAATAAGGACTCCCACCTGCTTCCCAATGTGACCTTGGGTTTCCACATCTATAATGCCTTTAACTCTCACAAAAGAACTTTGGAGGGCCCTCTAATGTGGCTGTCTGGAAGGAATGAGTTTATCCCTAACTACAAATGCAAAACTCAACACAATGCTCTTGGAATAATTTCAGGAACTAGGACTGAATTTTCTGCTGCTATTGGAACTCTTTTGGAGCGCTACAGAGTCCCACAAGTAAGTTAGAAATGTTTTGGTGTCCACAACCACATTTTCAAAAAAAAAATAAACAGAGAAGCTGTCTGTGTTTACAGCAGGCAGATTTAAAATATAAGTGAATGTGTTGCATGGATTTGTCAGTGATCAGCAATGGAAAGAGTGTGATGCAAAGCATGAGCAGTAAATTCTGTGAGTTTCTGAGCAAATCACTGAGTAGTGTTCATGATTCTTTCTCCAAACACTAACAAGAGACACTGTGGATGTTCAGGCAGAGAGCCGCTCATAAGTCAAAACTACAAGTCTAGAATACATAACTAAATTTGGTACAACCCTCAAGGATATCACCAATGCAAATCGTCCAAGGACTTTATTATCTCATCCAAAAAAGTAGGTCTTTGAATATTATTCACAGAGAAAATCTCTGTAATATACCTCCACAGTAGGGTCGTGCCAGGCCCTTCTGAAGCAAAGAAACCATCATAGAGAAAATATTAGGTGACCCCAAAGTTCACCTAATAGTCAAGATTAGAAAGGCAGACCTTTATATATTGATTCTTATCACTCTTTTAAACTACTCACAAACATATCCTTATTACATTGCATCCTAATATTAGAAAAATTGAAGTGCATGATTATTTCCATACCTCTCAGAGAGTTGTATTTTACATTAGTGCTCTGTCAAATCTTACACTAGGTAGGAAAGAAAGAGACAATAATCTCTGACGTTATTTTCCCCATATCTTCATGCCCTGCTCTTTGCTAACTGCAAGAGCAGAATTTTCTCACTGCAAGAACTGAATATATAAAAATCTCTTTGTTTCTTTGTTTTCTCTGCACATATTGTTTCTTAAAGCTAAAGTTCTGAGAAATGTGACGTTATATGCTGAGAGTTTATGCACGAGGTTAGGTTTTCTTCAGTCTTTCTCTACACCCAACACTCTGTTTCATTGTTATTGGAACAGGAGATATCTACCATATCTCTCAAACACATCAAACACAATGTTGTTTATTTCTTGGCCTATTCAGGTCTCTAAGTAATTATTGCTGAAGTACTTGACAAAGACTGTATTTCTTCACAAAATGAGAGAGAGAATCTAATCTCACAGAAGATGTTCTCTTCACCAATATTCAGTCCCTTGATCCTCATATGTGAAGAATGTACTCCCTTCCTCTCTGAGGGTGATGAACCCCCAAAAGCTGGAAACTCAGAATCACCTGGTTTTGCTTTGCTTCTTCAGGTCACATATGGACCTTTTGATTCCATGCTCAGTGACAAAGACACATTCCCATCCCTTTATCAGATGTCTCCTAAGGACACAGCTCTAACACAAGGTGTGATCTCTTTATTGCTGCACTTTGGCTGGAAGTGGGTTGGGGTCATTGTGTCTGATGATCTGAAGGGAAATGAGTTCCTCTCTTACCTGAAAGCAGAGATGGTATCAGCAGATATCTGCATGGCTTTTACAGAAAGCCTCACCTCAAATTGGAAGGTAGAGTTTCATTCTTGGTTTGGGATGGTGAATTTGAACCACCATCCACAAGTAAATGTGAAGGTATTCTATGGTGATATAGATGACTTGTTTTATTTCTGTATAGAAAATAAACACATGTTAACCAGAAGGAAGGTGTGGATCATGGCAAAGCACCTTTTAGTATACTTAGAATCTATGGTCTATAATAAGAAGGATTTCATAAACTTTTTTTCCTAGTTTGAGGTGAAATTTTGTAAGATATCCAAATATAATAAATGTCAAAATATAGCAAGTTCCATAATCAAAATTCACACATTTTCCTGTAGTGTGTCTGATGCCATAAGATATAGACATGTTGACCATATTCAACAGCAGCTATTCCACATTTAATATAATCTATATTCAACAACCTAAAACAATAGAACCTTTTGTGAAAAATAATAGTTGTCTGTACTAGAATCAAAAGTACCTGAGAAATTAATTGCTTTACAGATTATTTACTCTTAAATAGGTAAAATGAAGGTGAAACCCAAAACTGTAATTAGAAATGTTACAACACAAACAGTGCTCATGAGTAGGTGATAGCCCAAAGATTAGTAATAGATATGCTTGGGTTTGAAATCAACCAGATATAAACTTAGGACTCACTTATACCCATGAGCCTTGAGTATGATCTTCAAATAGGTTATCATCAAGAAAATTGTTGTACAAGGTAAATGAGCTCTCCCTTCAGTCAAAGACAAAGAAATGAAAATGAACTCTGAATGTTTAGTGTACTATGTAATTTTTAATATTTTTTTCTTTTATTAAGTTTTTAGTATTAATGAAAAATAGCATTTAACACATATTGACACAGTCTGGGAATATAGCTTCAAAAGATGTGGTATTAGATAAATTTGTATCACTTTTGTACAGATAAGTGAGTACCTAAACAGTTCCTTGAATCATTAGTTGTTATTAACACAACACTGAATCTCAGAAGTTGAAGTATTACACCATTTTATTAATTTAAATGTGTAATTACATCATGCTGGAGGGAAGATTTAGCAGTTAGAAGCACTTGCTGCTCTTGCAGAAGACACAAGTTTGGTTGTTAGCATATACTTGGTGGCTCACAAAGTCTGTAACTACAGTCCCAAGGAACCTAAGACCCTCTTCTGCCCTCTGCAGGCAGCAGGTAGGCACTTTGGGTGCATAGCTACATGTAGGCAATACACAAATATAAAAGTAACAAAAATCTAGGGGCCAGAGGAGGTTCTGTGGGTAGAAGTATATACACCTCTTAAGAAGACACAGGTTCAGTCCATAGTGCCTACATAGCAGCTTACAGCTGTCTGTAACTGCACGACCACAGGTCCAACACTTCTTACGGCCTTCACGAGTAGCAGGCACAGGTGCAGTTCACACAACTGAATGCAGGAAGAACACTCATAAGCAAAAACAAAATTCAGTAATCTATAAAAATAAAAAGAATCATTTAAGCACATTTGGATTTTAATTTTGTTTCACATCGTGTTCATATCAACGTTGAAAGGCAAATGTCATGGCCCAAACAAAATCAAGAAAAGAATGAAGACAGAGACAGTGGGTATCTTCAGTTCATTCAGTATAATTAACATAAAAATATCTACATATATACTATGCAATTTTCATGAGTTTGAAGATTTGCAAAAAGTCCTGCTAGTATAATCACATAAAGATGGACTCTATGTCTACATATATACTTATTTATTTAACTAACCATACAAACATGTAGTCATTCTGTGGCACAAAGAAGGTAAGTATATTAACAACTATAATCCACAAACATACTACTGCTTACATTTTATTCCAATTTCCAAAACATCTGGGTTTTCTAATTGGAAACAGTTTTCTGGTGCTGGGAAAAGCAACAGGGCGTTGTTCCCACTAACAACATTCTCCATATGTTGTTTCATCCTTTAGACAACATTTCTATTTGGGTTTAGGAACTCCTACGTTAATTTCATGGTGAGAAAAACTCATCTCACTGGAACAAATAAAGAGACAATTACTCAGTGAAAGGCTCTTCAAAAAGAAAACCAGATTAGGGAGAGAGAAAGAGGATTGCTCTTAGGGGCCATTGTGTTAGTCAGGGTTTCTATTCCTGAACAAAACATCATGACCAAGAAGCAAGTTGGGGAGGAAAGGGTTAATTCAGCTTACACTTCCACATTGCTGTTCATCACCAAACAAAGTCAGGACTGAAACTCAAGCAGGTCAGGAAGCAGGAGCTGATGCAGAGGCCATGGAGGGATGTTTCCTACTGGCTTGCTCAGCTTGCTTTCTTTTAGAACACAAGACTACCAGCCCAGGGATTCCATTCATAATGTGCCTTCCCACCCTTGATCACTAATTGAAAAAATGCCTTACAGCTGGATCTCATGGAGGCACTTCCTCACCTGAAGCTCCTTTCTCTGTGAAAACTCCAGCTTGTGTCAAGTTGACACAAAACCATCCAGTACAATTGACCCTTGTTAACTTGACACGCAAACATATCACTATTAAGCCTTACAAAAATATTAACCCTTAGTTTCTTATTCATTCCCAAGATCAAAATAACTTTAAAAGTTCCAGTCTTTGCATATTAAAATTTCAAACCCTTTCTTTTAAATTTTACAACTCAAAGTCTCTCTTTTAATATTATTTTCTTTATTTACATTTCAAATGTTATCCACTTTCTGGTTTCCCCTCTGAAAACACCCTATCCCATCCCCCCATTTCCCCTGCTTGCCAACTCATCCACTCCTGCTTCCCTGTCCTGGCATTCCCCTACACTGGGGCATCGAGCTTTCTCAGGGTCAATGGCCTCTCCTCCCTTTGATGTCCAACAAGGTCATCCTTTGCTACATATGGAGCTGGAGCCGTGGGTAGCCTCCATGTGTACTCTTTGATTGGTAGTTATCAGCTGTAGGAGTTCTCTGGTGGAGTTTTTGGGGTCGCATAAGTATACTATCATATCATCTTCAAATAGTGATAATTTGACTTCTTCCTTTCCAATTTGTATCCCTTTGACCTTCTGTTGTTTTCTAATTGCTCTAGCTAGAACTTCAAGTACTATATTGAATAAATATGGAGAGAGAGGCCAGCCTTGTCTAGTCCCTCATTTTACTGGAATTGCTTCAAGTTTCTCTCCATTTAGTTTGAGGTTGGCTACTGGTTTGCTGTATATTGCTTTTACTATGTTTAGGTATGGGCCTAAACATAGGATTCCTGATCTTTCCAAGACTTTTAGCATGAAATGATGCTGAATTTTGTCAAATGCTTCTTCAGCATCTAATGAAATGACCATGTGGGTTTTTTTGAGTTTGTTTATGTAGAATATTACATTGATGGATTTCCATATATTGCACCAACCTTGCATCCCTGGAAAGAGGCATAGTTGATCGTGGTGAATGATTGTTTTGATGTGTTCTTGGATTTGGTTGGCAAGAATTTTATTGAGTATTTTTGCCTTGATATTCATAAGGGAAATTGGTCTGAAGTTCTCTTTTTTTGTTGGATCTCTGTGTGGTTTTGGTATCAGCGTGATTGTGGCTTCATAGAACGAGTTGTGTAGTGTTCCTTCTGTTTCTATTTTGTGGAATAGTTTGAAGAGTATTGGTGTTAGGTCTTCTTTGAAGGTCTGATAGAATTCTGCACTAAAACCATCTGGGCCTGTGCTTTTTTTGGTTGGGAGACTTTCAATAACTGCTTCTATGTCTTTAGGGGTTATGGGACTGTTTAGATGTTCTATCTGATCCTGATTTATCTTTGGTATTTAGGATCTGTTTAGAAAATTTTCTGTTTCATCCAGATTTTCCAGTTTTGTTTAGCATAGGCTTTTGTAGTAGGATCTGATGCTTTATTGAATTTCCTAAGTTTCTCTTGTTATATCTCCTTTTTCATTTCTGATTTTGTTAATTTGGATACTGTCTCTGTGCCCTCTGCTTAGACTGGCTAAGCATTTATCTATCATGTTGATTTTCTCAAAGAACCAGCTCCTGGTTTTGTTGATTCTATGTATAGTTCTTTTTGGTTTCTACTTTGGTGATTTCTGCCCTGAGTTTGATGATTTCCTGCAGTCTACTCTTCTTGGGTGTATTAGCTTCTTTCTGTTCTAGAGCTTTCAGGTGTGTTGTTAAGCTATTAGTGTATACTCTCTCCAGTTTCTTTTTGGAGGCATTCAGAGCTATGAGTTTTCCTCTTAGCACTGCTTTCATTGTGTCCCAGAAGTTTGGGTATGTTATGCCTTCATTTTTGTTAAATTCTAAAAAGTCTTTGATTTCTTTCCTTATTTCCTCTTTGACCAAGGTATCATTGAGTAGAGCATTGTTCAGCTTCCATGTGTATGTGGGCTTTCTGGTGTTTTTGTTGCTATTGAAGACCAGCCTTAATCCATAGTGATCTGATAGGAGGCATGAGATTATTTCAGTCTTCTTAGATCTGTTGAGGTCTGTTTCATGACCAAGTATATGGTCATGAAAAGGTACCATGAAGTGCTGAGAAGAAGGTATAGTCTTTTGATTTAAGATGAAATGTTCTATAGATACCTGTTAAATCCTTTTGGTCCATAACTTCTGTGAGTTTCACTGTGTCTCTGTTTAGTTTGTGTTTTGCAGATCTGTCCATTGATGTGAGTGAGGTGTTTAAGTCCCCCACAAGTATTGCGTGTGTTGCAATGTGTGCTTTGAGCTTTAGTAAATTTTCTTTTATGAATGTGGGTGCCCTTGCATTTGGAACATAGATGTTCAGAATTGAGAGTTCTTCATGATAGATTTTTCCTTTGATGAGTATGAAGTGTCCATCCTTATTTTTTTTTTGATGACTCTTGGTTGAAAGTCAATTTTATCCAATATTATAATGGCTACGCCAGCTTATTTCCTGGGACCATTTGCTTGCAAATTGTTTTCCAGCCTTTTACTCTGAGGTAGTTTTTGTCTTTGGCACTGAGGTGAGTTTCCTGTATGCATCAAAATTCTGGGTCCTGTTTATGTATCCAGTCTGTTAGTCTATGTCTTTTTATTGGGGAATTGAGTCCATTGATGTTAAGAGATATTAAGGAATAGTGATTGTTGCTTCCTGTTATTTTTTGATGTTATTTTTATGTTTGTGTGGTTATCTACTTTTGGGTTTGTTGGATGAAGATTACTTTCTTGCTTTTTCTATGGTATAATTTTCCTCCTTATGTTTCCATTTGCAATCTATTATCCTTTGTAGGGCTGGATTTGTGGAAAGATATTGTGTAAATTTGGTTTTATCATGCAGTATCTTGGTTTCTCCATCTACTGTAATTGAGAGTTTTCCTGTGTATAGTAGTCTGGGCTGGCGTTTGTGTTCTTTTAGGGTCTATATGAGATCTGCCCAGGATCTTCTGGCTTTCATGTTCTTTGGTGAGAAGTCTGGTGTAATTCTGACAGGTCTGCCTTTATAAGTTACTTGATCTTTTTCCCTTGCTGCTTTTAATATTCTTTCTTTGTTTAGTGCATTTGGTGTTTTGTTTATTATATGCCAGGAAAATTTCTGTTCTGGTCCAGTCTGTTTGGAGTTCTGTAGGGTTCTTGTATCCTCATGGGCCTACACCTTTAGGTGAGGGAGGTTTTCTTCTGTAATTCTGTTGAAGATATTTACTGGCCCTTTAAGTTGTAAATCTTTGCTCTCTTCTATACCTATAATCCTTAACTTTGGTCTTATTGTGTCCTGCATTTCCTGGATGTTTTGGTTTATAAGCTTTTGTGTTTTGCATTTTCTTTGACTGTTGTGTCAATGTTTTCTATGGTATCTTCAGCACCTGAGAGTCTTTCTTCTATCTCTTGTATTCTGTTGGTGATTCTTGCATCTATGACTCCTGATTTCTTTCCAAGGTTTTCTAACTACATACTTGTCTCCCTTTGTGATTTATTTATTTGTTTCTACTTCCATTTTTAGATCTTGGATGATTTTGTTCAGTTCCCTTACTTGTTTGTTTGTGTTTTCCTGTAATTCTTTAAGGGATTTTTGTGTTTCCTCTTTAAGGGCTTCTACCTGTTGACCCATGTTCTCCAGTATTTCTTTAAGGGATTTTTCTGTTTCCTTTTCAAGGCCTTCTAACTGTTGACTTATGTTCTCCTGTATTTCTTTAAGGGAGTTATTTATGTCCTTCTTGAAGTCCTCTATCAGTATCATGAGAGGTGATTTTTAAATCCTGAACTTTCTTTTCTGGTGTGTTGGGACTTGCTGTTGTGGGAGAACTGGCTTAGGATGGTGCCATGTTGCCTTGGTTTCTGTTGGTAATGTTCTTGCTTTTGCCTTTTGCATCTGGTTATCTCTGGTGTTGGTTGGTCCTACTGTCTCTGACTGGAGCTTGTTCCTCCTGGGGGCCTGTCTCAGCACTCCTGGGAGACCAGCTCTCCCCTGGAACAGAGGGCTGTAGCTCAGCCCAGCTCCTAGGTTCAGATGGAGCACAGAAGCACCCTATCCCAGCTGCTCAGTCACTCCTGTGTTCCCTGTGCTCCTTGCTGTACCTGCCTGTACAGTCACTGGAGAGAAAATGGTGGTCTCACCTCCAAACCCAGAGTCCACTCCCTGGATACCCCTTCTTTCCTGGCAGGATCGGTGCACAGTCGGCTGTGGAGTATCCCAGCTCCTGGAGGCATATCCCAATTGAAAGTCTCTTAAATGGGGGCTCCACTAACATACTTTATTCTTTCAAGAGGAAAAATGTCAGGGCACTGTCACAATCAAAAGCAAAATCAAAATCTAACTGTCCAAAATCTTGGATCTACTTACCATTTCCTGGGTTCTTCCAAGTGCATGAGTCACTTCTCCAGCTCTGCTCTTTGCAGCACATAGATTGTCTTCTAGGCTTCAACTGCCCATACTCCACTGAGCTCTTAACACCCAATGGCTCTTCTGACCCCAAGTCCCAAAGTCCTCCTCAAAACATGTACAAGTTATCATAGGAAGACCCCACTGTACTGGTTCCAATTTGTGTTAGTTAGGGTTTAATTCCTGCACAAAACATCAAGACAAAGAAGCAAGTTGTTGAGGAAAGGGTTTATTCAGCTTACACTTCCACATTGATGTTCATCACCAAAGGAAGGAAGTGAGGACTGGAACTCAAGCAGGTCAGGAAGCAGGAACTGATGCACAGGCCATGGAGGGATGTCACTTACTGGCTTGCTCAGCTCTCTTTCTTTCTTTCTTTCTTTCTTTCTTTCTTTCTTTCTTTCTTTCTTTCTTTCTTTCTTTCTTTCTTTATTTTGGTTAATATTTCTTATTAGATATATTCTTTATTTACATTTCAAATGATTTCCCCTTTCCTGGTCCCCCTGAAAGTCCCATAAGCCATCTCCCCTCCCCTGTTCTCCAATCGACTCCCTCCAGCTTCCCCGTCCTGGTATTCCCCTACACTGCTGCATCGAGCCTTTCCAGGACCAGGGTCCTCTCCTCCCTTTGATGCCCATCAAGGCCATCCTCTGCTGCCTATGCATCTGGAGCCATGGGTAATGCCATGTGTACTCTCTGGCTGATGTTTTTGTCCCTGGGAGCTCTGGGAGTACTGGGTGACTCATATCATTGTTCCTCCTATGGCGCTGCAAACCCCTTCAGCTCCTTGGGTCCTTTCTCTAGCTCCCCCATTGGGGACCCTATGCTCAGTTCAATGGCTGGCTGAGAGTGTCCTCCTCTGTATTTGTCATGCACTAGCAGAGCCTCCCAGGTGATAGCTATATCTGGTTCCAGTCAGCAAGTACTTATGGGCATCAATAATAGTGTCTGGGTTTTGTAACTATATATAGGCTGGATCTCAGCTGGCTTTCTTATGGAACCCAGGACTACCAGCCCAGGAATGGCACCACCCACAATATGCCTTCCCACCCTTGATCACTAATTGAGAAAATACCTTATAGCTGGATCATATGGAGGCATTTCCTCAAGGGAGGCTTCTTTCTCTGAGATAATTCCAGCTTGTATCAAGGTGACACACAAAACCAGCCAGTACAGTCATCACCCAGTTATTTGTATGTACTACTTATATCCAAATGATCTCTCTCTCTCTCTCTCTCTCTCTCTCTCTCTCTCTCTCTCTCTCTCTCTCTCTCTCTCTCTTTCTCTCTCTAGCTGCATCCATTTCTGAGAAAAATACAATTTACAAATCCTGCTGGGAACCAAATAAGTTTTGATGAGAATAAGAATCATATGGAAAAGTAGGAGATACAAAACTTTGTGAAACATATTAAGCCGTATTCATTTCTAGTTAAAGTTGGAGAGTTTGTCTCCAATAGTCCACAAGATCAAAGCTTATTCATCAATGAATCTCTGATTAAATGGCCAAGCAACTTTAATCAGGTCTGGCAAATTTTCAACATTTAATATGTAAAGAAATATTTGAAATATAGAAACAAAAGTTGAGTAACTGCATGGTACCTCTTTGAAATTTTAAAATTATTTCTGCATTCTAAGACCTTAGCGCCATTGAGAGCTTGTGAGTGAATTTTCGTGCACGGGAATCCATGTGCCTATTGAAGTCACAGTAAACACTGGTTGTCTTACTCAGTTGTTGTCCTCTTCATTTTTAAACAATCCCTCTCTCTCTCTCTCCCTCTCTCTCTCTCTCTCCCTCTGAACCATTTGCTTTCTGATTTTTCTGTATTCACTGGGCAGCATGCCCAATTCTGGCTCCTTGCCTCCATTACCACCAAGTTGGGATTACAGTCATATATTTCTGTACACAGACAGCATTTTTCTCTCCCTAATGCATGATCAAATTCAGCACTCATGCTCATGTGGCAACCATGTGAAACACTGTGACATCTCTTTAACTCTGTTTGATTCTTGTAATTCAGACATAATCCAATCTTTGAGAAACTGACTTTTTGATGCACACATAAACACTACACACACACACACACACACACACACACACACACGCACGCACACACACATTGTTAGCTTTCTCCTATAGATAGAATTAGTTTGAATTGAATTTGAATTTGTGTGTGTTTATTCATGCTTCAGTGAATGAATAAATCAGTGTTCAGGGCTATACATAGGTGTCTGTTTCTATGAATACACATGCACACAAACATATATATATACACATATTTTTATTGTACATGCATGCTGATGCTCAATGAATACTTCGATTTTACATGATTCATGTGCAGATATCCATAGTCCCTCTACGGTTGTGAGGTAGGATGAGAAGATATAAATTCTGAATTTTGATACAAGTCATTTCTGTAATGAATATTTGTGGGATGCCTAATATATGTGCTGGAAACTGAACTCATATTTTTCTGCAAGAGAAGTATGCTTTCTTAACTTTCTAGCCAGTTCTCCGTTCCCATTTACCTGTAAATATAGAGATGTTTATGAGACAGAAACTGAGTCCAAATCATGTCAAAAAGGATGTCTAAAGGAAGGATGGAATGATTTCCTATCATACACAATTTCTAAAGTATTGACTAACTAATGCTGTGTTAGAACAACAGTGCCATTAACAAAGGAGGTAATTAGTGAAAATCTTAAGTGATACTGCCACTTCTGTATGAAAGAAAAGGCATGGCACTATTCTGAGCATGGGGAGCTAAGGATGAAATTCACAGTAATGGATCATAATATAGTATCCATGAAATATCAACACATGATAATTTCAGGGAAAACTGTGACCATCCACCAATGACAAAACCCTCTTTCACGGAAAAGTAAATTTCCCTTTGCAGCTGAAACAGAGTAGATGTTTGTTACTACAAGATGGAGAATATCAAAGTACAAATGGAAGATGCAAGAGTGACTGGGTTTGTGTCTGACAATTGAACTATTCCATCATTCCAACAAGAAAGGAGTTCTAGCTTACTACCTCAAGAGAAAATATAGTTTATACATTTTACAAAGGCTAGTAGAAGTGTGTTACAATGTTTCACCTTAAAGTAATGTTGAACATTAAGCATTGGGAATTTTGCTAACTTCAAGTCTACATTCCATACTCCCATGTAAAGACCTCACATTTCTTTATAAATATGCACAATTTCCATAGGTTGTATGCATTTAACTTGTTTTGCTTTAAAATATTTTAAAGTAACATGCAATGTTATGACCAGTTTTTCTTTGTTGCCATCAGACTCCTCAGTCCATATGTACACAGAGCTGTGGTCCAGGGTTCTGGAAAATTCTACAAGAAGAAAGGCCTATCTGCTGTTTTTCTTGTGTGTTTTGTCCAGAGAAGCACATTTCCAACCAAACAGGTAGAAAAATATTACCTTTCCTCAAACAGTTTGTGAACATAGAAGGAGAAAGTGAAGAAGACACTGTGGTGTCATCCCCACATCCATTAGTCATCAGTGTTGATACAACACTATATGAAGAAGGTTTAAGTGGCAGTTCTTATGATATTGTGTCATCCACACCCCTATCTCCAAAACCTGCCTTTTGTTGCGTGGAAAGGCCATCTAAGCTCTTGCAGTGATGCATGCTATAGGAGCCCCATGAAATATGAGATGTGCAATTGTAAATGCTAGCTGTGTATTCCTCAAATAAAAACCCAATGATCCTTATCTGACATTAAACTCATAACAAATATATGTGGGACTGTGTCCTAAAGGTTCCACCCAGGCAATTAAGTTACAACACTCACAGTTCTCATTTTGATTATGAAAAATAAACAGGAAAACTGTCTTTGAAAATTTTTGAAAAATAATTTAATAAAAGTATAGCTACCTGATGGTCTTTGTCTAGAGTTGTGGTGAGTCCTGAGAACACATGTGCAAGTAAATTATGGACTGAGCAGGTTGTACTTATGAATACACACACACACACATACACACACACACACACACACACACACACACGATCTTATTTTTCCTTGATTGTTTTTACATGCATGAATGTATAAATATACGTTATTAAATATAACTCTTTGGTCTGTATGACAAAACATTCATATGTTCTCAGGGCTGACCCTTTGGTATTGAATGTCCAGTTGGTGTGTTCTTTCCCTGGGGCAGATCACTTCTTGCTATCTAAGCATTTTTAGTTTTCTCTTGGGTTTTGTTGTTTTTTCTTTGTTTGATTCGTTTTAGAGATATTTAAGTTTTATTAGTTTTACTTTATATCCTGTTCACTGCTTTCCTTCCCTCTTCTCCTCCCAGTCTTTCTCTCTCACTTTCCCCCATCCCCATACCCCTTCCTTTCTCTTCAAAGAAAGGGAAGCCTCCTGAGAATATCAAGCTCCTTGGCCTATCAAGTCACAGTAAGAATAGGCAGATCTTCTCCTATTGAGGCTATAAACATAGTGGAGAATGTGTCCTTGGTATATGTTGGACCATCTTTTGCATATATGCCCAGAAGTGGTATAGCTGGGATTCTTTCTATTTTATAACTGCTGTAAATAAAGCAATATTTCACATGCACAGCAAATCCCTGTCTAGGAGAATGTGGAGCCCTTTGCATTTACCAAGGAGTGGTATAGCTGGGTAATATAGATTTATCATTCATCTTTTGAGAATACTTTACATTGATTTTCACAGAGTCTGCTCGAGTTTATAGTCCCAACAATGACAAATGAGGGTTTCCATTTTCTCTGTGTCCACTCCAGCACTTGTTACTTTCTCTGTGAATCTTTGCTTTTCTTACTGGGCTAAGATGAAATCTTAAAGTTGTTTTGATTAACCTTTCCCTAATAGTTAGGGTTAATGAACATATTTTGAAATATTTACTAGCCATATGTTTCTTTGATTGTGTATTCATTTGAGAATTCTCTTTTCATCTCCAAGCTCTGTTTTTTTACTTAGTCGTTTCTTTTTGACTGTAGCTCAGAAGAGGGCATTTGGTCTTGATGATATGTAAGAATGTTCTTGGTGGAAATCTAATGTTTGGTTGTGGTGTAAACAGAGTCTCCAGACTCTGCTTTAATGTGGGACAGGAGTAGATAAAGGAGGAATGTATGTGTGGGATTATCAGAGAGATTCACCTGACTAGACTCTAGAAGAAAAAATAGAAGATATGGATTTATGGAAAAAAATTAATGAAGAGTAGAAGGACCTGTGGGTGATGGTAGGTATGAGAGTTCCTGGAAGAAGATAGACCCTGGTTTTATTGTAGATAATTGTGGTCAGACTAAGCTAGGAAAAATGGATGTAGGCGCTGGACTAGATTATGGGAATTTGCAAAAAGACATAGACAATAAAATCTAGGAGACTCATCTGCTTAGATCCTGGAGGAAGAGAGGATGGGAAGCTACATAAATAGTTATATCAAATACTAATAAGAAAATTAAAATATATGCAGGAGCAAGTATCACAGGACTGAAAAACAGTAAGAAAACATATTCTGTTTTCATCATGTCGGTGCTGAACAAATCAGAGCCACATATTTTGTGAATGTATACTATTGTTACCCACAAACACTTAAATATAACACTGAAAAAGTCATTATGCATTCAAGAGTCTTGTACTGCTGTATGAATTTTGCTAGACATAGGTAAGCAAAGTCACAAATTTTAGAGTGGACACAGTACCTCATATTTCTCTGAGTGTAATATAATGGCAACACCCATGCATCCACATAACATAAGCTCTATCATAAATTTAGTGCTAAAAGAGCAGAGCAGAACTGTCATAACCCATGCCAGAGTTTATGTCTATCACAATACTGACTTTGTAAAAATATACAAACTGATTTTTCAATAGTAAATAAATAATGATTTTTGGAAATGTAATAATTTCAGTATAACTGTATTACTCTGATATTCAAACATCTGTATCATTGCATTGGGAAAAAAATGCTTTTCTTTGCAAAATTTCCTTCCTACAATTGTACTGCACATTGTATAAACTTTTAAATCCCAGTCCAGGGTTTCTACCCTGTCTTAGACTACTTATGTTCCTGGATGAAAGACACACTCACAACCTTTATATTTACAATGAATCTCAAATAATACAAGAGCTGCACAGCTGCCTATCACCCATATTGTTAGAATCTACTTTTCTTTTGATAACTCCAAATTATTACTTATTATTTACTGTGTTTCATCTGAGCTTTCTTAACTCCACCTGGGCAGACCTCAGGGCCATAATCTCTTAACTATTAATACATGGCCACTTCCTTGCTCTTCCAGCACATTCTTCTTCTTCTCCTCCTACCTCCAATCCCACCCCAAGAAAACCTAAATCCCACTTATGTCATTTCTGCCCAGCTATTGGCTGTTGACATTTTTATTTACCAATCACAATTAACTGGGGCCAGGGTCACTTAGCTAGCAGCTATGTGCAGACTCTCTTGTCTCTTGGCCAACAAGTTTTAGGGGCCCAAAGTAGCATGAGAAGGCAAGCAGCATCAGGATAACCCACTACATTTCCCTCTTTTTATCCCATTCAAAAATGTTCTTTCTCTTATAGTAACAAACAATATATAGTAGGAATTACTTTGAAACAATTACAAAAGTTATTAAGTATGAATTACATTGAAAAGGCTCATCTGTATTTTCTAGCTTAGATGAGGTACTTATCTTAACTAAATGAGTTTACAATTCTGTAACTAAATCATGTTTGATTTTAATTTGAATTACCATCTGAAAATCATCCTTTTAAATCTAGAGGACCTTCTTTAATGCTAAACTTAAGTCCAATTGTGAGATTATAACTAATCTTCAACCCTGTTAGAGATTCGAAAAGGAATTAAATATTAGCTGAGTATGCCAAAAACCAGAAAAACAGGTTCCAAATCTTAAGCAATTGGCAGAGACAGCTGACTTCCTGGATAGAACCCAATTGTTCCTCATAATGTTGGAGCATCCATCTTTAGCCTTTTGGCCAAGAACATTTTACAGACATTAAGTAAAGCAGGGATTATGAAGAACTAGCTTACCCTGTCTTGGCAGAGCTTAGTAGTTGAATGTCTTGTGTCCATTTCAGGATAGAATTCTATTTTTAAATGAAATTAGGGTATTACTCACCTGGTGGTTAGCTTGCCACACTTGAAGATACTCCATATGGTGATATTGATGTTCAATATCTGTTTTGAAGTGGAATGGGGGTACTGTCACAAGATTTGTCTCATAATCAAAAGATCTTTTAATAATGAAACCATTTTAAATATCATAATCTGTGGATCTCTGGTACTTTTGAAGATGATCTATCTATATGTAGCATAACTGAATTGTTTTGTTACATTTATTATTTTTAGTTATTTACTATGTGAGTAACCTTGAAAACATTTTATTTTAATTAACTATATTATAATCTAATACAACCATAAGTTTGACTATTAGCTTGCATTACTTATTTTAAACTTAGCACCTATTAAAAAAACTGGTTCCAAGCCTTGTGTTCTTAAATTATTTCTACAGGCATAATGACTATCTAAAAATAATAAAATTAATTTTAAATTTTGTATCCATTTACAAAGATTTTTACCAATAAAAACCTTAAACCTGAATCAATATACAAGTTCTATAGTAATGAAAGAAAATATAACTTCATTCTGCATCAAAATATAGAGATTTTTTTACCAATATAAGATTATGGCAATAAAATGTATTGTTTAAGAGTAAATTTAATAATCCCTCCATAAGTGTCTATTTTCTATAATATTACTATATCTCCCTTTTTTATTTTCAATCCCCTTCCCTTTATCCAAGAAAGAAAGAGAAGAGGAAGGGAAAGACAAAAAACCCTGAGTCTAAATTATCTATTTCATTTTCTCCCTGTCAAAAACTATGAATATTTGCAAATTATCCCTTAAATGACAACACATCTATACTCGATAGAACAACCAAAACCAAACACACCAAATTAAGGGATTTGGACAAAATTTTTCTATGATTATTTCTTACTCTATTGGGGTGAAGAATTCTCTTTTGGGGGGCAAGAAAATTAGAAAAAAATGGTTAGTCTTAAGAAAGTCAGCATTTGTTGTCCGTTCTCTGTGTGTTGAGAAAGTTCAGGGTTTAATTGAAGTCCTGACTGGAACCATCTGAAAGTCAGGATGAACCGAGGTCTTTGGGGATTAGCAGAGATTTTTGTAGCTGTTCTTGAAGCAATTCTCTGGAAACAGTTATTATATTGGAGGCAGGTTCAGGCAGGAAGCTAGAACAGCAGGTCATTTCCACATCCCTGAAGGTGAATCTTGTCATTGCTCACCTCTTGGTGTTTCATTCTGTAATATGTAAACATCACAGCCAACATTTAGTTCTCTAAAGATATTTGTAAGGAATGCATGAGGTGCACAGATGAGTGAGGGATGAATTTTTGTTCCCTGTTTGAGCAGGTGAAACTTGTGAGCTAGTTTGATCAATAACTAAATTATAATAAATCTTCATGACATATGAAAGGATAGCATGATTGATTTTGAGGACTCTGTAGCTAACAACATTATAGGCTATGTATAGCTGAAGTTTTGGCTAGAGTAATTTTTTTTCTATATTTTTTTATTTACATTCCCAATGATTTCCCCTTTCCCAGTTCCTCCCTCCCCGAAAGTCTCATAAGCTCTCTTCCCTCCCCCTGTTCCCCATTCAACCCCCTCTCACTTCTCTGTCCTGGTATTCCCCTACATCCAGTCTTTCCAGGACCAGGGGTCTCTCCTTCCATCTTCTTGGAAATCAATTGATATGTGAATTGTGTCTTGGGTATTCCGAGCTTCTGGGTTAATATCCCCTTATCAGTGACTGCATACTATGTGTGTTCTGTTGTGATTGGGTTACCTCACTAAGGATGATATTTTCCACTTCTGACCATCTGCCTAAGAATTTCGTGAATTCATTGTTTTTAATTGCAGAGTAGTAATCCATTGTGTAAATATACCACATCTTCTGTATCCATTCCTCCGTTGAGGGACATCTGGGTTCTTTCCAGCTTCAGGCTATTATAAATAAGGTTGCTATGAACATAGTAGAGCATGTGTCCTTATTGCATGCTGGGGAAGCATCTGGGTATATGCCCAGGAGTGGTATAACAGGATCCTCCAGCAGTGTCATGCTCAGTTTTCTGAGGAACCGCCAGACTGCTCTCCAGAGTGGTTGTACCAGCTTGCAATCCTACCAGCAGTGGAGGAGTGTTCCTCTTTCTCCACATCCTCGCCAACACCTGCTATCTCCTGTGTTTTGATCTTAGCCATTCTGATTGGTGGGAGGTGGAATCTCAGGGTTGTTTTGATTTGCATTTCCCTAATGACTAAGGATGTTGAACATCTCTTTAGGTGCTTCTCAGCCATTCGATATTCTTCAGGTGAGAACTCTTTGTTTAGCTCTGTACCCCATTTTTAATAGGATTATTTGGCTCTCTGGAGTCTAACTTCTTGAGTTCTTTGTATATCTTGGATATTAGCCCTCTGTCGGATGTAGGGTTGGTAAAGATCTTTTCCCAATTTGTTGGCTGCTGTTTTGTCTTTTGACAGTGCCCTTTGCCTTACAGAAACTTTGTAATTTTATGAGGACCCATTTGTCAATTCTTGATCTTAGAGCATAAGCTATTGGAGTTCTGTTCAGGAAATTTTCCCCTGTGCCCATGCGCTCAAGGCTCTTTCTGTTACTTTTCTATTATTTTCAGTGTGTCTGGTTTTATGTGGAGGTCCTTGATCCACTTGGAATTGAGCTTAGTACAAGGAGATAAGAATGGATCAATTTGCATTCTTCTGCATGCTGATCTCCAGTTGAACCAGCACCATTTCTTGAAAATACTATATTTTTTCCACTGGATGGTTTTAGCTCCTTTGTCAAAGATCAAGTGACCATAGGAGTGTGGATTCATTTCTGGGTCTTCAATTCTGTTCCTTTGATCTACATGCCTGTCACTGTACCAATACCATGCAGTTTTTAACACTATTGCTCTGTAGTACAGCTTGAGGTCTGGGATACTGATTCCCCCAGAAGTTCTTTTACTGTTGAGAATAGTTTTAGCTATTCTGGGTTTTATGTTATTCCAGATGAACTTGAGAATTGCTCTTTCTAACTCTATGAAGAACTGAGTTGGGATTTTGATGGGGATTGCGTTGAATCTGTATATTGCTTTTGGCAAGATGGTCATTTTTACTATATTAATCCTGCCAATCCATGAGCACAGAAGATTTTTCCATCTTCTGAGGTCTTCTTCAATTTCTTTCTTCAGAGACTTGAAGTTCTTGTCATACAGATCTTTCACTTGTTTGGTTAGAGTCACACCAAGTCATTGTTTGTAGCTATCGTGAAGGGTATTATTTCTCTTATTTCTTTCTCAGCCTGCTTATCCTTTGAGTATAGGAAGGCTACTGATTTGCTTGAGTTGATTTTATATCCAGCCACTTTGCTGAAGTTGTTTATCAGCTGTAGGAGTTCTCTGGTGGAGTTCTTTGGGTCATTTAAGTATGCTATCATATCATCTGCAAATAGTGATAGTTTGACTTCTTCCTTTCCAATTTGTATCCCTTTGACCTCCTTTTGTTGTCTAATTGCTCTAGCTAGAACTTCAAGTACTATATTGAAAAGATATGGAGAGAGAGGGCAGCCTTGTCTAGTCCCTGATTTTAGTGGGATTGCTTCAAGTTTCTCTCCATTTAGATTGATGTTGGCTACCGGTTTGCTGTAAATTGCTTTTACTATGTTTAGATATGGGCCTCGAATCCCTGATCTTTCCAAGACTTTTAGCATGAAAGGATGCTGAATTTTCTCAAATGCTTTTTCAGCATCTAATAAAATGACCATGTGGTTTTTTTCTTTGAGATTATTTATGTAGTGGATTACATTGATGGACTTCCTTATATTGAACCATCCCTGCATCCCTGGGATGAAGTCTACTTGATAGTGGTGAATGATTGTTTTGATGTGTTCTTGAATTTGGTTGGCAAGAATTTTATTGAGTATTTTTGCATCGATATTCATAAGAGAGATTTGCCTGAGATTCTCCTTCTTTGTCAGATCTTTGTGTGATTTTGGTATCAGCGTAATTGTGGCTTCATAGAATGAGTTGGGTAGTGTTCCTTCTGTTTCTATTCTATGGAATAGTATGAAGAGTACTCGTGTTAGGTCTTCTTTGAAGGTCTGATTGAATTCTGCACTAAAACCATCTGGTCCTGTGTTTTTTGTTTGTTTGTTTTGTTTTGTTTTGTTTTTGAGACTTTCAATGACCAGCTTCTATTTCTTTAGGGGTTATAGGGCAGTTTGGATGGTCTATTTGATCCTGATTTAATTTTGGTATTGGGTGTCTGTCTAGGAAATTGTCCATTTCCTCCAGATATTCTAGTTGTGTTGAATACAGGCTTTTGTAGTAGGATCTGATGGTTTTTTGAATTTCCTCAGTTTCTGTTGTTATCTCTCCCTTTTCGTTTCTGATTTTGTTAATTTGGATACTGTCTCTGTGCCCTCTGGCTAGTCTGGCTAAAGGTTTATCTATCTTGTTGATTTTCTCAAAGAACCAACTCCTAATTTTGTTGATTCTTTGTATGGTTCTATTTGTTTCTACTTGATTGATTTCAGCCCTGAGTTTGATGATTTCCTGCCTTCTACTCCTCTTGGGTGTATTTGCTTCTTTTTGTTTCAGGGCTTTCAGGTGTGTCATTAAGCTGCTAGTGTATGCTCTCTCCCGTTTCTTTTTGGAGGCACTCAGGGCTATGAATTTTCCTCTTAGCACAGCTTTCATTGTGTCCCATAAATTAGGGTATGTTGTGCCTTCATTTTCATGAAATTTTAAAAAGTCTTTGATTTCTTTCTTTATTTCTTCCTTGACCAAGGTATCATTGAGTAGAGCATTGTTCAACTTCCATGTGTATGTGGACTTTCTGTTGTTTTTGTTGCTATTGAAGACCACCCTTATTCCATAGTGATCTAGTAGGAGGCAAGAGATTAGTTCGATCTTCTTATATCTGTTGAGGTCTGATTTGTGACCAATTATATGGTCAATTTTCGAGATGGTACCATGAGGTGCTGAGAAGAAGGTATATTCTTTTGCTTAAGGATGAAATGTTCTATATATTTCTGTTAGATTCATTTGGTCCAAGGCTTCAGTTAGTTTCACTGTGTCCCTTTTTAGTTTCTGCTTTCCTGATCAGTCCATTTCAGAGAGTGGGGTGTTGAAGTTGCCCACTACTATTGTGTGAGGTGCAATGTGTGCTTTGAGCTTTAGTAAAGTTTCTTTTATGAATGAGGGTGTCCTTGCCTTCGGAGCATAGATGTTCAGAATTGAGAGTTCTTCTTGGTGGATTTTTCCTTTGACCAGTATGTAGTGTCCTTCCGTGTCTTTTTTGATGACTTTGGGTTGAAAGTCAATTTTATCTGATATTAGGATGGCTACTCCAGTTCATTTCCTGGGACCATTTGCTTGTAAGATTGTTTTCCAGCCTTTTACTCTGAGGTAGTGTTTATCTTTGACACTGAGGTGCATTTCCTGCATGCAGCAAAATGCTGGGTCCTGTTTACATATCGAGTCTGTTAGTCTATGTCTTTTTATTGGGGAATTGAGACCATTGATATTAAGAGAGATTAAGGAATAGTGATTATTGCCACCTGCTATTCTTGATGCTATCTTTATGTTTGAGTGGTTATCTACTTTTGGCTTTGATGAAAGAAGGTTACTATCTCGTTTTTTCCAGGGTGTAGTTTCTCTCCTTGTATTGGCGATTTCCACCTATTATCCTTTGCAGGGCTGGGTTTGTGGAAAGATATTGTGTAAATTTGGTTTTATCATGGAGTATCTTGGTCTCTCCATCTATGGTGATTGAGAGTTTCACTGGGTATAGTAGTCTAGGCTGGCATTTGTGTTCTCTTAGAGTCTGTATGAGATCTTCCCAGGATCTTCTAACTTTCATAGTCTCTGGTGAGAAGTCTGATGTGATTCGGATAGGTCTTCCTTTATATGTTACCTGGCCTTTTTCTCTTACTGCTTTTAATATTCTTTCTTTGTTTAGAACATTTGGTGTTTTGACTATTATGTGATGGGAGGTATTTCTGTTCTGGTCCAGTCTGTTTGGAGTTCTGTAGGCTTCTTGTACATTCATTGGCATCTCTCTCTTTAGGTTAGGGAAGTTTTCTTCCATAATTTTGTTGAAGATGTTTACTGGCCCTTTAAGTTGGAAATCTTCACTCTCATCTATACCTATAATCCTTAGGTTTTGTCTTCTCATTGTGTCCTGGATTTCTGGATGTTTTGGGTTATACATTTTTTGCATTTTGCATTTTCTTTGTCTGTTGAGTCAATGCTTTCTATGGTATCTTCATCATCTGCGATTCTGTCTTCCATCTCTTGTATTCTATTGTTGATGTTTGCATCTATGACCCCTGATTTCTTCCCAAGGTTTTCTATCTACAAAGTTGTCTCCCTTTGTGATTTCTTAGTTGTTTCTACTTCCTTTTTTAGATGCTGGATGGATTTGCTCAGTTCCTTCACTTGTTTGTTTGCGTTTTCCTGTATTTCTTTAAGATATTTTTGCATTTCATCTTTCAGGACTTCTGCCTGTTGACCCAAGTTATCCTGTATTTCTTTAAGCAATTTTTGTGTTTCCTCCTTATGGGCTTCCATCTGTTGACCCATATTCCCCTGCATTTCTTTAAGCTATTTTTGTGTTTCCTTTGTAAGGGCTTCTACCCATTGATTCATTTTCTCCTGTATTTCTTTAAAAGATTTATTTACATACTTTTTGAAATCTTCTAATAGCATCATGAGAAGTGATTTTAAATCCAGATCTTGCCTTTCGGGTATGATGGGGTATCCAGGACTTGCTGCTGTTGGAAAGTTGGGTTCAGATGGTGCCATATTGCCTTGATTTCTGTTAGTAATGTTCCTACATTTGCCTCTTGCCATCTGGTTATCTCTGATGTTAGTTTGTCCTGCTGTCACCGGCTGGTGCTTGAACCTCCTGTGAGCCTGCAAGGCTATTTCCGCCCCCCTGGATGACTGGGTTTCCCCTGGCACCGATTGCTGAGGTGCTCTCCTGCTCCTGAGTATCTTTGGAGCCCTGGTGTGCCTTGCCCCAAGTGATGTTATACTTGGGAAATCCCTGTGTACCCTGAGACTCAGTGTAGTCTATCACCGGAGCAGAGGTGACTGAGGGGAGGCTGCTGCACTCCCTCCTGGCGCGCTTTCTCCTGGTGCAGGTCACTCTGCAGGGCAGATGTCCCAGAGCAGAGCTGGCATGTAGATGACCACAGAGCTGCCCAGCTCCTGGGTGCAGGGAGCACCCCAGCTGGCTGTGTCCCAGGCGATGTTATGCTCGGTTATCTCTGCACCTGGAGGTCCCAACTGCTCTGTTGCCAGATCATAGATAGCAGAGGGTACTCGGCTAGAGTAATTTTTATGTCTCAGCCAGTTTCAAAGCTGTTTTCATGTCAAGAGATCAGCAAATCATGTTACCTGTCCTGTTTTATCTTCTTGAATTTTTCTTTCCTCTCTGTATCTGTGAACTTGGGGAGTGCTTCCTCTGTCATATCTAATCCATATTACTTTGAAAGGAGTCCAAAGCCTCTTTTTTCTTTCCTGTTAACAAAAATACAGAGCTTCTCTCCCAGAATACCATGTCCAGCAACCTGAAATCATCAAAAGTATAGATTGATTTTATTTTGCAGTCTCTTTTTCTTTAGGTATTATCTACTTTGACATTTCTCATTGAGGATTTGCAATGCCATTATAACCATGACAACTATGACCTCTGGGTTTTGTTATACTATCAATATTAGATCCCTGCCAGGGCTCTTGGATATGCTGTTGTTACCCTGTGTCATGGAGATTCTACATCATGGGCCCCTTCATGTGCTCTAGCAGTTCATAGATGGGGTAGATGCTGGGGTGGGCTAATTCAAAGCCTTTGATCTGGGCCTGGCTGGTAGCTAAGTTGGTCAGCCTGCCAGCTCTCCCTCACCCACACCACCAGGGTGAGCACTCCAGCACTGCCCCAGCTAGCTTACCCAATGCCACAGCTGGAAAGACGCAGCTCCATGGGTGCTGACTGAACTTTGAAAGTTCTAAGAACATTTTTACATGACTTTGGCTGAGCCCAGAGTGCTTCCTTCTCCATTCTAATATCCATAGGCCTAGGCTTTGAAGCTACCCTCCAAATAATCTAATCTTCTCCAAGCCAGGACTTTGAAGGCTTCTGCTTCTGTCTGCTATCCTACATCTAGAACGCTTCAGGTGCCAAGACTTACTGCTGATTAAACTCACCCTTTATAGCTCTTCTGAGCTTTTGCTGGCTGGTGCAACTCAGTTGTTCTGACTCAAATGCCTCTCCAAGCTGACTGATTCAAATTGACATCTTTTGGCTTCTGATTGAATTGCTCTGCTTAGAAAGACTGTCTCTCAATTCTACAAATTGAACTGCTCCTAACTGAACTGAACTCAACTAAACTGCATCTAACATAACTGGACTGAATTGAACTGAATTGAACTGGACTGGACTGGACTGGACTGGACTGGACTGGACTGGACTGGACTGGACATCTGACAATAAAGCTGTTTGAGCAAAAGAGTGTACTGTGTGAAATGTTATGACACTCTTCAGCCTCCACAGTAAAGGTTTTTTTGTTTGTTTATTACTTACTTACTTCTAAATTTTAATTTTTTTTCCTTTGTGGGCACTAAAAGGGCAGAAGATGGATACAGAAGAACAGGGATGTGAAAGGAATTGAGGTGCTTGTGTGAAATTCACAAAGAATCAATAAACCATTAAAACCCTTTCTTAAAATATGTAACCTATGACCATCTTTATTTTGATAACTAAACCAATTTAAAACTTTTAAAACAATTATTATTTATTGATGTAAGGTTTCTCTGTATAGTCTAAGCTGACTCAGATTTGTTTTTAGATTAGGTTGGTTTTAGACTTACAAGAAACCTGTGTTCCTACCTTTGACTTCTACACATTGAGATCAAAGGCCTGGATTCATTTATTCATTTATGGATTCTTAAAACATTTAAAGAAATCTCCATCTATTTCCCCCTTCTATTTTTAAAAACAATTAAATAAATTTTCATTTCTTTCTCCTCCTATGGAGATGAATATTTCTGTAGATAAATATACTTACATCCCATTTCTCTTTATATGAATGAAATTGATATCCCTTTCTCTTTCACTTTAATTAAGTTTTCTTTTATTTACTATATGAACCATTTTTAGGCCAACAATGTGTCTTCTGTTAGGCTAAGTAGTCTCAATGTTCTCATGGAGCCCACATTCAAAGAGCCCAGTTGTTTCTGATAGTATTGACTTATTATATTTCATTTATTTTCTATTGAGAAAACATTTAAAATACTTTTTATTTTTCCCACTATGGAGATTAATATCTTTGTGGATATATATCCCATTTCTCTTATATACATCAAATTAATATCTTTTTATATTTTTATTTATTCTTTTAATTGTGTGAGGCATTTGGCCTTGCCTTTTGCCCTCTGAGCAGCATGGCTTCACAGATCTGCTAAGAAACCAGTTCTCCCTGCCTCCTAATCTTAAAGAGGTGGTGTGAATTTTCTATTTGGAAATCTTAAATTAAATTTTAAAGTGAGTGTTTGCCCCAGTATATTATAGAAAATTTTAAATCCTGGCCCAAGGATTGCTTTTAGGCTATACCAGAAAGTCTCTACAACATACTGCAGAGACACTTTCTCTGTGATGTTCATTGCTACTTTACTCAGAAAAGCTAGAAACTTGAAATAGTCTAAATATCCATTAGTAGATGAATGGATAAGGAAAATGTGGTTATTCACACAATGAAATATTATTCGTCTGTTAAAGAATAAAATTGTGATGGTCCCAAGTCAATGGATTGAGCTAGATAAAGCCTGGGACAACCTAGACCCAAAAAACAAGTTGTTTCTTTCCTTTTATATGGATACTAGCTATCAAGACTTCAATAATTGTGCTATAATCCAAAAAAAATCACTGAGATTAAGTACATGGTAAAGTAGGAATAGGAAGCAGAGGATCTCCCATGGAAGGGTAAATATAATATTATGGCAAGCCACAGCAAGGAAGCAAGGATTGAAGAACAGTGTAGCAGAGGGAATATAGGCAGGGACAATAACACTAAGGATCATTTGATGGGGTCATGTGGAAACCTACTATTGTAGACACAGCTTAAAAATATAACACACATGAAAGAAATCTAAAAGGAATCACCTAATAGAAACCTAAATAGAAAGGGAGACAGTACCCCAATTTATGCCATCAAGTAAACCTCCAGTGGCTGAATGAGTTTCATATTGTTGAGTTGTTGGCCAGATGAGGCCAACTTGGAAAACCCCAAGTATCACAGGCTATTGGCAAGGTTATTGTTTACTCTCCACAACCTGCGGTAAGTACCTACGGCTGAAGACAGCACTTAATATATGTCATCAAACATAAGAAGTCAAGATGGTGCCTTTATAGGGGCTTCACCCTATTGATTACCATTTATGGTATTAGAAGGTACACTGCATGCTACTGGAAGAAAAGACAATTATAGTATCTCCCTGATACAAACCATGTGACCTATAGTAGAGATATGTCTGCAAGACACACTGGTGTAATGTCACAATTCAAGCTTATGGCCTAGGCATTTATTTGTAAATAAGCTTCCAACTCATGCTGGGGGAACTGGGGTGTGAGTGGAAAGGCCTGTGATTACACACATCATTAGATAGCCAACAAAAAATGAACTCAGTGGCATTTTTGTAGACATTTTGTCTCATTTTGTGAGGAGATAGATATAGATTAGATATAGTTATAGATGATATAGATATAGATATAGATGATATAGATATAGATGATATAGATATAGATAGATAAAGCTTGTTCAACTTGAATTTTGGGTTTATGGAATAGGGTCTATATATTTCCTGTGTTGGGGAGTTAGGGAAAGAGAGAAAGTATATAATTTGTGAGAAAGGAAGAAAATAAAAAATTAGAATAACACATGATGAGAGGATGAGGGGGAGAATATAATTGGTTAGGAAAAGAGAAAAATGGGAAGAACACATGATGGTAAAGTGTGGGAAGTGAGTTTTGATCATATTAGTGATGATTGTACATATTTAAAATCTTAAAGAATGAATAACAGTAAATAATTTAAAAATTATATGAAGGATTACCTGAGAGTCAAATGTTGTCAAAATATGAGTCCAACAGATTTAACTTTCATTGCCCTAAACACTCATAAAACTGTGAACAGAAGGCTTACCACTAGGTAAAGAAGACAGAGGGTAGAAATGAGATTTCAAAAGAGTTCATATCTGTCTTGACATTAAAATGAAACTGAATGTGCCAGGCTAAACATAACATTGGAAGACCTTCTTCACGGATTGAATATGAAATGAGTAAATAATTATAGTATATGAAATCTTAATTCACTTCCCTCAACAGATCTGCAGAAGTGTATCGCATGCCTAATTCAAGAATACCCGAACCCTGAGAGAAACCACTGCCTGCCTAAATCAGTGACCTTCCTGTCCTTTGAAGATCCTCTGGGCATGTTTCTGGCCTGCACTGCTCTGGGCTTCTCTGTCATCACAGGTGCAGTTTGGGGGATCTTTCTCAAGCATCAAGACTCACCCATCATTAAGGCCAATAACCTTAATCTCAGTTACATCCTGCTGATCTCCCTCCTCCTCTGCTTCCTATGCTCCTTTCTCTTCATTGGTCACCCAAACACAGTCTCCTGCATATTGCGACAAATAACATTTGCACTTGTGTTCACATTGGCTCTTTCCACTGCTTTGGCCAAAACCATAACTGTAATTCTGGCCTTTAGGGCCATGAAACCAGGAAGAACAATGAGAAAGCTATTGTTTTAGGCATCTATAAGGCGGTTATTCCCTTCTGTGTCCTGATCCAACTTATTATCTCTGGAGTCTGGCTGGGAACCTCACCACCCTATATTGACACAGATGCATACTCTGAACATGCTCATATCACCATTTTTTGCAATAAGGGCTCAGTTACTGCTTTCTATTGTGTGCTGGCATACTTAGGGACTCTGGCCCTAGTGTAGTAAAATGAAATTATTGGCCCATGTTTCATTAGTTTTTGTTACATGTCTATTTAAACAAAAAAAAAAATAAATAAGCACCTCACTGTGTCTCACATGCAGGCAATCTATTTGGAGTATAAACTATTGTGAAAAACACATGTAATAAGTTATGCATGTTACTTATTAATTTGTAGACGATATCAATATTCAAGACTCAATACATGTCAGTAACTTAGATAAATAATATATGAACTAAAAGTTTTTCTATTGGTCTTTATCTTTTGGAGGATAATAGGACTTTGTGTGATAGTTGAGGTCTTCTATAGGACAGACATAGAATTAGCTCTCTGGCCAAGGAGGTTTGAACAGTTGTACAGCTATTCTGGGAATCAGTGTAGAAGCTTCTCAGAAAGGTAAAAATAAATCTACCATTGGAGCCTGCTCCATCATTCCTTGACATATGCTCAAAGGACTTGACATCTCACTCCAGAGACACTTTGCTCAGTCATGTTCACTGTTGTTCTATTCAAAATGGGTAGGAAACGGGACTGCCTAAATGTCCTTAAACTGATAAATGGATAAGCAAAATGTTAAATACTTAAATAGATGGAAATAGAAGCAAAGATACCGACTTAGGTAACCCAGATCCAGACAACAATTGTGAGGTCTTCTCCCTGCTTTAAGGTATCTAGTTCCAAATTTTCAGGTGTAAGTGTTCACCCTCAACTAATGTACAACCCAAGAAAGAGGGTGGAGCTAGCAATTTGGGAACAGAAAAGAAGGTTACTCAAGATCTGATTGGGGAAAATAGAAATATATTTATCTAAATATAAATAGGGGAGATAGGTTCAAACGATTGAAGTGGCTGTAATGACAGTAAATTTATTTGAAAGAATCATAAGCATTCATACTATAAACTATCTACCTAAAAATACATATACTATATTCTTCAAGTCATCCATAAATATACAAGTATAGTTAAATGGAAAGCCCACAACCATTACTTTAATAAACAAGAGTAATACTAATAAATGCCAAAATATTTGTTATTAAACCCACATAAGTACAGTTCACTATTCGCCAAAGGAGCTTTACTTTACAACAATGATCATGACAGAAAGCTACAACCAATGAAAAGTCAGACTTCTGGAGACCAGGTATACCTGCTATATCTACAAAACAATTCACACAATTAAGACATGCAAAACATGGGGCAAAAAGATTTTAAAAGGCAGAGAGTCTGTGTTTTCTCTGAGACTGTGTCTCCTAATAATGTCAGAAACTACACAGGTTTTACCAATATGTCTGCATAAGCATGAACTAAACAAGTAAAATGCTAATAGACATGCCAAAATGGTCCAGGAACAAACCATAAGCCTCAAGCCACAGAAAAATCTACAGAGTACTAATAATGGCTGAAAGTAGGCAAAATAATCTTCCCCAAAGAAAAGCATACCTATCAGATAAATGACACCAAATGATCAGCCATAAAAACAAAATACAAGTAACATTATAAAGACAGCACAAGTTGTATTTAGGAGTATATGTGCATACATACGTGTATGTAACAATAATTTAAAGGATAGAAAAGTCTGAACCTGAAAAAGATCCAGGAGAGTTGTTTGGAATGTTGGAGGGAGGAAAAGGAAATCAGAAAATTATGCAATTATTTTACATTGAAAAAGAAATACTACTAATTTGCTATAAACATGAAATTTCCAGATAAATGGGTAAAATTAGGGAAAAAACCTGTATTGGGTGAAGTCGCCCAGACCCAGAAATAGAAACGTTTTGATAATTCTTCTCTCTCTTCTGATAGTCTTAGCTCCAAGTATGAGTACATATATGAAGCTTTTGCCTTTTCTCATTGAATATTCTTTTGTCCTATTTGACTTATAGGCTTGTATAGGTGTACTCTTTTCTGGAGAGGCAATGGAAGGGGACTAGATCAGAGGGAGATCTGAGATGGGGTTATCTGAGAGGACTGGAGGGACAGAAAAATGTGGCACGAATGTATGCACTCTATGAGAGAAGAATGTATTATAAATAATTAAAAAAAAAGAAACCAAAGAGCTGAAATGCGGTGAAATAAGTAAAAGTACAGAAAAGAGAGAATACCCTAAGTTGTTCTTTCTGTTCCTCATTTTTAAGAATCCAAGGGACTATATTTTTTTTTATTTGGTATGGTGTAAGCTTCCAAAAGAGAGATGTCACCAACATTCTTGACCAGCTATGAACCGCACAAAAGATCAGCATGATATAATAACCTGAAAGGTGCAGTGGTGGAATACAAACCATGGTGATGAATGACAGTTGTTTCATTAGACTTCAGACCTACTCAACAATAGGTAAACCATGACCAGTCGTGAAAACCTAGCTAACTACCCCAGCTAATTATGGATCTTTTTGTGTTTGTTGGTTTCTATTTTTTATTAGATATTTTCATTATTTACATTTCAAATGTTATCCTGTTTCCTGGTTTCCCCACTGAAAACCCCCTATCTAATCCTGGCTCCCCTTGCTCACCAACCCACCCACTCCAGCTTCCCTGTGCTGGGATTCATCTATACTGGAACATCGAGACTTCTCAGGACCAAGGGTCTCTCTACGCTTTGCTGTCCAACAAGGCCATCCACTGCTACATATGCAGCTGGAGCCACGGGTTCCTCCATGAGTACTCTTTGGTTGGTGATTTATTCCCTGGGAGCTCTGGGGGTACTGGCTGGTTCATATTGTTGTTCCTCCTATGGGGCTGCAAACCTCTTCAGCTCCTTGAGTTCTTTCTCTAGCTCCTCCATTGGGGACTTTGTGCTAAATCCAACGCGTAGCTGGGAGCACCCACCTCTGTATTTGTCAGGTCATGGCAGAGCCTCTCAGGAGACAGGTATATGAGGCTCCTGTCAGCATGTACTTCTTGGCATCCACAATAGCATCTGGGTTTGGTGACTGTATATGGAATGGATCTCCATGTAGGGCAGTCTTTGGATGATCTTTCCTTCAGTCTCTGCTCCACATTTTGTCTCTGTATCTCTTCACATGGGTTTTTTGTTCCCCCTTCTAAGAAGGACCAAAGAACCCATACTTTGGTCATCCTTCTTGAGCTTTATTTGGTCTGTGAATGGTGTCTTGGGTATTCCAAGCTTCTGGACTAATATCCACTTATCGGTGAATGGATACCATGTGTGCTTTTTTGTGATTGGGTTACCTCTCTCAGGATGATATTTTCTAGTTCTATCCATTTGCCTAAAATTTCATGAATTCATTATTACCAATAGCTGATTGGTACTCCATTGTGTAAATATACCACATTTACTATATCCATTCCTCCGTTGAGGGACATCTTGTTTCTTTCCAGCTTCTGGCTATTATAAATAAGACTGCTATGAACATAGTGGAGCATGTGTCCTTATTATATGTTGGAGCATTTTCTGGGTACATACCCAGGAGTAGTAAGGCTGGGTCCTCAGTAGTACTATGTCCAATTTTCTGAGGGGCTGCCAAACTGATTTCCAGAGTGGTTGTACCAGTTTGCAATCCCACCAGCAATGGAGGAGAGTTCTTCTTTCTCCACATCCTCATCAGCACCTGCTTTCACCTGAGTTTTTGATTTTAGCCATTCTGACTGGTGTGAGGTAAACTCTCAGTGTTGTTTTGATTTGCATTTCCCTGATGATTAAGGATGTTGAACATTTCTTTAGGTGCTTCTCAGCCATTTGATATTCCTCAGTTGGCAATTCTTTTTTTATTTTATTTTTTCATTTTTTTACTAGATATATTCTTTATTTACATTTCAAATGATTTCCCATTTCCTGGTTCCCCCCTTCCAAAAATTCGATAAGCCATCTCCCCTCCTCCCGTTCCCCAATCAACTCTCTCCCGCTTTCCTGTCCTGGTATTCCCCTCCATTGCAGCATCGAGCCTTCCCAGGACCAGGGGCCTCTCTTCCCTTTGATGTCCAACAAGGCCATCCTCTGCTGCCTATGCATCTGGAGCCATGGGTAACTCCATGTGTACTCTTTGGTTGATGTTTTTGTTCCTGGGAGCTCTGGGAGTACTGGGTGGCTCATATTGTTGTTTCTCCTGTGGTGCTGCAAACACCTTCAGCTCCTTAGGTCCTTTCTTTAGCTCCTTCATTGGGGACCAGGTGCTCAGTTCAATGGCTGGCTGAGAGTGTCCCCTTCTGTATTTGTCATGCACTAGCAGGTCCTCCCAGGTGACAGCTAGAAGCCATTAAAGAGGAAACACAAAAATCCCTTAAAGAACTACAGGAAAACACAAACAAACAAATGAAGGAAATGAACAAAACCATCTAGGTTCTAAAAACGGAAGTAGAACCAACAAAGAAATCACAAAGGGAGACAACTTTGGAGATAGAAAACCTTGGAAAGAAATCAGGAGTCATAGATGCAAACATCAACAACAGAATACAAGACATAAAAGAAAGAATCTCAGGTGCTGAAGATAACATAAAAAGCATTGACTCAACAGACAAAGAAAATGCAAAATGCAAAAAGCATATAACCCAAAACATCCAGGAAATGCAGGACACAGTGAGAAGACCAAAGCTAAGGATTATAGGTATAGAAGAGAGCAAAGATTTACAACTTAAAAGGCCAGTAAAGATCTTTTAAAAAGTTATAGAAGAAATCTTCCCTAACCTAGAGAGAGAGATGCCCATGAACATGCGAGAAGCCTACAGAGCTCCAAATAGACTGAACCAGAACAGAAATACCTCCTGTCACATAATAATCAAAGCACCAATTCTACTAAACCAAGACAGAATTTTAAAAGCAGTAAGGGGGAAAGGCCAGGTAACATATAAAGGAAGACCTATCAGAATTACACCAGACTTCTCACCAGAGACCATGAAAGCAAGAAGATCCTGGGCAGATCTCATACAGAGCCTAAGAGAACACAAATGCCAGTCCAGACTACTATACCCAGCAAAACTCTCAATCAGCATAGATGGAGAAACCAATATTCTATGATAAAACCAAATTTACACAATATGTTTCTACAAATCCAGCCCTACAAAGAATAATAGATGAAAAATGCCAATATAAGGAGGGCAACTACACCCTAGAAAAATCAACATAGTAATCTTCTTTCAACAAACCCAAAAGAAGATAACCACCATAAATAAATAACCACCACATATAAATAACATCAAAAATAACAGGAAGCAACAATCACTATTCTTTAATATCTCAACATCAATGGACTCAATTCCCCAATGAAAAGACACAGACTAACAGACTGGATACATAAACAGGACCCAGCATTTTGTTGCATTCAGGAAACGCACCTCAGTGTCAAAGACAAACACTACCTCAGAGTAAAAGGCTGGAAAACAAATTTCCAAACAAATGGTTCCAGGAAACAAGCTGGAGTAGCCATTCTAATATCCAATAAAATAGACTTTCAACCAAAAGTCATCAAAAAAGACACGGAAAACTGGGCAGTGGTGGCGCACGCCTGTAATCCCAGCACTTGAGAGGCAGAGGCAGGTGGATTTCTAAGTTCGAGGCAGCCTGGTCTACAGAGTGGGTGGACAGCCAGGGCTACACAGAGAAACTCTGTCTCTAGAAAACCCAAAAAGAAAGAAAGAAAGAAAGAAAGAAAGAAAGAAAGAAAGAAAGAAAGAAAGAAAGAAAGAAAGAAAGAAAGAAAGAAAGAAAGACAGACAGACATGGAAGGACACTTCATACTCATCAAAAAAATATGTATATATACCAAGAAGAACTCTCAGTTCTGAGCATCTATGCTCCAAATGCAAGGGCACCCTCATTCATAAAAGAAACTTTACTAAAGCTCAAAGCACACATTGTACCTCACACAATAGTTGTGGGTGACTTCAACTCTCATCAATGGACAGATCAGAGAATTCTTTATTTAGCTCTGTAGCCCATTTTAAATAGGGTTATTTGATTCTCTGGAGTATAACTTGCTGAGTTCTTTGTATACATTGGATATTAGCCCTCTATCAAATGTAGGATTGGTAAGAATCTTTTCCCAATCTGTTGATTGCTGTTTTGTCCTATTGACAGTGTCCTTTACCTTACAGAAACTTTGCAATTTTATGAGGTCCCATTTGTTGAATCTTGATGTTAGAGCATAAGCCATTGGTGTTCTGTTCAGGAAATTTTCCCTGTGCCCATGTGGGGGCTCTTCCTCACTTTCTCTTCTATAAGTTTCAGTGTATCTGGTTTTATATGGAGGTCCTTGATCCACTTGGACTTGAGCTTTGTACAAGGAGATAAGAATGGGTTGATTTGCATTTTTCTACATGCTGATCTCCAGTTGAACCAGAACCATTTGTTTAAAATGTTGTCTTTTTTTACACTTGATGTTTTTAGCTCCTTTGTCAAATATCAAGTGACCATAGGTGTGTGGGTTCATTTCTCTGTCTCCAGTTCTAGACCATTGATCTTCCTGCCTGTCTCTGTACCAATACCATACAGTTTTTTATCACTATTGCTCTGTAATACAGCTTGATGTTAGGGATTGTGATTCCCCCTGAAGTTCTTTTATTGTTGAGAAAAATTTTTGCTATTCTGTTTTTTTTTTTTTTTGTTTTTCTGAATGAATTTACAAATTGCTCTTTCTAACTCTATGAAGAATTGAGTTAGAATTTTGATGGGGGTTGCACTGAATCTGTAGATTGATTTCAGCAAGATGGTAATTTTTACTATATTTATTCTGACAATTCGTGATCATGGGAGATCGTTCCATCTTCTGAGATCTTTGATTTCTTTCTTCAGAGACTTGAAGTTCTTGTCAAACAGATCTTTCACTTGCTTGGTTAGAGTCACACCAAGATATTTTATATTATTTGTGACTATTGTGAAGAGTGTCATTTCCCTAATTTTTTTCTAAGCTTGTTTATTCTTTGAGTATAGGATGGCTACTGATTTGTTTGAGTTACTTTTATATCCAGCCACTTTGCTGAAGTTGTTTATCAGCTTTAGGAATTCTCTGGTGGAATTTTTGGAGTCAATTATATGATCGTATTGTCTGCAAATAGTGATATTTTGACTTCTTCATTTCCAATTCATATCCAAAGTATTCAATTTAGATACTTTGACCTCATTTTGTTGTCTAATTGCTCTAGCTAGAAATTCAAGTACTATATTGAGTAGATAGGGAGCGAGTGAACAGCCTTGTCTAGTCCCTGATTTTAGTGGGATTACTTCAAGTTTTTCTCCATTTAGTTTGATGTTTGCTGCTGGTTTGCTGTATATTGCTTTTACTATGTCTATGTATGGGCCTTGAATTCCTGATTTTTTTCCAAGACTTTTAATATGAAGGGATGCTAAATACTGTCAAATGCTTTTTCAGCATCTAATGAGATGATCATGTGGATTTTTCCTTTGAGTGTGTTTATGTAGTGGATTAAGCTGATGGATTTCTGTATATTGAACCATCCCTGCACCTTTGGGGTGAAGCCTACTTGATCGTGCTGAATGATCATTTTGATCTGTTCTTGGATTCAGTTGGCAAGAATTTTATTGAGTATTTTTGCATCAATGTTTATAAGGGAAATTGGTCTGAAGTTCTCTTTCTTTTTTGGTCTTTGTGTGATTTAGGTATAAATGTAATTGTGGCTTCATAAAATGAATTGGGTAGTGTTCCTTCTGTTTCTATTTTGTGAAATAGTTTGAAGAGTATTGGTATTAGGTCGTCATTGAAGGTCTGATAGAATTCTTCACTAAATCCATCTGTATCTGTGCTTTTTTTGGTTGGGAGATTATTAATGACTGCTTCTATTTCTTCAGAGGTTATGGGACTGTTTAGATGGTTTATCTGATCCTGTTTTAACTTTGGCACCTGGTATGTGTCTAGAAAATTATCCATTTCATCCAGATTTTCCAGTTTTGTTGAATAAAGGCTTTTGTAGTAGGATCTGTTGACTTTTTGGATTTCCTCAGTGTCTGTTGTTATGCCTCCCTTTTCATTTCTGATTTTTTAATTTGGGTACTGTCTCTGTGCCCTCTGCTTACTCTGGCTAAGGGTTTATCTATCTTGTTGATTTTCTCAAAGAACCAGCTACTGGTTTGGTTGATTCTCTGTATACTTCTTTTTGTTTCTATTTGGTTGATTTCAGCCCTGAGTTTGATTATTTCCTGCCATCTACTCCTCTTGGGTGTATTTGCTTCTTTTTGTTCTAGAGCTTTCAGGTGTGCTGTCAAACTAGTGTAAGCTGTCTCCAGTTTCTTTGGAAGAAACTAGAGAGAGTTTCTAAGTTTGGAGGCACTTAGAGTTATGAGTTTTCCTCTTAATACTGCTTTCATTGTGCCCCATAAGTTTTGGTATGATGTGTCTTCATTTTTATTAAATTCTAAAAAGTCTTTATTTAAATAAATTTCTTTATTTCTTCCTTGACCAAGTTATCATTGAGAGAGCATTGTTCAGCTTCCATGTATATGTGTGTTTTCGATTATTTTTGTTGGAATTTAAGACCAGCCTTTGTCCGTGGTGATCTGATAGGGTGCACGGGATTACTTCAATCTTCTTGTATCTGTTGAGATCTGTTTTGTGACCAATAATATGGTCAGTTTTGTAGAAGGTACCATGAGACGCTGAGAAGAAGGTAAAATCTTTTGCTTTAGGATGAAATGTTCTGTAAATATCTGTTAGATCCATTTGGTTCATTACTTCTGTTAGTTTCATTGTGTCTCTGTTTAGTTTCTGTTTCCATGATCTGTCCATTGCTGAGAGTGGGGTGTTGAAGTCTCCCACTATTATTGTGGGGATGTGATGTTTGCTTTGAACTTTAGCAAAGTTTCTTTTATGAATGCAGGTGCCCTTACATTTGGAGCATAGATGTTCAGAATTGAGAGTTCATCTTGGTAGATTTTTCCTTTTAGCAGTATGAAGTGTCCTTCCTTGTCTTTTTTGACAACTTTTGGTTGAAAGTCGATTTTCTTGGATATTAGAATGGCTGCTCCAGCTTGTTTCCTGAAACCATTTGCTTGGAAAATTGTTTTTCAGCCTTTTACTCTGAGGTAGTGTCTGTCTTTGTCACTGAGGTGTGTTTCCTGTATGCAGCAAATGTTGGGTCCTATTTATGAATCCAGTCTGTTAGTCTATGTCTTTTTATTGGGAAATTGAGTCCATTTATGTTAAGAGATATTAAAGAAAAGTGAATGTTACTTCCTGTTATTTCTGTTGTTAGAGGTGGAATTATGTTTTTGTAGCTGTCTTCTTTTGGGTTTGTTGAAAGATTAACTTCTTGCTTTTTCTAAGGTGTAGTTTCCCTTTTAGTGTTGGTATTTTCCATCTTTTATCCTTTGTAAAGCTGGGTTTATAGAATGATATTGTGTAAATTTGGTTTTGATATGGAATATCTTACTTTCTCTGTCTATGGTAATTAAGGGTTTTGCTGGGTATAGTAGTCTGGACTGGCATTTATGTTCTCTTAGTATCTGTTTGACATCTGCCCAGGATCATTTTGCATTCATAGTTTCTGGTGAGAAGTCTGGTGTAATTCTGATGGGTCTGCCTTTATATGTTCCTCGACATTTTTCTCTTACTGATTTTAATATTCTTTCTTTGTTTAGTGCATTTGGTGTTTTATTATGTGACAAGAGGAATTTCTGTTATGGTCCAATCTATTTGGAGTTCTGTAGGCCTCTTGTATGTTTATGGGCATTTCTTTCTTTAGGCTAGGGAAGTTTTCTTCTATAATTGTGTTGATGATATTTAATGGCCCTTTAAGCTGGTAGTCTTCACTCTAGTCTATTCCTATTATCCTTAGGTTTAGTCTTCTCATTGTGTCCTGGATTTCCTGGATGTTTTAGGTTAGGAGCTTTTTGCATTTTGCATTTTCTTTGACTGTTGTGTCAATGTTTTCTATGGTATCTTCTGCACCTGAGAATCTTCTGTCTCTTGTATTCTGTTGGTGATGCTTGCATCTATGACTCCTGATCCTTTTCCTAGGTTTTCTAACTCCAGGGTTTTCTCCCTTTGTGATTTCTTTATTGTTTCTATTTCCATTTTAAATTTTGGATGGTTTTGTTCATTTCCTTCACCTGTTTGATTGTGTTTTCCTGTAATTCTTTAAGGGACTTTTGTGTTTCCTCTTTAAGGGCTTCTACCTGTTTACCTGTGTTTTCCTGTATTTCTTTAAGGGAACTATTTATGTCCTTCTTAAAATCCTCTATCGTCATCATGAGAAGTGATTTTTAGATCCGAGTCTTGCTTTTCCGGTGTGATGGTGTATCCAGGACTTGCTATGGTGCGAGAATAGGGTTCTGATGATGCCATGTTACCTTCGTTTCTGTTGCTTCTGTTCTTACGATTGCCTCCTGCCATCTGATTATTTCTAATGCTACCTGCCCTCGCTATATGTGACTGTAGCCTGTTCTTCCTGTGATCCTGGTTGTGTCAGAACTCCTCAAAGTCTAACTGTCTCTGTGGTCCTGTGATTCTGGGATCCTGTGATCCTGATATCCTGGGTGTGTCAGAGCTTGACTCCTGGGAGTCAAGCTGCCTCTGGGTCCTGGGATCTTGGTGTGATCAACCTCCTTGGATCCTGGGATCCTGGGATCCTAGGCATGTTAGAGTGACTGAGAGTGGAGCTTCCTCTGGGTGATGATGGCTGACTGGGGAATTCGCTCCCAAGGTAAACCAGTCCAAACTGAAAGGAGTCACTGGTCAGGTGGGGTTCCTATGTCCCTGGGTCCTACTGGTTATAATTACTCCCAGTGGTGTTGGGACAGATGTTAAGTCCTCCTCACCTCTGCTCCTATGATCCTGGCCATGTTAGAGCGCCTGGGAGCAGATGTTCCTCTGGGTGTTGCTGGACTCACTGGGGAGTTCGCTCCCAAGGTCTCATCTCTATCTTTACATCTAACTTCAATTTCATTTCTCTTTTTATACTTTCTTTTTTAATTTATTTATTAATTTATTCACATTTCCATTGCCCCCCGCCCCGCCCTAGTTGCTTGTTACCAGTCTCACTCTTACAAATCCTTCCCCCTACTACCCCCTCCTTCTCCTCAGAAATTGGGAAGCTCCATGTGGGTACCATCCCACCCTGGAACATCCAGTAGGATTAAATACATCTTCTCCCACTGAAGCCAAGCCAGGCAGTCAAGTTAGGGGAAGGGGATTCAATGGCAGGTAACAGAATCAGAGACAGTCCCTAATGCAATTGTTAGGAGACCACTGGATGTCCAGGTGGTACATCTGCTAAAATGTTTAGGAGGCAAAAAGAAGGAGTAGGATCAGGTATTGGAAGGGACAGGAGAGAAGTACAGAGGGTCAGGAAACTAAATAGAAACATGTAGCAGTGGGGAATGGGGAACTTGGGGTAGCCACTAGAAAGTTCCAGACTCCAGGGAAGCAAGAGGCTCCTGGGATTCAATGGCAATGACTTTAGCCAAAATACCCAATTAAGGGGAGATAGAAATTGTAGAGACCACCTCCAGTAGATAGACATGTTCCCCAGTTGAGGGATGGGGGCACCCATGCATCTCAAAAGTTTCAACCCAGAAATGTTCCTGTCCAAAGGAAAGATGGGGACAAAAAAACCCTATGGGACAGAGACTGAAGGAAAGGTCACCCAGACACTACCCCACCTAGGGATTCATCCCATCTGCAGACAACAAGCTCCCACACTGTTGCTGATACCAAGAATCAAAGTGCTTGCTGACAAGAGCCTGATATGGCTGTTCCCTGAAAGTCTCTGCCAGCACATGACCAATACAGGTGCAGACATAGGACTGAGCCTGAGGACCCCAAGGGAAGAGCTAGGGGAAGGACTGAAGGAGCTGAAAGGGATTGCAACCTCATAAGAAGAACAAAATCAACTAACTGGACCACTCAGAGTTCCCAGGGACTAAATCACCAACCAAAGAGTATGCATGGAGGGAGCCAGAACTCCAGATACATATGTAGCAGAGGATGGCCTTATCTGACATCAGTGGGAGGGGAAGGAGGCTTGATGCCCCATCATAAGGAGATGTTAGTGGGGTGAGGCAGGAGTGGGTGAATGGGTGGAGGAGCACACTCCTAGAGGCAAAGAGGGGGGAGAAGGGGGTGGGATGGGAGCTGTGGAGGGGTAATCAGGAAGGAAGGTTTCATTTAAAATGTAAACAAATAAAATGATTAATAAAAAAATAAATAAAAATGGGATATAGAGCTAAACAGGGAATTCTCGACAGAGGAATCTCTCATGGCAGAGAAATACTTAAAGAAATGTTCAGTGTCCTTAGTTATCAGGGAACTGCAAATCAAAATGACTCTGAGATTCCATTCTCTACCCATCAGAAAAACTAGGATCAATAAACCAGGTGACAGCTCATTCTAGCGAGGATGTGGAGCAAGAGGAACACTCCTCCATTGCTTGTGGGAGTGTACACTTGTACAGTCACCCTGGAAGTCAATTTGGCAGTTTCTCAGAAAACTGGGAATAGTTCTACCTCAAGATCCAAACACTCCTGGGCATATATCCAAAGACGCTCCACCATATCACAAAGATACTTGCTCAACTATGTTCATAGAAGCTTTATCAGTAATAGTCAGAAACTGATAACATCCCAGATGCCCAGATGTTTCTCAACTAACGGATAAAGAAAATATGGTTCATTTACACAATGGAATACTACTCAACTATTACAAAGAAGGACACTTCTTTCTTCTTTCTACTTCTATCTTTTTGGCACTAAACTATTTTCAAACATCAGAAGAAATGGCATCATGTCCCAAACATAATTTTTTCTGTAAATGTAAATTTGATACATAATTGATTTCATGGCTGACTCTTAAAAACATTATTCTATCTCATTCCCACATACTACTGTTTAGACATTGAAATTCTGCATTAGCCCAGGAAATCTCATAAGCATTGTATCCAGGTAAAGTATAAGTGAGGACTTGCTTTGCTGTTGTTGCTGTTGTCTCTGTTTCTCCTGTTATATTATAGAAATCCACTTGACTGATGGTTTTCTGGAATTATGTTTGAAGAGCAATCATTCGGGACTCAACAAACCTAAACTAGCAACAATGTATTTCTCTTTTTAATATTATGTGCATTGTGTATGCCATGCAGGTTTCACTACATGAATTTGTGTGTGATACTCATGGGCCTGGTGCCTGTGGAAGTCAGAAGATAGAACATAACTGGACATGGAGATAGCTGTAAATCATGTGATGTATGTGTGAAGAATGTGTCCTCTCCAAAAGCATCTCACCACTGAACTCTCTTGGTAGCCCTGAGCTTGACTATTTTGATTTTATGAGTTTTGTTGTTGTTGTTATTGTTGTTGGACGGATTGACTTTTATGTAATATATTAAAGAAAGATTAAGAATTGTCTATGTAAAATTAAAGCATTAGGAAAATATGAGAGACATACACAAATTAGTCTGCTATTGTCTACCCTGAGCTAAAATATTCCCAGAGTAGGCAAAGCAAAGTCTGAACTCACAATATTTGTCATATTTTATATGTCTCAATCTCTGAAATCATTCTCCATAAGTTAGTGTATGTGTGTGCATGTGTGGATTCATATATTGCTTTATATGTTTTTCCAGAATATTGCCTCAGAATAACATGGCTTATTCTATTTGAAGCTATTAAATCCATTTTCTTTAGGGTATTAACATTATTTAAATGCTAACTATACAGACTTCTTTTGGAAGTCCATATTATTGAAAATTCTTCAAGAATGTTGTGTCTTATTATTGTATGCAGCTGCAATATGAGGTCTTAGAAAGCAATCCTCATACTCTTGTTGAGAACTCAATTTCTGGTACAGTTAGTCTTCTCTCAACTGTATTGGTCTCAACTGGACACTGGTATCAATTTTTTGCTGAGTACAACTAATGGAAACTGAATCTGAATGACCTGACAAGCTATTCTGTAGGAATATTCTGACATGAAATAATGAGCATAGAAGTTTTGACAATGCTATACTGTCTTAGGAAAGAATTTTATACAGCCCAACTTACTGCTCATTTGTAACATTCTATCTCCCTTAGCACAGGAAGGCTACCAGGTCACTATTCTGTGACATCTGAATAAATTTTATAATCAACTAGGAAATAGTTCACGTTTCAATGATCCCAGAGTTGATGGTCTCCATTTATTGTTAAAAGTGGAGGGTAATAAATTATTTTGATTTAATGGTTTTGGGTTTAGAGTGTATGATTTTTTTATTTTTTATTTTTTTAGACCCATAGAATGACTTCTCTGGAATCTACGTAAATCTCTTCCCAAAGGAAAAGAAATTTAGTAAGAGTTGGAAATGGACATTGGTCCTGAATGGAGACTTCTGTTTTCTAGGCTGCTAGCATTATGCCAGTGTCTGTTAACCTGGGTGGCCATTTTTAGTGTGGACATTTGTTGAAGGAAGTAGACTGAAACCACTAGACATATTTGCTTCATGAGCTAAACCACAATAAAACAGAGGTGTCCTGTGGATAGCTTTCCTCGTCCTTTGAATTCAGTTCATTTTTATTTTATTTCCATAAGAAACAAATACCCTTTAGAAAGTTTCTCTTTGAAGTTTAAATGTAGTTGTGTAAGTGTGTGAATGTCCATGTATTCAAAATGCAATTATATACAAGTATCTGTTGAGATAATGAAATGACCAACTGTTTTCTGAGAAAACCTGATCTCTCCTAAGAAATGAAACACATCAGACCTTATATCCAGCTCGATGGTCCATCATCACTTGCTTATTGTAAATTGACTTCATGGAATGGGAAGATATTTAAGGTGTTATAAATGTTCAGAATCCAAGGAAATAACAATATTGTTCTAGGTGTCTATTTGACAACAAATGTTTCTTTTTCCTGGCTTACTTCCAACTGTAGCCTTTGAAGAGTATTTGAAAACTCTACCTGATCTTGTAGTCCCTTTTCCTAACCTTTTCCCTATCATCATATTTAGGTTCTGTCTTCCACAAAAGCTATAATGCACCTAAAGTTGTTAGGCCGGAGACCATGTAGTTAACTGAGAAGATTGAGCTCACTTGAGACCTAAGTCAGAAAACAGCTGACCACAGATTAGCCTGATTGGATGCTCACCCTTGACACCTCCACTAAGCCTGGATGTCTTGAAGGCAAATATTTGCCATATCATTTTATCAGTATTGGTGTTTTTCTGTGAGTGTGTGTGTGTGTGTGTTTCTATGACCCTCTATACACCTAATTTTATGATCATTTACCTGTATCAAGGTAGGTATTTTTGATAATAGGTTGACTAATGCACCTAACGTGTATATTTCATATACAAAGGGCATTAAGTGTGAACTCAAGACAAATGTCCCCAAACCTTCCTTTGTTAAGCTTAGGAATAGTTCTCACATGTTGTATTATCCTAAGAAAGGGACAGGGCTTGTCTTCAGAGAGATGCATGGTGAAGTTTCCTGTAACACACCACATAATGGAGAAGGTTAGCAATATGCATACAGAGTTAGATACATAAATTGGCAGAGCCTTTAGCTTAGTAATAGTAATTCACTAATAACCATATATATGCAATATATATTCATAGTGGATATATACATATATATATATTCACTAATAGCCATACATATATACACATACATATATATGAAGGAATTTGGAATACTGGCATATTGAAAATAAAATAGGTTTTTCTATTTTTTATCTAATAAGAATGTTTTCTCTAACTATAGTTAAAATATATGTTTTACAAGAATCTTATTTTATTCAATTATGTATAACAGATACCTTTCTCTTTAGAAGATGTGACAACATGTAAATCCTGAAAATAATGTTAAAGACACATATATTTAAATGATCTTACTTTAAAACAAACATCAAAGGAATGCCAGTAAGCTGGAGAGGTCCAGTTTAAAGTAAGATGTATTCTGGATGTCAGAGAATAAGAAAATACCAGAACTGTTTGTTTTTATTTCCTGAAAAACATATGTTATTGACTTCTTTGGTTTTTAGTCTTTTATGAGAGAGAAGTTGATTTACATCCAACCACAGTGTCAGTACCAGTGCTGTAAGAGCTGATTCTACGCAGAGAATGATGCAAAGATCAATTTCTAATCAATATTCGGTGCCTCCGTTGGTGGCAGACACATTTCTCTTCAGAGAGTTGTCGCTGCTCAAGGCAAAGACTATTTACCTGTTGCAGCATCTTCTGGGTACACACCCAGGAGTGGTATAGCTGGGTCCTCTGGTAGTACTATGTCCAATTTTTTGAGGAACTGCCAAACTGAATCTCTCCTCCCATTGATGTCTGACAAGGCAATCCTCTGCTACGTATGAAGCTGGAGCCATGTGTACTCCTCAGGTGATGATTTAGTCCCTGGGAGCTCTGGGGCTCTGGTTGGTTGATGTTGTTGTTCTTCCTATGGGGTTGCAACCCCTTCAGCTCCTTCAGTCCTTTCTCTGCTCCTCCACTGGGGATCCACACTCAGTGCAATGGTTGGCTGCCAGCATCTGGCTCTATATTTGTAAGGCTCTGGCAGGGCCTCTCAGGAGACAGCCATACCAGGCTCCTTTCAGCAAACATTTCTTGGCATCCACAATAGTGTCGGGGTTTGGTGACTGTATAAGGGATGAATCCCCAGGTAGAACAGTCTCTGGATGGCCTTTCCTTCCATCTCTGCTCTATATCTCCATACTTGCTCCTGTGATTATTTTGTTCTCCTTCTCAGAAGAACTGAAGCACTCACACTGTGGTCTTCCTTCTTGAGCTTCATGTGGTCTGTGAATTGTATCTTGGGTGTTCTGAGCTTTGGGGCTAATATCCACTTATCAATGAGTACATACCATGTGTGTTCTTTTGTGATTGGGTTACCTCATTCATGATGATATTTTTCTAGTTCCATCCATTTGCCTACGAATTTCATGAATTCATTGTTTTTAATAGCTGAGTAGTATTCTATTGTGTAAATGTACCACATTTTCTGTATCCATTCCTCTGTTGAGGCACATCTGGGTTCTTTCCGGCTTCTGGTTATTATAAATAAGGCTTCTATGAACATAGTGGAGCATGTGTCCTTATTATATGTTGAAGCATCTTCTGGGTATATGCCTAGGAGTGGTATAACTGGGTCCTCCAGAAGTACTATGTCCAACTTTCTGAGGAGCCACCAAACTGATTTCCAGAGTGGTTTTACCAGCTTGCAATCCCACCAGCAGAAGAGGAGTGTTCCTCTTTCTCCACATCCTCATCAGCACCTGCTATCTCCTGAGTTTCTGATCTTAGCCATTCTGACTGAAGGGAGGTGGAATCTCAAGTTTGTTTTGATTTGTATTTCCCTGATGACTAAGAATGTTGAACATTTCTTTAGGTGTTTCTCTGCCATTCGGTATTCCTCAATTGAGAATTCTTTGTTTAGCTCTGTACTCCATTTTTAATAGGGTTATTTGATTCTCTGGAGTCTAACTTCTTGAGTTCTTTGTATATATTGGATATTAACCCTCTATCAGATGTAGGATTGGTAAAGATCTTTTACCAATCTGTTGGTTGCTGTTTTGTCCTATTGACAGTGTCCTTTGCTTTACAGAAGCTTTGCAATTTTATGAGGTCCCATTTGTCAATTGTTGATCTTAAATCATGAGTCACTGGTGTTCAGTTCAGGAAACTTTCCCTTCTCTGGATGTGATAATGGACTCTGGAACTGTAAGCAAGTCCCCAATTAAGTGAATTCTCTTTTAAGATTGCCTTGATCATGGTGCCTTTTCACAGTGACTAAGTCAGAAGTTGATACCAGGAACTGGAGGGTTGCTGTGACAAGCCTACCCATGCCCTTTGTTGGAGTATGGAAGACTTTGGAGCCTTGGACTGGAAAAAATGTTTAGATACTTTAGGTGGAGCTTAGTGGACTACCCTAGTAGGAGCAAATGGAAGACAGTGTTGAAAGTAATTTGAGCTGTGAGAGTCCAGCTCAAAAAAAAAAACAAAAAACAAACAAACAAACAAACAAATGTTTCAAGGGGAATAATATTACCGAGTGGCCTACAGAGCATTCTCCTGATATTTTGGAAAAGAATGTGGCTGCTTTTTGCCCTTGTCCTAAAAATCTGCCGGAAGCTAAATTGAAAACTATCAGATTAATGGCACTGGCCGAGGAGATCATAAGACAGCCTGTGTTACCTTTTCAGGATTGTGTTGAATGATTATTATTGGCCAGTTGTATGCAGATCCATTATGAAAAGGAACAAGTTGAGTGAGGGAAAATGCAAAATATACAGTTTGAGGTAAGAAGCAACACCAGGAGATGTAATGTTGGAGACAAGCCCAGTGCTAAGGAGATAAAAGGTTTAAAGAAAAAGGCTGATGATAAATGGTATAATGGAGTGCTGACCTCAGGGCAACACCCTACCCAGCTAAGCTTCCAACTTGTGAAAAGGAATTAAAGGGAGGCTTAGGCAGAGAAGGGAACATCAACCACAGAAAGGTGGGAGCCACGCTCCAGTCCCACCAAGTAGCAGAAGTTGGTAGATTGAGCCATATGGTTCTGGCTTTGGTCAGGGATACAAGAAATGGATTATAGAGCCTCCCTCCATAATGAAGAAGAACCACTGAGGCCCAGATAGGTCATTTCATAAAGCTGTGAAGGTGGCATCTGGATTGTACCAGAGATCCCAAGATGTCAGAGATGCCATGGAAAGCTGCAGATGGGAAGTGGAACCAGCCCAGGAGAGGGAAGTGGGACCGGCCCGGGAGAGGGAAGTGGGACCGGCCCGGGAGAGGGAAGTGGGACCGGCCCGGGAGAGGGAAGTGGGACCGGCCCGGGAGAGGGAAGTGGGACCGGCCCGGGAGAGGGAAGTGGGACCGGCCCGGGAGAGGGAAGTGGGACCGGCCCGGGAGAGGGAAGTGGGACCGGCCCGGGAGAGGGAAGAAGTGGGACCGGCCCGGGAGAGGGAAGAAGTGGGACCGGCCCGGGAGAGGGAAGAAGTGGGACCGGCCCGGGAGAGGGAAGAAGTGGGACCGGCCCGGGAGAGGGAAGAAGTGGGACCGGCCCGGGAGAGGGAAGAAGTGGGACCGGCCCGGGAGAGGGAAGAAGTGGGACCGGCCCGGGAGAGGGAAGTGGGACCGGCCCGGGAGAGGGAAGTGGGTTGCTGCTAACAAAGCTGAAAGAGGTTGAAGATTTGAAGACATGGAGTTGTAGAATTTGAAGTTTGTCCTGCTGGTTTTTGGACTTTCTTTCATCCAATATTTCCCCACTAGACTCCCCTTCCTCCCTTTTGTGACGGTAATGTACATCCTATGCTATGCCATTGTATGTTGGAAGTATAGGATCTCCCTTTTTATTTTGATTTTACATGGATTACAGTTAAGAGATTGCATGAATCTCAGAAGAGACTTTGGACTTTTAAGGAGTCTTGCTACTTATAAAAGACTCCGAGGTCTTCTGAAGTAGAACTAAATACATTTTCAATGATAATGTGGCCATAAGTACTTGTTAGCCATTTTTAAAATATTTAAACCCAAAAATACATTTTTTAAAAAAGTCAAGTGGTGGTATGTACTTATAACCCCAGCACTAGAGAGGCAGAGGAAGAGACAGGCAGATCACTGGCTGGACATTTATGAGAAACCCTGTCTCAAAAATAATGGTGGACAACTCCTAAGAGACACCTTTAAATACATATGTATACACATGAGCACTCACACATGTGTATCTGCATATATGAACACACACAAATATATAGGCTTTCCTTTAATATAGCAAAGCTCAAAGCCACAGCCCCATCCAGACCAACCTAGATACTACACAAAAAAATAGTCTCAAGATAATTTATTCCAAATTTTAATATAAACAAGTAATTAGCCTGTATTATACATGCAGAGCAATTTCAGTCCCTCTCCTCCCCACACAAAAAAAGGCATAGTCTGTACATGATGCTACTTGGCTCTTGTAGGAAAATGGCACTGTGCTTTGGGTGGGTTTTGTGTTTCTGTGTTTTCTGCATTGCTATGGCACATTTGATCCCACACTGTTGATACATGGGATATAGCCACCCAGGCACATAAAGGGGAAAGGAGCAGCAACTTTGATACAAAGGATAAGGACCAAACCAGCCATTCCTGCACATGTGAATGGACACACACACATTTGAGGGCCCTTCCTTTCTTCTCAAATAATAAGAAGGATTCCAGGTTCATGATCTGATTTTTAGCAAGTTTTTGTTTCATTTTGTTCATTTTTTAAATGGCCCACATACAGATAAAAATTTGACTAGAAATTGACTCTGTGTCCTGATATATCAAGTTAGCTCAAATACTCATTGATCTCCATTTCTTGAATACTATCTGAGGATGCATATGCCTTCAGTCATGGCCTCTTAAAAGACCACCATATTATTTTGTGTAGTTTAAACAGCAAGCGATAATCTGGTATTCCTATTCCCCAACTTCATCTCTTGTATAAATTCATATTCTGAGGAACAATCTGGAAGGTATTCTAAAAATGGCTATATGCTATGTGCACCATTTACACAAAATCAGCTTTATTCTTTTCCCTTTCTGACAAAACCATAATTTTTGAAGAGCCTATGTTGTCAAGAATTCATCAGCTAGAATCTGGAATACATCCATCTATCGCAAAGTAGAAGAACCATTGCTAGAACAACTATCATTCATTTACCAACATCACCAGTATGGACCAGACTCTCACAGTGATACTGCCCACTGGCCAGCGTTATGGTGGGTTTTAAATAAAATTACAGTCCTTAACCCAATAACCACTCTGCATGGTAGAATGTCTGTCCTGATAAGATAGTAAGGGTAATTTTACTTGTGTTGGTGGCACCACTCCCAGATGCCACCAAATACAGTTCAGCTCTTCCTGCCAATCTCCACACTCTCCCAAACTGTGCTCAGCCTAAATCCAGAAAGCCATCAGGGCTCTTCCCTTCAAGCTAGCTTTAAATGACAGGGAAACATTTAGGATCCAAGTATATGAACAATTCCTGTTGTGTGCTTGACATCATTGAACAAGACAGAAAACATGTCTGCTACTATCCTGGAATAAATAACTGCATGGCTTTCACCATGATCATAAAAGTAGTTTTAAAATAATGAGACATCTTTCAAAACACAAGAAGTATAAATGTAACTTGGTTTTGTGTTCTCGTTCTCTCTCTCCTCTCTCTCTCTCTCTCTCTCTCTCTCTCTCTCTCTCTCTCTCTCTCTCTCTCTCTCTCTCACCCATCACTACAAACTCCCAGGGTAGCCATGATTTTCTAGGTCTCAATATTCTTCTCTTACAAAGCTAACATTGTCTGAAACCAAAATGAGTCTCATGACCCAATAGCTACTTGTTTCTTTCCCAGCAACAGTAGATATCAAAATGGAATTAGTGGAGTCCTTTTTGGTAGGATCACCCAAGTTGGTGTACCTCTCCAGAAAAGATGGAAAAGAGTAAATTTTTCAAGGACAGTGTCCTAAAGTGAAATAGTGTGGCAAAGCTTGAAATCAGGAGCCATGCTGGCCCTGTCTTGATTTCCAGAGTTCTCAAGATTGCAGAAGGCCAAACAGTGTGTCAGCTCAAAGTCAACCAAACCCCAGCATTGGGTCCCTATTTTATTATGTTCAGGAAACTGGTAAGTTTTGTATTAGGATTTCCCCAAATACCCTTGCATTGACTATTTGTGTAGGAAGTGCCCATAAACCACCTCATGGATCTAAACAGGGTAAGAAATAATGGTCAGAGAACCCAGATTCTTTTTGCATTCATGTCTGGGGGGGGGGAGATTTCATGTGACATCTGAAGGTGCTGGCTCACAGCCTCATCAGTAAAAGGAACACCCACTTTTCACCAAAAGACCTTAGATCAGGGATCTCTCAAAGAGGCTAAATTATGATAACCTGAAGTGTGGCTTGTATGTGAGGCGTGTGCAATCAACAGATGGGCTTTTATAAGGAGGTTATACTCAGAAGAATATCAGCAACAAGAAGACTCTGGGTTCACATGAAGGCTCTAACTTTTTAATCCCAACTCTCTCCTTCAAAATTCTTCCTAGTTCATGGCATTCAAAGATCACCTGGTACACAGCTCCCCATCTCAGAGAATGATTCAGTTAGAATTCTGAAGCCTCAACATCTGTTACTGAACCACATCCTAATAAGACACTGAGGTAGACTGTACAGAGAAGGAAAGAAAAATGACTCACTCTCACCTGATTTTATTTCTCCTTGATAAAAAAATTTACATGCATACCTTTTTTTTTTTTACAAAAGTGATTTTCAAGAGTGATTTTATATATTAAAATAAATACTTTCCCTGGTACTATAAGAAAACCTTTTGAATTAGAAAGGTGTGAAAATTTTTTCTAGTATAGCATCACTACAAATTTACTGTGAAAAGGAAAAACAAACAAACAATATCCAGACCTACAGTGTCCTCCACTGATGCGCAGACCCTCTATTTACAAAGTGTTTGGGGTAAAAGTAACTGTAACTCTTACTTCTTGTACCAATCATTGAGTTCCCTGGTAACATTTTTACATGCTGCAATTTTTCTAGCATAAATTCAACAGCAATTGGCAACCAGGATTTACGTTTCCTTGTGTTCTCAACCAAGAATCAAGAGGATTTGGGGCTGATCAGTGTGTCTTTATCTCATATCTCCTAGGGGAGAAGAAAGGTATCAAATATTTGTGGGGAAATGCACGAAGAAAAGAACCTCTGGGAGGATTTTGAGTTCATCATAGTTGTTTCTTTTACTTGAGCAGCTGTGGTTTTACGCAAAGAGAAGTTGTGAGTTCACATCCTTTCATGAGTTCTTGGTGGTGAGAAGAAAGTCTCTGATGTTTTCTCCTCCAGACTTTAGTCTCTAGAGACTGAAACATAAGCACCTGAGAAATACACTCAGGCACTACATCTGGCCCAAGTTGAGGTCCCTAGGCACCAAGAGTAGCTGTGGGAATTTAGTGTGGAGAACAGCCAGACGCCCCAAAGGTGGATCCCCAACAGGGATCCGAAGGATGCACCTCCTTATATATTTCTTAGTGTTCTCAAAGTCCATCTGTGTCATTGGTCTTTGGGATCTGAGTTTAGTATGTTTATACAATGATTGAGCAAAAGTGTAGGCCTTGAAGAAGTGAGGTTCACAAGCAGAGGAAAAACCAGATGAACACAGGTGTTCTGGAAGGCCATCTCAGCTCCAGGTCACCACCAGTGTATCCAAGCAAGAAACATCCAGTCAATGTTACTATCTGAACCAGTCAAAAATCCAGTTACCCACAAACTCCACAAGAACTCCCCGAGTCCTAAAAGGCTAGCAGCTAATGTGGTATAATTCCCAGAAAAATATGTTTCAAAGACCAAACACAGAGGCTAATCACATATTGTCCTGTCTCCCCACACAGGCAGATGTGCCCGCCACTTCCCCTGCTCCCAAGGAAATAATAACTTATTAGGCTCATGCCAGAGATTCCATAAGCTTTAAATATGTTACAAATATATTCTCAAAATTGTTGCCTTATTTCCTTCTACAGTGTGTGTGTGTGTGTGTGTGTGTGTGTGTGTCCCCGTTGCATTGTTTGGTCTTTCAAAGACCCTCAGTGATCCTCCCTCTGTTTTTGAAAAACATCACCAAAGGGAAGGGGAAGAGGACACCTGAGCAAGACTTCTGACGTGACTGACAAGAATCTCTCAGTTACCGAGAAGGAAGAGACAATATGAGGTCACCCACTCCAAGCAGCAGGAGCTTCATGAGCCAATTCACCAAGCATCAGTCCAGAGAATATTTTACATACACACAGCCCCCCCCTCCACCCTGTGATCTCTAACCTGGACACAACACACACACACACACACACACACACACACACACACAAATACACACAGGTGTGCAGATAAGCACACACTTAGGAGTACACACCCTTTCCCAAAATAAAATATGAAAGCAGCAGCTATTGGTCAATTTGAGGAACTGATTTTGTGAATGAGGAAAAAAATAAACTAAAATCAAATCCTTCTCTCAGATGAATGAAACCTTCTCAAAAGCCCAACCCTGCAAACCATGGAATTCTAGAACCAGGTTCTGTAGGTCAGGTTGGGTTTTGTTTTGTTTTCTGTTTCTTCTTTGCTTTCTGACTTGTGCTCCACAAATCAAGTCTGTCTTTGACAACTAACTATAACTCAGACACTAGCAAAAAAATGGAAAAATATCTGTAAGAACAGGTACATTCTTCCAATCTCGGGGGGAAACGACAGCAACAACACTAAAATCTTGGTTTGATACCGTGGGGGCAGGGAAGGGAGTACGGAAAGCCCAACCCCTCTAGGTTCACAGTTAGCCCTCCACAGACTTGCAGGGTTGGCAATCACACTTGTGTGTTTTCAGGTCAAAAGACAAACAGAAATGTGTATGAACTATCTCTGAGCTCAGTTTCACATCTGGGTAGAGTCCTGATAATCCTGAGTTTTCTGGAGGCAGTCAAACTACAGAAGAGTCTTTAAAAAAAGAAAAAGAAAATTAAAGAATCCTTCCCCCAGAAGACACCGTTAGGAAGGGTTTGACCTCGGCAGGGTGAGGACACGCCCGTTCTTCTTGCCCCCGTTCATGTGGCTGTAGGGGATGTGTTCATCATAGGTCCGTTTGATGCTCAGAGAGGACCCTCCCTCCCGGCCCCCGGCGTCTTCTCTCTGACAGTGAGAGGAACGATCCAGGGGGACATTCTCCATGTCCTCAAACTCCAGCTCCAGCTCCTCGCTCTCAGGTGCCTTGTTCTCCTCGCTGTAGAAGAAGGAAACTTCTGGAAAGCTGGGGTGGAGGTCATCCTTGAGCAGATTGACAATTTCCAGGAACGTTGGCCTCATCTTGGGGTTGAACTGCCAGCACATGCGCATCAGGTCAGTGCTGTGGAGACAGGAACCAGGGTGGATAAGTTTCAAGGTGCAGTCAGGCTGCTTCCTCCTGAACTGTCCCACTATAGACCACATTCAATAGTGGGAGTCTTTGCCTTGCCTGTGGCTGTATGCGTAGATGGTAGTCAAGGCTGGATCAACAATTCTAGCAGGATTGAAAGACCATTTTGAAAAGCAAGCCATCCAGACATGATAGTCCTATGAAGGTTCAATAGATGCCCCAGTGTAAGGGAATCGAGGGTGGGGAGGTGGGAGTGGGTAGGTGGGTGAAGGAACACCCTCATAGAAGCAGGGCGAGGGAGGATGGGATGGGGGTTTCCAGAAGGGGGGGAACTGGGTAAGGGGATAACACTTGAAATGTAAATAAATTAAAAATAAATAAATAATTTTTTTAAAGATGTATACATTTGGGTCTGGAGAGAATGGCTTAGTGGTTAAGAGCACTAGCTGTTCTTCCAGAGGACCCAAGTTCAATTCCTATCACGTGCATAGCAGTTCACAGCTGTCTGTAACTCCAGTTCCAGGGGATCCAACACCCTCATACAGACAGACATGCAGGAAAAACACCAATGTAAGTAAAACAAAACTCAATTTTTTTTAAAAAAAAAAAATTTACAATCCCAGGGATGGGACAATAGAGGCAGGAGGATCCTGGGGACTTGATGGCTGGCCAGCCTAGCTAAATCAGTGAGCACCACACCAATGAAGGGCCATATCTCAAAGGAAATGCTCTCCACACATGTATGTGCACATGGGTACACATGAGTGCATTAAAAAAAAAAAGATTTAAGAGGATAAAGAAATGGCTCAGTGGTTAAGAGCATTTACTTCTCTTAAAGCTGACTAAGGTTTAGTTCTTGACACCCATGTATTGGCTCACAAATACCTGTAATTCCAGGTCCAGAGGATCTAACACCCTCTTGTACTGTCCTTCGGCACCAAGTATATATGTTATGAATATACATGTAGGCAAACACTCATATATCTAAGATAAAAATAAATCTTTAAAACTGATTTGATATGCAAATTTATGCATGTAGACTGCATGACACATGCACAAGCATACATATATGTCAGCATAAGCACATATGTAGGCACATGTGAAAATGAAAGTGAGCATCCAAGATGCAATATGCAAAACAAGCCTGGATGTAAAGACATACTATTTAAGTCCATGTGGGCATAAGGCCTGCAAACCAAACCCATGCAAACCTAGATAATGTGCAAATCCTCACACACTCCAGATCTTTTCTATACTTACAGTCTCTCTGGACAATTATCAGGGGGATCCAGATAGCCTCCATCCATGACAAATTTCAACACCTGTTCATTGGACAGGCCTTGATAAGGTTGTTCAGCCAGACTAGTGATTTCCCAAAGGACCACCCCAAAGGACCTGCCAATGACAATTGAGAGCAGTAAACAAAGAAGCCAACAAAACATACAATAATCAAATACATGCACACCTCTTTTGGCTTACTAGAACTTTGTTGACCAGTGACTAGAACAAGTGATGGGCTGAGGTGATATCTCAGTTCGCAAAGTCCTTTCCACCAAAGCATTGAGTGTCTGAGTTCAATGCCCAAAACCCCCATAAAGAGCTGGATGTGGAGGCCAGCAAGATATCTCAGCAGGCGGCACTTGTTGCCAAGCCTCATGGCCTGAGTTAGATCCCCAGGATCCATATGGTGGTGGGAGGGGAGAATTGACTCCCACAAGTTGTCCTTTGACCTCCACATATGTGCTGTAGCATGGTCTCCCCCGCATATCTCTCTCTCTCTCTCTCTCTCTCTCTCTCTCTGTCTCTCTCTCTGTCTGTCTCTCTCTGTCTGTCTCTCTCTCTCTCTCTCACACACACACACACACAGATTTATATTATAATTCATGAATAAGTTCTTTTAAGACTATCCTCAATCAATACACAAAGGTAGCCATCTAAGAGAACCCAGATAGACAAACTTTCAAGTCTATATGTGAAAGGCAGGCTTTCCTCTATCACCTCCTCATGGTCACATTAGTGGGACACCTGGAGGAGTTCAAGCCCAGCACCAATATCCACCCCTGTATGCATAACTGACCACATATCAGAAGAAGCAGTGAAAACTCCATCCTTCAGGGACTCAGGTGACATCCACCTCACAGGCAGCAGTCCCTTGCCCCCTTTCCGATAGTAATCTGTCTCGTAGATGTCTCTTGTCATTCCAAAGTCTGACAACAAAGAGTGCACATGTTTTTCAGGTCATCCTCCTAGCATCTCGAGTGCTCCACCCCTTGAAGCATCACTAGACATCCTGTGGGTGGCAGGCAAATTCACCACGAGGGGATTCTTGAGGTGTATGGAGGGTGTGGATGGAGAATAGGGGCTGTCATCCTTCCCACCTACTCATTCTTCAGTCCCAAACAGACCCTTTTCCTTTATCCAGATAATCTGCTGCTCCCTCGACTAAACTTGGGGTCTCCTTTTGACTTGCCTCTTGCTGATACTCCAAAACAGTGGGCAAGCAAGCCTTTCTGACTCTACATCTCTCTCTAAGCCATCTCACTTCTCATTGACCTTGCACAGTCTAGGCTCACCTCCATATCTCCCCTGTACATCCTCCAACCTGCTAACATCCTGCCACACAAGGGCGACTATGTGAATAGTCCTTCCAGTTCTCATTGTTTTTGTTTCTTTCTTTCTTGAGACGAGCTCTCATATATTCCAGGGTAACTTTGGACTTGCTACATAGCTGAGGATGACATTGAGTTTCCTGCCTCTACCTCCCCGAGTGTGCAGATACATGCAGTGTCACACCTGGGTTTTGTGGGATTTTCTCATTGCTCATGTAGAAGGTCTTTAGGATCATAAATACAGAATCATATCCCATCTTCTTTTATATAGGCTGATGTCTTTGGGTATATTTCCTATATATTTGAGTATATTCCTGAAACTTCAGGCAGGGTGATGTCATTGGGTATGTATGACTCCCATTGTTATATAGGAAAATATTTCCTGGAATCACACATACGCTCATCTCCCCACCTGCTTCCATGACTAATGTGAGAGGCAGGGATACTGTGCCTGGCTCTCACTGGTTTTGTAGAGAGGCAAGTCCGATGACTTACGAAGCTCTTACCTCTCAGCTCACTGTCCTTGGGCCTCTTACCCATCCTATCCACACATTCCAACCAGCAACCCAGGCACCCAGCATCTGCCTCTGCTGTCTCTTTCTTCTGCATTCTCTGATTGAACCTTTGGTCTTGTCAGAACCTATACTAAGTTTTATAGTAATTTTTACCTGTCATCTCAGCACAGGCTAGAGTCACTAGACAGAAAAGCCTCCACTGAAGATACATCAGAACCTATGTCAGAGTGGTCTATGGGTATCTCTATGGGGGATGTCTTGATTGTTAATTGATATAGGAGGGCTAAGCTCACAGCAGGCATCACCATTCCCTTAGAAGAGACTGCTGGGCTATATATGAAAGCTGGCTAAGTGTGACCAGAGTAAATCAGCAAGCAGCATTCTTCCATGGTTTCCATTTCAAGTTCTTTGCCTGACTTCCTTCAGTGATAGACTACAAGGTGAAACAAATTCCTTCCTCCCCAAGTTGTTATATGTATTTATTTACTTACTTATTTTTGTTAGAAACAAAAAGGAAACTAGAATGGAAATGTTAGCTTTCTGGGCTGGGAAAGCGCCCAGAGTGGATAAAAATATTTTTCAGGCAGCATAAGGACCTGAATTTAGGACCCCAGAATCTGCCATGCCACTCACACCCTATAATACATATACACAACACACACACACACACAATCTCTCTCTCTCTCTCTCTCTCTCTCTCTCTCTCTCTCTCTCTCTCTCCTCCTCCTCCTCCTCCTCTCTCTCTCTCTCTCTCTCTCTCTCTCTCTCTCTCTCTCTCTCTCTCTGTCTCTCTCTCTCTCTCTGTCTCTCTCTCTCTCTCTCTCTCTCTCTCTCTCTCTCTCTCTGTCTCTCTCTCTCTCTCTCTCTCTCTCTCTCTCTCTCATTCTAAGACATACCTCCAATTTTGACAGTAAAATCATGGGCAACCATGCAGTTCCGAGCCGCCAAGTCCCGGTGCACAAACTTTTTGGCATTCAAGTATGCCATGCCGTCAGCAATTTCTGCCGTCATCTGAATCATTTCTTGCAAGGTAGGGGGAGGGCGGCCTGGGTTATTCTAAAGTCAAAACATGGGTTGCAATTAGCACTCTGATTCCATCTAAATCATCTCTTACAGGGTGTGTGTATGTGGTGGGGAGCATAGCCAGGGTTATTCTAAAGTCAAAACACGGGTTTGCATTTAGTGAGGTTGGTACACTTAAGATCAGGTGCCCAGCTAGGGGCCTAGAGGCAGCTTACCTCAGCATCTGGCCGCAGAGAACGGAGGTGACTTTTCAGGTCTCCATGAGCCATCAATTCCATTACTACCAGTGTTGGCTGGCCTTTGGATACCACCCCAAGAAGGCGCACCTACAAAAAAAGCATGGAGGTGATTTGAAAAGGGTCCAGGTTTCATTTCAAGTCACATGCACTCTCTGGTGCCTATAGCACACAGGCCACCCTGTGTTTGGATGGAGCATAGCCATCCCTAGTATAGGGGAGCAAACAGGTCTACTCATATATAGAACATCCCAAGCAAATCTCAGTTGCCTAATGTTCCTCAGTATATAAATCATGCTCCTACCTCCAGACCCTTGCAGTCCCTGCTCTCCTTAGCCTGGTCCCTCCCTCCCGTGTACACATGGTTCAGTCCTTTAAGACTTTGCTTAAATAGACTCCAATCCTCTTCTCTGAGCATTTTTCTCCTAACATGCCACTACTAGTTTGGGAACTGTCTTCCCTGCAATAGAATGTCTAAGAGGGAGATCAAGAATCTGCTTCAGTGTTGGCAAGAGCAAGGCATTTAGGAGCTGATGACTAGCAATTTCTTCTGAATTGAAGCTTTCCATCCATGAAGGATGTTCCTTAAGACAGAAGAAGCAAAGAGAACTCACATTGTTCAGGAAATAAATAATCCATAAGTCTAGGTAAGTTCCTAAAATTAATAAGATTCACAAGACCACCACCAACAACCCTTTCCAAGAGTATATTAGTAGAAAAAGCTTTAGATAGAATAGATTCTACAATCTCTCAAGCTGCCTATAAGTTGTGCAGAGAGCACTGAGATTCTAGACTTTATAAGTCACACTCTGGCAAGGATGGGTTTTTGGTGATGTAGCTACCCATGCATGTTGTCCATACTCTTGCAAGGACTTGAAATAACCTCATTAGCTCACCAATAGAGTCCTAACGGAGTCCTTTCTTTGGTCTAAATACCATATCAGAGGTGAATAAATTTTGTTCACCTGTTGGCAGTAGACATTACACAAAAGGTGGCCCTAAATATGCCTGATAAGGATAAAAGAACATACGGTTCAACAAGAAATAAAGAGCCCACTCTGGGAACAGAAAGGCAGGGAAGGTTTGTTTTGACTTCAGGGAGAAGAATAAGGACAGGTATGAAGAGGTAGACTTCCTAGACTCCCATGCAGTTAAGGGTTACAGGGAAGTCAAGAAGAGGAAGGAAATCAATGGGAAAGTCTGAAACACAAAGGAAGATTCTAGGAAGTGAGAGAACAGTTATAGAGTTTGATTCTGGGTAAGCTGGGAAAAGATGAGATTGAGAAGGGAGTTATCACCTCCCCTCCTCTTCAGGAGGGGAGGCTTAATAGAATGGGGAGTGGACACCAGTCTACACCCAGTATCCTGGGTCGCTCTAGGCAGTGGAGGCAGAACAAACAAGGAACATGAAAGGAAGTCTTTGCCCCATCCCAGATAGACTCACCACATGATGGCAGGTGAATCCCTTCATGACTGATGCCTCATTGAGGAACTCGATCCGTTCTCGAAGACTGGCTGATTCATTGACAGTCTTCACCGCAACACGGGTCTCTGCCTCACCCTTGATGATATCCTTGGCATTGCCTTCATACACCATACCAAAGGATCCCTGCCCCAGCTCTCGTAGGAGGGTGATCTTCTCTCGAGGTACCTCCCACTCGTCCGGCACGTACACAGAAGATGGAAATACTACTTTTCACTTATCTACACAGTTTTGTCAGCCAATCTCTTAAGGGCCCCCAGACACCTCCCACCACATTTTTTTTCTTGACCTACATACATATATTTCCTCATTTTGTGACTCAAGACTTCTGTTGGGCATTGGGTATACTACCCAGAGCAGGACAAACTTCTGCCACCATCAAAAAGATGGCAGAGGCTAGAGGACGAGCTACAATTGGTTCAGGATCCTATATTGGAAGCACAAAAATGATACTGTATCCCCATCTTCCCTGTCTGATTCTAGATCCCTGCTACTGCATGATACCTATTCCTGAGATGGTTAATACTGTTAATGTCATAGAATCTAGAAGACACCTAGGAGACAAGCCTAGGAGTACTCATGAAGGAAGTTTTTAGATTAAGTTAATTGAAGTAGAAAGACCCACCCTAAGTGTGGGCGGCAGCATCCCATAGACTGGAATTCTGGGCTAAATAAGAAGGAAAAAGTATGCTGAGCACCAACATTCACTATTCTCTGCTTCCTAACTATGGATGCAACGTGACCAGCTGCCAAGACTTGTCCATCATGAGGGATTGTACAATCCAACTGTGAACCACAATGAAGCCTTCTTCCCTTAAGTTGCTTTGTCAAGCATTTTGCCATAGTAATGACCAAAAATACTTAGATACTTCCCACTGGAGTTGTTTGATCAAGTACCAATAGAATGGTGGAGGAAAGGGTGTTAAAACAGATAGAGGAAAAATGTCTACAATGCCTAGTAGTTCTTTCTAGAAAGTGGTAGATTCTCTGGCCCTATTCTCTGGACTCCTTCATGGCCTTCTGATTCTCTTTGGTCTATAGAACTCAGCAAGAAGATGGATTTTAGTCCATCTTTACTGTTAGGAACCCACAGAGTATGCTAAGGAAGGGCACCAGGAGAGAAACCACATATAAGGAGAGACTTAACCTGTAGCTGTGCCTACTCCTTGGAACCACTCAGCCTGTCAATTAACATACAAGTAAATGAGGTTATCTATCCAAGGCAACAGCTTACAGGTCAAATACCTTCAGGCCTTGAAAGTCAAACTGTGATTGTGCTACTTGAGGCACTTTAAAGAAGGGAATGTCACATAACAAAGTTCTTGAAAAGCAGGCATGCCTTCTCTCTAGAGGCCACTTGCTGCCCTTTAATGCTGTCAGGAGTGGTATGGATAATAATCCTAAATTCCTACCATAAGCATCCGTTAATATTTGACTACCACCAGCAGCAAATATCTCCTTAGCTCTCGCCCAGCCCCTAACTGCCCCATTCTACCTTCACTTCGTTTGTCTGTGTGTATGTGTATGTACACTTGTGTCTGTGGATTTATGTGCAGGTACACATAAGTGCTCATACACATGAAGGCCAGAGGTACACATCAGGTGTCTTCCTTGATCATTCTCCACCTTCTTTTTTGAGACATGAACTCTCATTGAACCTGGAGCCCACAGATTAAGCCAGGCTGACTTGCCTTTGAGGCCCACATCTCTGCTCGCTCAGTGCTGGAATGAGAGGTACACAACACAGCACCCAGCTTTTTACATAGGCACTGCGGATCAAACCCAGTCCTCAAGCGCGGGCCGTGAACATTTCACCTACCGAGTCATTTCCTCAACATTATTGTCTCTAATTCTCTTCTCTCAGTATCCTGTCATGGTTTCTAATTCCTACCTTCTTAGTAAGAATGGCAAGTTTGGTGGTACGTTTTTGGCCCTGACCTTTCACACACTCCTATGGCTATGGCAAAAGGATTTTAGTCTCACATTCCAGCCTGAAGGTCCCAAGTGGTGATATCAACCTACCCAAACAGGTCTAGACAACAGACCTAACATCCCATAGTAGCAGAGTCTCTGTAGCAAGGGCAGATGGGCAAGCTCATCACTCAAGGGGGCTTCTCCATCCTCTTTGGGATAGTTTCCCTCCTCCCTGTGATGCTAGCCTATCCTCAGATCTGACTTAACAGTGATGGTAAAGAAAATCAAGAGCTGGATTCTAGATTCCCACAAAGAAGGAAGTGGTGCTCACCATCACTGGCACTGAGGTACTCAGGGTTTGAAGATGCATACAGTGGTCCCATTGGCCCATCCGGCTGCCTAGAGGAGGAAAAGAGAGACACAACATCTTGAACATCCCATGGCATTCTGGACACTAGAAAGAGGCAAACACTATAAATCAGAAATGGATTGTTCTACATTTTGTCCAAATTAGAGAAAGTGAGGGCCAAAAAATGTCTAGCCTTCATTGTTAACCCCATACAACCTAGAGTCGTCTAAGAGGAGAAGCTTCAGCTAGAGAATTGCCTAGAACAGATTAGTCTGTGCACATATCTATGAGCATATGATTTTGTTCAATAGTATAGTAATACAGAAGGGCCCAGCCCACCATAGGTGGCATCATCCTCTGGCAGGTGGTCTTGGGCTGTATAAGAAAGCAAGCTGAGCATGAACCAGACAGTGAAACAGCAAGCAAGCCTTCCTCCATGGTTCCTACTTCAAGTTCCTACTTAATTTCCTGCACTGATTGAGGCCTGTAAGTATAAACTAAAGTAAACCCTTTCTCCCTCAAGTTCTTTGGGTGAAAATGTTTTATCCTAGCTGCAGAAAGATCCCTAGAACAATAAAGCAGACAGAATTTAAAACAATGTCAATTCTGCAATAACAACATAGTAAATAACACAGAAGAAAACTACTCTGCCACTATTTAAAATTCACCTGATTAGCCAGAGGCATTGCTTGTTATTTTCAAATATGTATGTCTTACTTAATTTTGGTCTTACTCTAGAAAGAAAGAAAGAAAGAAAGAAAGAAAGAAAGAAAGAAAGAAAGAAAGAAAGAAAGAAAGAAAGAAAGGAAGAAAAGCAACAGCAATCAAGCCAGGTATGCTAATGCACACTCCTGTAATCCTAGTATTTGGGAAGCTGAGGCAGGATGATCACAAGTTCAAGGTCGACCTTGGCTATATGGCCAAAGAGCAAACAGCAAAGACAGAACTGGAAGCTACCACATTAAGCAAAATAATCTAGACATAGAAAGACAACGATAGCTATAAATAGTGTGACAGTAGCTTGGGGACTAGGAGGGAAAAGGAAGAGGCTCAAAAGAGGGGAGATTATAGGATAAGAAGATAATGGTTGTAAAGACGGAATGGTATGCGTCTTTCATATATATATATGAAAACAGAATATGAAACAGAAAGGGAGATAACTTCTAGAAAGGATGTGGGAGGAGAAGCAAAGAAGGGTATCTATAAGAAAATATAGCGATATATACATATGAAAACATCATAATGAAACCCATTATTGTATAAGCTAGATAAATCAGTAAAACAACGAAAATCAACCATGTTTATGCTTCCCTATGGTTGGAATATGAAATGCCCCCCACATATGTCTGCACTTTCGGCTGCCTCTAGTGGTGCTGTTTTGGAAGGTTATAGGCCCTCTTGGGGGTGGAGCCTAAACAAAGAAGTATTTCACTGAGGACTAGCTTTGAGAATTTTGCACCCAAGGCCCACTTTCTATTCTTTCTCTACTTCCTGTGTTTAGACGAATTGTGAAGAACTGTGTTCACTCTCCTGTAGCCATGTCTTCCCTTTGACAGTGGACTGAACTGTAAGCTAAATTCAACTTTTCCTCACCAAAGTTGCTTTTTGTCAAGGTATTCTACCACAGCATCAGGAAAGTAAGTAATACATGTTTGAATTATACTTGCTCATCAGTTTGCAAATGTAAGTTGGCTGCAGATGCTAAGAGCTGGGTAAAAATAAATCAATGGAAGGATGTAGGGAAATGAATGAATCAAAGAGAATTTGCAATAAAGAGTATAATATTATACAGTAAACTTATTACCTTAATTGCAATGTAGCATATCTTACATGAATAAAACTTATAAGAAACGTAGCTCTGTCTAACTCAATATTTATTGTTTTCTTTCCCCAAGAGAGTCAGTTGTTAACCACTTGCCAGCATATCATACCCTTGCTTACCTCTTTCTCAGGAATAGATAAATACTTCCAATCACAACACTGAAGAGGAAGACAAAGATTAGGGGCCCGATGATAATTTTGGCAATATTTGATGGGACATCTACTGCAAGAGAATCAGAAGGTATATATTTAGCATCAAAAGGAATTGATGGTAAAAAAATAAATACAAATTACACCATTAAATGCAAGCTGTTGTGGGTCACACCTGTTATTGCACCACCTGGTGTAAGGGGTGGGGACGGTCGCAGGAGGACCATGAGTTCAAGGCCACCCTGGGCTATAAACCAAAATCCTAGGTATTTCCAAGCAAGACGGGGCCATTGCATACATGAACTCACAGCATGTGGGAGCCATTGGTAATTGATGCCTGCTAGGAGAGGAAGAGTCTTCAGGGACATGGCCAGTGAGAAGCTCCTCATATTCCAGTAGATGGCCCCACACTTGATGCATATAATGGCAACTCAACGGTACATAGTAGACTCATGTTTGTTTGTTATTTGTTTGTTTGTTTGTTTAAAAATCACATGAAGTTGAAAGGAAAAAGTGGTGAGAGATGGCTAAGTCAATAGAATGTCTGTATTGTGAACATGAGGAGTTAGAGACCCACATAGAAACCATGTGAAAAACCTGGGTATGCAGTTATAAACTTGCATTCAAAGTACTGGTGAGGCAGAGACAGGCTGATCCCTGGGGCTTCCTGGTCAATGTAAGCACTCTACTGACTGAGCCATCTCCTAGCCCATATGTCAAGTGTTGGCTATTGCTTCATCATGACATCTGTCACCAGTTCTGTCCAGACAAGCTCTACTTTGAGTTTCCCTATGAAAGGACAACAAACTGTTTCCTTGCACCTGCTGGCCCCTAGCCCACAGGATGTATTTGTAAATGCTGCTGGTTAAATGAGATTCAAGAAATGACAGTGGTCTGGTTACACGCCTTTGTGTGTCCCCACCTCCTCCCTTGTTCTTTAAGAGCAGGGAGGCTAGAATCAGAACAAAGGGTTCTCTGAAAAATTGTGAAAATTATTATTTTAAATTCTTTTAGTATTTTTAATATACTGTTTAACAATTTCATATATGTGTACAATGTTTCTTAATCATATCCACCCCAATGATTTATGGTTTTAAAGTATATATTCTTTTCTATTATTAATATGTGTTTGTGCATGTCTCTGTGTGTGCGTGTATGCCTATGTGTATGTACACATATGTACTACTTGCCTATGGAGGACAAGATGTCTACATCATCTATCTTTCTCTATCATGTTCCATGTTGTCTTTTTTGTTGTTTTTGAAGGAAGATCTCACTATGTACCCCTTACTAGCCCAGAACTCACTACGTAGATCAGGCTAGCTTAGAACTCTGCCTATCTTTGCCTCCCGAGTGCTGGGTCATTTCTTTCTTTATTACTTTTGTTTTTAAGAGTGTAATATAATTATATCATTTCTAATGTCCCTTACCCAGCTCCAAACCCTTTCATATCCCCTTCCTTGCTCTTCTTCTTTAAGGCAGCATCTTTCAATGAACACAGATCTCACCAACTGGCTAGGCTGGCTGGCCAGGGAACCCCAGGGAACTGCTGAGTTCCATCTTCCCAAACTGAGCTTATACACTGAGTACGAGCATGCCCATATTTTTATGTGGGTGTTGAGGACATGGATTGTTGGTAGAAAGGGTTGGCAAACCTAGGGCTGGTTATTTTGCAGTTTCTGGTTGACACAAAGCTAATGTACCTATAGCTTCCATTAGGATCATTTTCTAAACTATTCTACCATTCCTACAGCACCAAGCACTGACCCAATCACTTGAGGTTGCTATGGAGACTTACAATAATCAGTCACATAAAAATAGGTGGGTTCTGTCCAGGAGCCATTTCCTGCCAGAGAGGTAGCCCGAACTCGAACACTGTAGTTTCCTGGGGAGAGCCCTCGAAGCCTGCAGCCCCGCTCCAGGGCAAAATGCTTCCGGGAGACACAGAGGTGCAGCTCCTAGAAGAAAAGAGAAGATGGTTAGTTGACTTTTGCATACCTGGGCACATGCTTCCCAGGTGGGGACATCATAGTTAGACTTCCACTCAGAGGAAATGGAGGGAACAAAAAGCAGAAGAGTCTAACCTGTCAGAGGCTTTGAGAATTTGTTTGGTTTTTTTGTTACCATTTTTATTTGTGGGCACGTCTGGGTGATGCTTTTGTTTTCTTGAGACAGAGTCTCATATAGCTGCAGATGAGATGGTCTACAACTCATGATTTGGAGGACAGTTCTCTGCTACTTAGCCAGGTCCCCAACCCCTCACCTGGGGATGTGTCCCAGAGACTCTACGGCTGAGCCATGCCCCAGCCCCTCACTGTATATTCTAGCTAAGCACCCACCACTGAGACCTTGTCTCAAAACGAAAAGCAAACAGAGCTCTGGGAATGGGTGTGCTGGGGAAAGGAGGCTTTCCAACCAGCCAATCAGGAACCTAAGGGATGCAGCTTCTGAGTGGCTATCATGCTGGAATTGGTTTCTTGATATTGGCGCTTCCCTTTGGTGACCCATACTTCTATAAGTAACACCAATAAATCCACTGGTTCACTAAACTAAACCTGAGTTGGGATCATTTCTTTCGTCTGTCCTCAGGGCTCTATCTGGGGTGAAGAGACATATGTTTGTGTCACACAACACAGAGCTAGCCCTTGAACACAGAACCATTTGTCTCCAAAACTTCTCCTCTTGCCCGTCCCACCACAGGAGGGTATTTTGTTGAGGAATCCAGCATAGTCAAAAGCAAGAGGCAATGAAGGGGCTTCCATGGTTTAAGTCATTTCTCAGACCACCCAGGCTCATCAGAATTAAATGGAGCCGCAGACTTAATGTCTATGAACAAACACAAAAGATCTTCCCTCCTATGGTGCTGCTCCCCACCACCACCCCAGCTTCATAAAAAGAGCTGGAAAGCAATAATGGATTGATTGGTGGTTCAGGTGGTAGAAAACTTGCCCAGTATGCATGATGCCCTGGTGTCCACCTTAGCCCTGCATAAACCGGGTTGATGCACATGTCAACTGGAATAGGAAGTTGGAGTCAGGAAGTATGGAAGCTCGAGGCCATCCTCACTTACATTGGCTACATGAGAGGTTGGAGGCCAGCCATTGTCTCAAAAAGAAGGCAGAGGAGGAAAAGAAGAAGAGTTGGCATCCCCCCCCCCAAAGATCTATGAGAATCAGACATAGATAAATTGGAGGCACACACTTCTGATAAGCATGCAGCCAAAGATAAATCCAGAGCTCATTAGGAGGAAAGCCATGCTGCCTGGGGAATAAGTTGGTCAAGCCTGCAATCACCAGACCTAAAATTCCAAAACAGTTCCTTCACTCATCTCTCATGCGGAGAACTGGCGAAGGTTTAAGAGGTGCAGGGTATGGAAGAGAAAGAAAATGTAAGAAGCCCTGTGCTCATCATGTGACATCAATAAGAAGAAACAAATGAGCTGAGCCAGGTAGCAGGAGGTGGGTGGATAACTCCGGTCTAAGGTTCTTCCCAACTGAATGAGTCATCAAGCAGAAAAGGACAGATAAGCAACTTCAGAAGCCCAGGATAGGTGCTGAGGGCTCAAGGGGGAGCCTTGTCTCTAAGGCTAGATAATTACCATAGACACCTCCAGGGGTAGAGAAAGAAAGGAATACAACAGAAAATTCTGGAACATAACTGCTCTCCATGGACATACATCGTACAGACATACACACAGAAACACACAACGCATAGAAACACAGATACACACCACATGCACAAATACGCACAGAGAGTCACAGACACATCACCCTTAAGAGACAGATACACCACACAAAGAGCACACATCATATACATACTTACACAAAACACACACACACACACACACACACACACACACACACACACACACACACAGAGAGAGAGCTGAGCAGGGAAACTTGATCAAAAGTAAAGCAGGTGGGGAGGGACTCAGCAGTTTAGAGCACTTGTTCTTGCAGAAGCCCAGGTTTGGTTGCATTGCCCATATTGAAATGCTTACAACTACATGAAAGTTCAAATGCAGGAGCTCCAGGTACCTGCACAAAAGTGGCACATATTCACACTACTTACATGAGGAATACACAAATAAAAGTAAGTCTTAAGGGAAGGAAGGAAGGAAGGAAGGGAAAACAGAGTGCAGATTTGTCCCATAGACCCTGGGTGCTGACTCCATGTTCTGAGTCACTGGTAAAGTGCAACCTTTGGGTCCCAAAAGGAAGAAAGAGTTCACAGAGGAATCCATCTACTTTTGAGGATTTATTTTACTTCACTGGAACTTGCAAAGTTTGGTGAAGTCGGTTTTGCTACATTAAGGACGAATTCTGGCACATAGGCAAACTCAGCATATCATCTGTTATTATAAAGTTTTATTGACTCACAATTACATTTACATAAGGCTCATGTTGCCTTCAGCTGACGGGGTACCTGTTCCAGACCTGCGGCACCCTGGTGAAAGGTGAGGGTCCCACTCTCGGGGCTCTCTGACAGCTTAGAGGCAGCTGTACTGTCACCAAGTGTCAGCTCACGGTGCTCCCTCTGGTAGCTTAGCTACGACTTCAGATTTTCTCCTGGATTCTTACTCTCTCTGCACCCTCCCATCGACCCCCACAGTTGCTGATGTAGCAAGGAGGCACATGAGAAAGATTTAAGTGATGCGTTCCCAGAGTGGGATGAATTTCTCTCTAAAGTAGAATGAGCCTCATTCTGTGAGAAAGGACAGAAATGTGGGCAGGCCACCACCCAGCTTGAAGGACACAGCCGAAAAATCCTGCCACAGATATGCACATGCAGCAAAGCCCAGTGACCCGAGTTGAATCCACAGAACCCACAGTAGAAGGAACAAGCTGACTCTCAAAAATTGTCCTCTGACTCCCTCAAGCAGGCTATGGCATAGCCACACACTCCTCTTCCCCTCCACACGCAATAAATAAATTTAATTCAAAAAATTTAAATGATAAAAGAAAAAGATTCTAAATCGGCATTCCTATCCATCTCCCTGGGAAGACTGCATCAAAGATTTGAACTCTAATTAAACACAGCATCTGATGTGGGAAACTTTAGATAATTTGGGAAACTTGAAAAGTTCCTGGCCAGTATTGTGTAGCAACTTCCAACAAATTAAAACATTCCAATCTGGAAGGAAGTTTCTTAAGATTCAGAAAGTTCTAAAGGGAGGCTCTGTAAGGCTCAGGAAATCAACCACTCACAAGTCTCAGGAAGTCCCTGAAACTTCTGGGATTCATAAGGCCTCATCTTCCCTAAGATTAAACAGGCAGAAGGACTACTGAGGAGAGGAGACTCTGACTGGGAAAGCTGCCTGCAAAGTCCTTCAGAGAGCTCCAGGGTTCCAGTTTTCATGAGTTATCATCATCCATGCTGAGAGATGGGCTTTTGGTGATGTACCTACCATTGAGTCATCTCTATAAGTAAGCCCATACCTATACTACTATAAGTAACCACCAATAAAAAGCCATTGGCTCACCACTTTGGTAGTATTCTTTGGTAGTATTCTTTGGTCTGTCATTTGGTCCCTGCTTGGAGTGAGTACACATTTGTTCACATCTCCACCAGAATCACACCATACAACATCAAAACCTGGAATCCTTACCTCATCACCGTATCGCCGATAGCTCACTTCATACAGCACAATCAGACCATTAGGTTCCTTTGGCTCTTGCCACATTAAGTGTACAACATTGTTCTCAAAGATTTCATGGGTCACAGGGCCAACGATGTCATCTGCCTTAGCTATAAGAAGCAATTAAAGGGTAAGATATAACTCTCAAATTAAATTCTATTGCTGCCACCAACAGCAAAAAGACCTGATTAAAGCTGGTGATGTAATTTTCCCATGTCTTATTTTCTTCAGCAGAAAATGTAAAACTCATGGAGTGAGAAGATATCTCAGTCAATAAAACCTAAATTCAATCCTTAGGACCCGCATAAAAGAGCTAGAACATAGTGTTCTAGTAATCTCAATGTTGAAAAAATGGACACAAGCAGATCCCTGAAACTCATTGCCCAGCTAATCAGACCTAATCAAGTACTAGGCCCATGAGAGATGCTGCCTCAAAAGAACAAAGACAAATGGCACCTCAAAAAAGGTGCCCAAGGTTAATTTTTGTATTCAACATATGTGGCACACACATGAACACACACAGGAAAAATATTAGGATATGGTGTGTAATGGTTCATGTTAATTGTCAACCTGACAGGATCTAGAATCAAGTGATGGGAACCTGAGCTTGTCTGTCGGGAATAATCTTAATTATGTTAACTGAGTTGGGAAGGTCCACTTTGGGCGGCACCATTCCCTACACAGGATCGTAGGCTGTGTAAATGGAGAAAGAAAGCTGAGCACCAGAATGCATTTGCTGTTCTCTTCTTCTGATTGTGGATGTGATGGAACCACCTACTTCAAGCTCCTTCTACACAGACTTGCCAGCCACAGTGAAGTGTTCCTTGAACAGTAAGCTAAAATAAACCCTTCCTCTTTAAGTTGATTTGTCAGAGGATTTTTATCACAAAAATAAGAACAGAAACTAAGACATCATGAGACACTTGAGTAGGTATGAAGACTCTTTAAGCCTAGAATTCAATGTCAACATTGGTAACAAAACAAGATACTATCTTAAAACAAAAACAATAAATGAGAACACTTTTAAGAACACATCCACACTATGTAGCAGGGAGAAAGTTAGTCTGTGGCCAGTTGGTTCTCCAACCTTGTAAAGTGTAAACCCAGAGGAAAGTAAGCCCACCTTCAGGCATGGTCCTGGCACTGACGTAGGCAGCCACACTGCACCTCTCATCTGGAGAGTCTTGGTTGCATGCCTGCAGCTCAATGCGGTACCCAGTGAAGTGTCTCAGGCCAGAGATGACAAGTGACTCCTTGTTCACCACTTTCTCAAATGGCCTGTGCTCCTCTTGGCTTGTGGGCACAATGGTGGAGGAGATGTTGGGGAAATCTGGAAGTGTGGACATGGTAGTTGTCACATTCCCCACCTCTTCAAGGGATCGTCGCTTTCGGGATGGCCTGTAAGAAGAAACCATGTGTGGGGTCATAACATCACCATCTAAAAATAAAATAATACTGGAAAAAGCAACGCTTAATTAATTAAAAAGAAAGAGACAGGATGGAGGGGAGGTACAGAGGACATAGATTAATTTCCACACAGATGCCCTTCTCAGAGACATTAACAGTGATGACACACCCACTCTCTGGGTGTTCTTGGCTACAGGGCTACCCCAACTCCTCTCAATATGTTTAATTAAAGGATTCCAATCTTCTGAAGAAAGGACCATTAGGGGCAGAGTTAATAAGATTTAGAAGCCACGCAAGAGTATAGTTATTTGGGGGTGGGGGGTGAAGGGTACAATCTACAGTCACACATAATCAATTTGTGTGGGAATGGTGTGTGCACATGTGCATGCATGTGTGCACATGTGTTTATATTGATACGCATGTAGCTTCACAAGGAAGCCAAAGGACAACTGGAGTGTTGTTCCTCAAGTGCTGTCTACCTTTGTAATTTTTTCCTTAACGCAGTGCCTCTCACTGGCCTACAACTCACAGAATAGGACGACTGACTGGTCACCTAGACCCAGGGAACCACCTAGCTTCACTTCCCTAGCACTGGGCTTTCAAACATGAGTCACGATGTTGGGCCTTTTTTTTTAAAAAAAGATCTTACTTTTAAGTATTTGTATATGCGTGTGGGTATATGCATGTGAGTGCAAATACCCTCAGAGTCCAGAAGGGGGCATCAGATTCCCTGGAGGTGGAGTTACAGTCAGATGTGAGCCACTTGTTGTGGGTACTGGAAATTGAATTCAGGTCTTCTGGAAGAGCAGTAAGCATTTTTAATCACTGAGCAACTTTTCCAGCCTCCAGAGTTTTTTCTTTTTTTAACTCAGTTCCTCATAAGCATGAGGGCACACATTTCACTAAATGAGCTGTTATCCCAGGTCCCACACTCTCATTCAAACATACCATTGTGCTTAGAGGGCACTGTGGAACTTGAGAGACAAAGCACCTATCCTTGGTAATAAAATCTAACCACTGGGGTTATACCAAGAAAAAGAAATACCTGTCCAGTTGGCAGATGGCCTCTGCCTATATATATATATATATATATATATATATATGTGTGTGTGTGTGTGTGTGTGTGTGTGTGTGTGTGTATACATATATATGTATACATATATGTGTTTATATATATGTATATATAAATGCTGAGAGATGACACATAAAGAACTGAAGAGAGGTATGTGAGAAAATGTAAATTCTTCATAACTCCCTTGACTCACTGCACTGCTCCCTCTGCAGTTACTTTTGCTTATAAAATGTGAGGCTGTGATGATCCAACCAGCAGCATGCTACACTTGTTAGGTGGGAAGCAGACACTGAGGACTTCTTAAAGCACGCACTTAAGAGAGCTTCCTGAACATTCAGAGGATCTGAGGTAGTTTTCCAGCGCCCAAGTTAGGCCACTCACAAAAGCCCCATGGGAGCCAACACCCTCTTCTGGCTTCTGTAGGCACCTACGCACATGGCATATGTTAGCACAGATATACAGAAATAAAAAATAAACTCTTCTTAAAAGTCTTAAGAAGAACAAGATTTCTGGTTTGGTTTGGTTTGGTTTTTCTTCACTTAACATTAGGATTTTCTCCTCTTGACTACAAATGGTGCATGTGGTCCTTTAAAATGAGAACTTATCTTCTGAGAATTTCATATGAATATTGTAATTTACATCATCTCCATCAACTCCTCCCATGTCACCTACTCCCTCTCAATATCATTTTATCTTTAATTATTGATACAAATACATCATATATATACATACACATATACATAAACATATACACATAATTTATGTAAATCATTTTTACAAATGAATAGATTTTATAAATGTGTGTGTATTTGTATAAACACACACACATTTATAACCTATAGGGTCTGTTATGGTTTGTATATGCTCAGCCCAGGAAGTGGCCCTATTAGGAGGTGTGGCCTTGTTGGAGTAGGTGTGTCACTGTGGGCATGGACTTAAGACCCTCACCCTAGCTTCCTCAAAGTCAGTCTTCACTAGCAGCCTTCAGATGAAGATGTAGAACTCTTAGCTCTGCCTGCACCATGCCTGCCTGAATGCTGCCATGTTCCCACCTTGATGATAATGGACTGAATCTCTGAACCTGTAAGCCAGCCTCAATTAAATGCTTTTATAAGACTTGCATTGGTCATGGTATCTGTTCACAGGAATAAAACCCTAACTAAGACAGGGTCCATTTAGTGTTGTTCATATGTATATGTGTCTAGGGCTGACAACCTGAGACTACATAACCTATCAGGGGGCTCATATCAGTTAATGCATGATCGATCTTACAACTAACCTTTTCAAATAAGAGTATCCTTTGGGTACAGCTCAATGATATAGTACATGCTTACCTTGCTTAAGAACTTAGGTTTGATCCAAAAAGGAAAAAAAAAAGAATATTCTATTTTTTTCTCACTACAAATAGTTTTGACTATTGTATGTCTTACTATTTCCCAAAGTGGATCCCCAGAAGAAACTGTTGTCAAGCTGACAGGACTCTGCACATGTCTGAAAACCTGAATACGACGTTAACCTACAGTCTCTGGATAACCTTAGCATAGCCTAAGTGGAGGGTTAAGAGTTGCTGTTTGTTTTTTTCCTGATTATACAACCTGAAGATTAAAAATATGGAACCAGGTGGTGGAGTTCTCAGCCCTCAGTGGGACACCTAGATCATACTCATCCCACAAAGGCCCAGGAAACATCATGGAAGAGGAGCTGGAGAGAGTGTAAGGCCTGAAGGGTGGGGAGAAGTGCTGTGAGGGCCAGCCTCCAGATGTGTCATGGTTGTGGCACTCAAACTCAGAGCAGCTACTGCTGCCAGGACCTGACCTGTATGGGATCAAGCCAGTCAAACACACCATGAACAGAGGAAGGGCAACGAGCCCAGACCTTCGCTGAGGAGCTACCAACAGAAGAGAAGCATTACCTTTCTTTTTGAGGGTATGGCTCCTGGCATCTGTACCCCAGTGAATGCAGATACGCATGGATAGATGGACTTTTCTATTTGGACTCAGTGGATTATGTAAACGGGATAACAAAAGAAGAGATTTGGGGAGCAGAAGTGGTGGGATGAAGTCTGGAGGTGTTGAAGGGGGTGTAGGAGGTGATATAATCAAAGAACATCACGCGAAAGTATGAAATTCTCAAAGAATAAATGCAAATATACAAGCAAAAGGACATGCATGGTATATACTCACTAATAAATGGATATTAGTTAAAAAAAAAAGTACAGAATACCTGAAATACAGTCCACAAAACTCAAAAAGGTCAATAAGCTGAAGGGCCCAAGCAAGGATACCTCAGTCCCACTTGGGAGGGAGAAGAAAGCAATCACAAGTGGGGAGGGAGGGAGGGACCTGGGAAGGAAAGTAAATGGGATGGGGGAGAGAGGGGACAGAGGAGGGAGGGGGGAGAGGGGGACCTGATCTAACATTGGGGGAGGGCCAGAAGAATGGAAACAGGCAACCTTGGGAGATAGGAGGTTGGGGGGACCCTCCAGAATGCACCAGAGACCTGGGAGGTGAGAGGCTCACAGCACTAAAAGGGAGGGATCTTAGATGAAATGCCTAACAGTAAGGGAACGGGAACTTAGCTTTCCTCCAGCAGGAGGACAGGGCTTCAAATGAGGGAGAGGAGGGCCATTCCACAGTCATATCTCTGACCCATAATTGTTCCTGTCTGAAAGAATTACAGGGATGGAAATGGAGAGAAGCGTGAGGTAAAGAGCATTCAGAGACAGGCTCAAAGTGGGATCCAGCACAAGGGGAGGTCCCAAGGCCTGACACTATTACTGAGGCTATGGAGCGCTCACAAAAAGGGACCTAGCATGACAGCACTCTGGAAGACCCTACAAGCAGCTGAAAGAGTCAGATGCAGATATTTGCATGCAACCAATGGACAGAAGCAGCTGACCCCTGCTGTTGAATTATGGAAAGGCTGAAAGAAGCTGAAGGTGACCCTGTAGGAGGACCAGCAGTCTCAATTAATCTAGACCCTGGGGATCTCTCGAGCACTGGACCACCATACCAGCTGATATGAGGCCCCCAACACACATACAGTAGAGGACTGCAGGGTCTGTGTTCATCCAGAGATGATGCACCTAACCCTCAAGAGACTGGAGGGCCCAGGGAGTTTAGAGGTCAGATGGGGTCGGGGGTAGGGACATCCACGTGGAGACAGGGGGAGGGGAGGAGGTATGGGATGTGGAACAGTTGGAGGGTAGACAGGGGTTGGCAGGGTGGGGGATAAAATACAGAGTGTATAAAAATAATTAATAATAATAATAATAAAAACCATAGTATCCCTAGACTGCACAAGTTGTAACTCTTTACAGTGCTTCAGAAAGCTGTTTTCCTGCTGGGTTCCATGTACTTCTCCAGAAAAATCATTTCCTGTCCTCGTCCTACTTTCCCTATGACTTCCCAGTCACCTTCCTGATTGCAAACTTTACACTGTTCCTGAGAGATTAAAACTATAAATATAGAGTCATTCGGACATTTGATTTTGGTTGCTTCTTTTTGTCTGTTTGCTGTTTGGAAACAAAGTCTCACTCTGTCGCCCAGGTTTTCCAGGAACTCACAATGTAACCCATGCTGACCTTGAACTCCCAGCAATCCTTCTATCTCGGCCTCTTATTTAAGATATTTGGATCTAAAGCCACAAATTAAAACCTCTGGATATTATCCTTTTAACCCTCATTTTTGTACAATGGCCTTCTTAACTGAAAAATAAAACAGCTTATCAAGCCCCAGTTGGATCCATTTTAGTGGGATCGAGATAATTTATGTACAGTCATAAATGAGTCTGACAAAAATATCCAGGATACTCAAGCCTCACACCACTGGGGAATTCATGTCTGCGCACCTAAGGACCATGTGGACTCATCGAACATGCCCCGGGCAGAGAGTGTAGTCTGTTTCATTGGAGTGTGTTGTGTGTGTCATCTTGTATGTTTACTGTTGCGGTTATTATTTTATATGTATGGGTATTTTTTCACATTTTTTGCAGCTAGTACCCTTGAGCGATCTCTGACCCCTTGCACTTTTAAAATTGAAGATCTGTAGTAACCTTGCCTTGTGCAAGCCTACAAGCCGCATGTTGGCATTTTCTAGCAAAAAGGAAAAGGGTTTATTTTCATTTTGTCTGTGTAGTGTTGAAAGACTTTTACTTCTGCAGTACTGGATAATGAGTCTTCATTCTGTCTTATTTTGATGTGTTTTAATTTTGCTGGATTCTGAGCACTTACTCTGTGGCATCCACTGTTTTGTTTTGTTTTGTTTCTGCAGTGCTGTGGGATCAGCCACTCCTCTGCTTTTCCTTTCACCTCATGTCTGCAGGGCGGGGCCCCGAACCTCTTACTTAATTGCAGCATCAGATATTGAACTTTTTTTTAATTTCATTGTCAGGGCACTCAAGGCCCGTCACATGCTACCAATGCACTAAAACCCCTGGCTCAAGAAAGTATTTTAAATAAATCTAATAGATTAAGATTTGTTTAAAAGATATCTGTAATTGCACACTGACTGCAGCACAATGTGAATATAACTTTTTAAAGATTTATTTTATTTTGACTGCGGGGTCTGCTTACGTGTGAAGTGCCCACAGAGCCCAGGAGAAGGCAGCAGATTCCTTGAATCTTCAGTTACAGGTGGTTGTGATCCAATATGAGTACTGGGAACTGAACTCCAGTCCTCTGCACAGGCAGTCAGTGCTCTTAGTCACTGAGCCATCTCTCCAGGCCCAGCATAACCAAACCAAAGCTTTTGTGTGACTTGCTTACATACTACATTGGCCTGACTGCTTTACCCATAAGATCTCTAAGGTATGACTGCATCTCAAAGGGGTTCTATCAAAATAATATAAGGAGAGATGGCTCAATGGTCAGAAGCAATGGCTGCTCTTGCAGAGACAGTTTAGTTGCCAGCATCTATGTGGCATCTCAACTCTTCATAACTCCAGTTCCAGAGAATCCAGTGCTCTCTCCTGGCATCTGCTGGCACCAGACTTGTACATGGTATATAGATATACATATGAGCAAAGAATCCAAACACATTAAAATAAAAATGAGTAAATCCTTAAACACGATATTAAATTTTAAAACTACTGAAGAATATCGACGAAGCCCTCTGAACTCCATTCATAAACATGACTTCATTATCCAACAATCTCATATTAAGCCAGTAGTGTTAACCAGAGAATGCCTCCATCACTTCTTTGGAAGGCTGTGACACACCTGCTATGGACTGGGCAGAGTTCAGCATGCTACCATGCCCAGCATGTTCCTCACTCCACTGAGTAATCTAGCCCCATACATCAACTGGGGGTTAGATGAAAAATCCTGTTTAGAATGAAGGTCACAAAACTCTAGACCTTCAATAACAACAGATTTTTTTCAATTGGCCACTAGAGGTCAGATTAGGCCTAGAAATAGGGAGGGAGGGAGGGAGGGAAGGAGGGAGGGAGGGAGGGAGGGAGAGAAAAAGAGAAAGAGAGAGAGGATAGATACTATAAATAGATTATAGATTGGATAGATGATAGATTAGATTAATAGATAAATATAGATTATAGATTAGATAGATAATAGAATGGATAGATGATAGCTGACAAATTAGATTAATAGATACATAAAGTATAGATTAGGTAGATAGATAGATAGATAGATAGATAGATAGATAGATAGATAGATAGATAGATTAGATTAATGAATACATAGATAAATTATAGATTAGATTAATAGAAGATAGACAGATAGACAGACAGATTAGATACCTTAGGAATTCTTGCCTGGTATTGTAAACAGGGTCAAACCCTCAGCTAGGAAAGCTATAGATCACAGGTAATGCTGCTTTTCTGGATAGTCCTGTTGTCAAATGGCCTTCTAAGTGTTTGTGTTTCTATCCCCAGATCTGTGCTGTTCTCAGCCTTGGTCAGAGAAGCCTCTTATTGCAGTGAGTAGCAATGGATGCAGAGACTCATTACAGTTGAGGCTGCTGAGAGTAAGTGACTTGAGTGCTCAGCAGTAGATGGGACATTTTATCAACCCCACCCCCAAGACTCGGTGGTGAAAAACCTCTAAGAGCCAAAGGGTTGGAAATACTGTCCTCTGGACATGGCATGGCCATTGCACTCACAAATTCATAGCAGCTGGGATTGCTTACATAAGACCTGCACAAAATCAAGCCAAGTAAAAAATCCCAGCACAGGGGAAGGAGGGCTACCCCTTTCTGAGGAGCTATTGGCAGCTAATGCCTGCTCAGGAAGGAGAATCTCTTCCCTTAGAAGTTGTGAGCAGAGGTAGGTTGCACATACACCAATGGATGGCCCCAGACCTGTTCACAAATGAATAGTTGGATTCAGTGGATTATCCTTCAAAGCAGCCCCTACCTGAGTCTTTTGTCTTGCTTCTTGTTCCAGTAAGAGCTAATAATGTAATAGTGTCTCATCTCCCTTTCTGATGTTGCATTTGTCTCCTTTGGTAGCCTCCCTAAGACTGAAGAGAAATGGTCCCCGAGTCTCCTGCAACACTGTATTCTTTTGACACCCCCCTCTTTCCTTGTCATATTGCATTGTCTAAAGACCCAGAGAAATGGTCATTAAGAATGATGAGATTGGGTTTAACAACAAGTAGGATCCCTACCACCTAAAGCTAGAACATCAAGCCTCAGACATGATTCTGTGTATACACCCAGGTACTTGTAGATAGATATTTAATGAGCAGATGCATGGAGGCAAAATGACCCACTGAGCAAGGACCCAGGAATTGTGCCTTTGATCGCATATTTTAGGAAGAGTGTGTTAGTTAAAAAATTTCCCCATATTCATGCCCAGATTCCATTTCCCGGTGAAAGTGTTTAATTGTAGAATTTGTGAAGCATCCAGTCACAAGAGCTGCATTGACCACATGCAAAAAATAAATTAAAAGCCCCATAAATCCCTAATATTTTGAACTTAGCACCCCCCTTCCCACTGATTAAACAGCCACAAGGGTCACACAGATGTCCCACAGCTGAGTCATACCTAGTGTCCTCAGCACCATTGCCTGAAGAAGTTTTTCTGTGAAAACAAAATTTATTACTTTGAGGAAAGACAAAATTTCAACAGAGGGCCCATTTGACTCTGAAACCCTTAAGGTAATGCTCTCTCCAAGAAAGAACACTGTTATGACTGGGATGTGGTTTGACTCTGTTTTTCCCTAAGGTTCATACTCTGGAGATTTGGTCCTTGAAGTGGTAATAAGAGGTAGTAGGCCCTTTAAGAGGCAGGACCTAGCAGAAGCTCATTACTGGCTCCTACCCAGTCAACACAGCTTCCTGTCTCACAACATAATACCTCTCTTACTTTGATGCCATCTCCCTTGATATATCATCACCAAAGCTGCCCAGATCCGAAACTGTAAGCTACATCAATCTTTTTTTCTTCATAATGCATCAAGTCTCAGGTATTTCATTATAGTAACAGAAAGGAGACTAATACAAGTCCTACCCATCATTGATCAGTGGAAAAGAACTATACCCTTTCTGAAATTGAAGAGAATCCAGGGAAAGAGAAGGAAAAGTGAGAAAACTACTTCACATGATGCTATTACTGTGGATGTCAAATATTACTATACCTAGCCATAAACAACTCAGCCACTTAACGCAAGTCCAGCATCGTGTGTGTGTATGTGTTGTGTGTGGGTGATTGTGTTTATGTGTGTGTGCAGAACAGAGGACATTCCTCACATGCTGCTCACCTTCTGAGACAAAGACTCTCATTGGTCTGGAATTTGAAAAGCTGACTGAGATGGCTAGCCATCAAGCCCCAGGGACCCTACAGTCTCCATCAAGTGCAACTCATGCTCTTTTAACATGAGTTTTAGGGATGAAACTCAGGTCTTCATGGCTGCACAGCAAGCGCTTTACTGACTAAACCATCTCCCGAACCCTGCATTTTGGACTCAGTTATGGCAGAAGATTCCATAAAGAAAGAAAAAAAATAACATAATGATGGTTTTGGAGACAAAAATGATGATGAATAGTAGAACAGACACAGTAGAACTTTGTTTAGTACAAACAGAGACTTACTAGAGTTTTGATGTGCTCAGGAAATGGACTATTATTGCCTCTGATTTGGGAGGTGGGTGGGCAGAGGACAAATCTAAAGAAGAACTTGAGAGGACACAAAGATGGAAAAATACAAAACAAAACCTCAGCAGCAGGAATATTCAAAGCTCACGTCCTTGGAAACATCTGGAAGTTTCTGGAAGTATGTTCTAGAAGACATATCTGAGAAGAGGCACTACTAAAATTGAGCAGTTAGAAACCAAGAAGGTCAGCACCCTCCGATGCCCAGGATGGGTCCCGCTACAGAGGAGTAACTTGAATCCAAGTACACGATGCCACTGCTGAGAGTCCCTGAGTGAGTGTTTCAGGCTTACAACCTTAGAACACAAAGAATAATTATACAGTAACCCTTAGGATCCAGGAGATCTGCATTCTTGGGTTCAACCAACTATGGATGAAAATTATCTGTAGACCTGTCAGGCAAGATATGCCACTAATAAAATGGTAGCGTGACCATTACAAGAGGTAACCAACTGCTCTCGGGGATATGAGGCCTGCTCCACCACAGGAGAGAATTCATGTATAACCCTGTTCAAAAGTCTAGTTCAGGAAGTTATATGCCCTGTTGGGGAGCCTACAACTATTGTTTTGCTAAACAAACATGTTGTCAAACTGCTCTTGGCATATTTATGTTTATGCACATAGATCACTGCTGTTCTCAACCCTGGTCAGAGAAACTTCTTTTTCCACTGGGCAGAGAGTCATAGCTGATCAAAGTGCTGAGAATCACTGTCTGTTGGTGCCCAGTCCTAAGTGGGAAATTTCTATCAATGGCAACGCCCTGCACTGCACGGCAGAAGAGGAAGCGGAAAGCACGTAAGAACCAGAAGATGGGAGGGCGTATGGAATGCTGTCTTCTGGACAGGACATGGTCATCGCACCTGAACAAGATAGCCAGCATGAGGTCATGTGAAAACCACTCAACATTTCAGCAGGCAGAGCTAACTGGTTCAATGAGTCATGAGAATAAAAAGAAGGAAGAAGAGGTCAAGAACAACATGAAAGAGGCAGACATGTTGGTGGGAGTATAAAGGGGGAAGCTGAGGGTCAATATGACTAAGATGCATTGTATACATGTATGAATGATGCAAGAAAGTAGTGTCATACTAAACATATACAGGCTTTTTTCTTGTCATGGTGCCCATGTTACACAATATGGTATAAAAATTATTTACATAGCATGTTCATTGTCTGAAGATGTTGTAAGTTATCTAAAGATTTAATATGGGAAGGTAGGAGGTCTGGGCACATATTATGACATCTATTTAAGAGACTTGAGGATCTGTGGGGTAACCTCAGGATCCTGGGACCAATCTACTGGAGACCCCAAAGGTCGACTGTGCTATGTCCATTGTGCCGATAAGAAAATTGGGGCACAGAGCACGATAGTAACTTGTTCAAACCAGGACATATAAGAGTAGAGAGCCGAGACAGATAGCTTCCAGAGTCCCTGATACCCAGAGCTCTGACATTCTGTAAGACACATATGTGGGATGGGAACTAGATCCAGGCATGTCTGCTTGTTTTCAGCTCAAATCAGGCAGAGGAAAAGGAAAAAGCTTGTAACCCACGGCATATTTACATATGTGTGCACACATATGTACATGAACATGTGATTCACCGGTGTATTTGTGTGTGTGCATACAGGTGTATACATATCCATAGGGGGTATTTCTTTGCGTGTATACACATGTGTTTGTGCATATGTGACCCACAGATATATTTGTGTGTGTTTGCACCCACGTACAAGTGTACACTTATTTGAGTGTGTGTGTACACACAAATACACCTGTGGGTCACATGTGTACATGTGAACATATGTGTGTAAGTGCAGATGTGTGAGAAGGTAGACATGCATGTAAAGCCAGAGGAAAGTGTTGGCTATGGCTCCTCAGACGGTATCCACCTTGTCTCTTTGGGTCTAGATGTTACCAGTTAGACCAGTCCGGCTAGCAGAAAGGCCCAGAAACCTGAGTCTGCCTCCTCAGTAATGGGAACATAACCATACACCTGTCTTTTTATGTGGGTTTTGGGTATCAAACTCAGGTCCTTGTGCTTTTAGGGCAAATACTCTCCTAACTAAGCCCTCAACCCAACAACAAACAAGACTGTTTTTCCCCTCCAACCACAAACACACGATTGAGCTTAGGCTCCAGTCACCTCTCCATTTACATAGTCTCCTGAGTTCATTCACCTCCTTCCCTAAGAAGTCATGGCACTAAGCTAACAGACAGACAGAAAGAGAGCTGGCCTGTGCAAAGCTCTGACCTGGGGACAAAAACCACGTTGTGCAGGTAATCCTCGAAGGTCTTCCTGAATGAAGACTCCTCCAGCTCCTTCAGGATCTGAGAGTCAGTCTTAGGGCATGAACAGCACTCAGTGGCCGAGTCGTCGTACTCACTCTGATTGTGCTTCTGAGAATCGTCAGACTCAAAAGGGGGGGACCAGGTCCGTGAGGGGAGCTTCAGCCCTAGGGAGAGGCAGAACGGGGCTCGAGTCTCCCGCAGAACACACACACACACACACATACACCCCATATACACATACATTTAAACACACATACACATGACACAAAGCACACTCCAACATAAATACACACACACACACACACACAGAGAGAGAGAGAGAGAGAGAGAGAGAGAGAGAGAGAGAGAGAGAGAGAGAGAGAACCACAATGCATTCTCAGTAAGGTGGAACAGATGAACAGATCCTAGTGCAAGTTTGAGTATGTGAGTGTGTGTGTGTGTGTGTGTGTGTGTGTGTGTGTAGGTCATTCTTGGGTGTCATTCCTTAGGCCACAGCCATGCCCCATCATTGGGGGTTCTAAGCAAGCACTCTATCACAAGTCATGTCTCCAGACCTTATTTTTTGAGACAGGGCTTCACTATGTTATTCAGTTAGCAATGAACTCACTCTACAGTCTAGATTGGCCCAGACTCCCTCACTTCCTTCCTCACCTTCTCAAAGAGTCAAATTACCGTGTTAGAATACGAGGATCTCCAAAGTTGCTATGTGTGTTTGTGAGCGTTCTGTGTGTATGTTTGTGTTACCTGAATCTATGTATGAGTAAACACATGACATCAAGTGTCTTCTACAGTCATTTCTTTGCTTATTGTTATTATTAAATTAATTTTATGAGGGAGGGGAACAAGCCAGAGGGCACATGTGGATGTCAGAGGATAACTTTCCGGAATCTATTTTCTCCTTCTACCTTGTGAGTTCTGGTGATTAAAGTTAATCTGTAAGGCTTGGCAGCAAATACCTTTACCCATTGACATATCTTGCCAGTCCTCCACCTCAGTCATTGAGACAGTCTCTCATTAAACTTGGACCTCACGTTGCTAGGCTAGCTGAGCAGCATACCCCATGGGTCCGCCTGTCTCCGCCTCCCCACTGCCATGGTTACAGATGCATGCCACCAAACCCAGCTTTTACTACATGGATGTTGGGGATCCAAACTCAGGTCATCCCGTTTGTACAGCAAACATTTTATCCAGCATCATTTCCTTAGCCCACAAATTTACAATTAAAATTAAAAATCAAATTGTGACACAAATAGAAAGAGACTACTGGTCATTTATTATATGATTATCAAAATTATAGTTAAATAAACGTAACATAAAAGGGTATCATTGAAACCATGTGTGGGTATATAGCTAGTGGCGTCATCTATTTACGGTGTGGCACAATCATTGCCTCTAGCCATTTCCAGAACTTTCTCATCTAAACCGAAGCTCTGTCTTCATTCAACAGTGACATTGATTTCCTCCAAACGTGGCCTCCATACTCTGCCTTTGTCCACCTAAGTTCAACTATTGTTAGGCCTCCTTAGCATAAGCTCTGTGGGCTGGAAATGACTCAGTGGGTAACGTGACTGCCACACAAGCAGGAACTGAGTTCAATCCCTGGTACCCACATGAAAACCAAACATAATAACACACATCCTACTCTTCAGTGTTAGAGTCAGGAGGATCCCTGGAACTCACCGGCCAGCCAGTTTAGCCAAATTGGTGAGCATCAGGTTCAACGAAAATCCCTGCCTCAAAAAGCAAGGGAGTCACAGGGCAAGACACCTGACATCAACCTCAAATAAAGCCCTAGGTATACTTCCAGAAGAGTATGTAACTGTGTGTAACATTTAAAAAGATGTGCATGCACACTAGGGAGATGGCTCAGTCAGACTCCAAACACACGAGTAGAAATGTGTGTGCATCTATACACATACATGTGCAAATAAATTCCGCGATGTTCACATATCACCATTTTTAAACCCCCTTGTGGTATTCATGGATGTAAGGTGATTTTGTTTTTTGTTTTGAGAAAGGGTCTCATATACCTTAGAAAGGACTCAGACTTGCTATGTAGATAGGGATGGCATTAAATGCCTAACCTTCCTGCTTCCACCTTCCAAATGCTGCAGTAATAGGATTGAACCCTGCACTGGGTCTGTATGGTACTGGGAATGGAGCCCAGGACTTCCTGAAGGCTAGGACGCTTTCTACCAACTAAGCTATATCCTCAGCCTTCGTAATCACGAATTTCCATCTACAGAACGAAAATTTGCTGCAGTAACCCTGGCATAGTGGAGACCGCCTGTCATCCTAACCCTCCGTCGGCATAGACAGGATGATCAGGGTCATCCTTGGGGTACATCGTGAGTTTAAGGCTAACTTGGGCCATGTGAAACCTTGTTTAAAAACAAACAACAGCACAATTAAACTTTTTTAAGTTACTGGTTTTTTAAATAAAAAAACCAGAAAGCATAGCTTTGACTAGCTGGTGGTTTCCTATACCCAAATGCAGAGCTAACAAGTCAGAGCTGAGCCCAGGACTAGACTTGCTCTCAAATTATATAAAGTATGCAAGGAGATAAACCAAGTTGGTGATCCTGGGCCAGGCAGGGATGATGTCACAGGCATGCATATAGCACATGATCTTAGAGTTGGGACCGTTCCCAGGAATCATCTGTCCTCCGCCCCTTTCCACAAAAGGAGACAGACTACTTGCTGCGTGACTTAGCCAAAACCAGACACCAGGCCAGGGGTGGGTCCAAGCACAGACATCAGCCACACCTCGCCAGCTGCCCCCTTGGCCTGCTTCTACAAGGTCACAGGCTAAGGATATTGCTAACTGAAAAGGAATCAAAGGAAAAAAAATCCATGAACTAAACAAATAGCAAATTTTCACCTTCTCTGATCTGATGGTGGGTTGTGTTTTTTTGTTCTGTTTTAATAAATTGTGGGGGGAAGGACATAGGGGTCAGGTAATAGCTTTTGGAAGTAAGCTCTCTCTTTGCACCATACAGGTCCTAGGGATCTGGCTTAAGTCATCAGGCTTGGCGGCAAGCACCACTATCCACAGAGCCATCTTGACGCCCCATACCTCTCCCTTTTGATAACCCACTTTTAGTTATTTTGAAAAATATAATATACTATATAGTGACCATGCCAGGCAACTCCAGGACAGTTTATATAGCTGCTATTTCTTACACGCTGTCCACTCTGCTTCTCCACTGTGAGTGTATACACACACACACACACACACACACACACACACACACCAGCCTCTACAGCCAATACTGAAAAAATTTTGCATGTTTCCATCACAAAGACATGGTGAAAACATTCACTACTCAGATTCACATATTTGTATATGTCTGTGCACTGTGAGGCTCATAGCTGAATGGAACATTGGACGTGTTCTACTGTTTGATTCACAGTCCTGGGGACTGAACTCAGGGCTTTAGACACTCTGGGAAAGTGCTGTATCAGATTTCCAGCAACACCCACACAGCATGAAATCCATGTACAAGGTCTAAAATGTGCAACATCTAAAAATGTCTGTTTACACTGGAGAAATTGCAAATATAGATCCTGGGACAATATCTAAAGATGTGAGTTTACACTGGGAAGATGGTGAGTGTGTGATAGGTCCATGCCCAGCATCTAACAATGTGCGTGTGTGATGGTGAGTGCAGTTCCATGTGCAATGTCTAGAGATGCGTGTGCTCTGAGGAGATGGCTCAGACACTAAAGTGCTGGCAAGCACGAGGATCTGAGTCTGGGATCCCCAGAACTCATGTAATAAGCTGCTTGTGGTAAGATTACACTTGTAATCTCTGCAATGGGAAGGTGGAGACAGGAGGATACTTGAGGGTCACTCATTAGCTGATTGGTCTGCTTAGTAAGCCCAGGCTAGTAAGATACCCTGTTTAGTAAGCCCAAGCTAGTAAGATACCCTGTTTCAAATAAAAATAGAAACCCACAAGATGAGGGCTATGCTGTAGCTCAGAGGTAAAGCATTCCCTCATATGCACGAGGCACTGACTTCAATGCACAGTACTGATTTTTTAAAATGGAGGGGGTAGTAGGATGGCTCAGCAGGTGAAAGAGCTTGCCTCTATGCCTGACCAGTTGAATCTGATCTCTGGGACCCACGTGGCTGACAAGAAACAGACTCCTGTAAGCTGTCTTCTGACCTCCACAGATATGTCATGGCACCTGTGTGCCCATACACAGACATTAGAGAAATACATACATGCATGCATGCATACATACATACATACATACATACATACACATACATGGAATAAAAATACTTTTAATTGAAAAAATGGGTTGAGGGCGTATCTTTCTTGGTAGAGTGTCAGCAGCACCCATACAGCCCTGGGTTTGAATCCCTAGCACTGCATAAACTAGGCATTGTGGTATAGTCCTGTAATCCCAACACTTAGGAGGTAGAGGCAGGAGGTGCAAGAAATCCAATATCTTCCTCAGTTACATAGTGAGTTTAAGCCCAGCTTGGTCTTCACGAGACTGTCTCAAAACCAAGAACAAAAAATTTTAAAAACAAAATGTACAGTATTCTTGGGCATACCAAAGTTATTCTCTGACTTACTTCCACATATACATGTAGACACAAACCTACACACCCATTCACATCTACATACAGTGCATCCATGGATGCACACATGCACAGACACACACTCACACACACACATAAAGAGTCTTATGTGAGACAGAATGGAATACGTGCATGTGTACACATCCTGGGAAACAGGAAAAGAGAGCTGTGCCTCCGTAAGAGAATCGAGGTGCAGTGAACCCCATTAGAGTGGCTTGTGCTCACCCTTGAGGCAATAATCCAGCTCAAACAGCTCGCTGTCCTCCGCCTGCCTCTCCCAGTAGACCAGGTAGTGTGTGATGTTACCATTGGGGTCAGAGGGGGGCTTCCACTTTAGGATGATCTGAGATGAGGAGTTAGAAACCGATATGGGGTCCAGGGGGACAGAAGGATCTGGAAAGGAGAAGAGAAACAGATTTACCACGAGGGAGAACATGGAAGTTGTTGGGTGTGTCTCAGCAGGGAGGAGTGGCCCAGGTGACCCCACAGTTGTTTGCTACAGCATTATGTAACAACAGAGAAAACTAGCAACAGATAAATGCTTGCCCAAGCCAGGCAGGCATGACCAGATCACTGCCCATTCACACTGTGAATTATGTGGCCACCATTTATTCATTTACTCCACAGACTTGGGCTCTGAGAGATGCCAAAGCTCTTGCTGTTTTGGGAGCTAGGAAGATGTTCCTGGGGTCAAAAGGGAATCGAGGGAAGAAATGAATTTGGGGTAACAAAATCAAACACAGTCACTGAGAGCACTTAAAACCATCAAACAGTTTTTGCTTGTTTGTTTGTTTGTTTTTGAATAGACTCTCATGTAGCCCAGGTTAGCCTCAAACTTGACAATGTAGCCAAGGATGAGCTCATGAGTGCTGTTCCTCCTGAGTGCTGGGATGAGAGGCACACACCACCATACCTGGTTTATGTGGTTCTGGGGGACTTGGGGGATTTAACCTACCAAGTCACATCCCCGGCCCCAGGTGGTGTTATTCAGCTGTCATGCAACATTCTTCAAAATACACCCCAAAATCTTCTTCTGAAGAACGGGGTACCTGTGGCTAGGGAGATGGCTCAGTGTTTGCACTTGCCACAGAAGCATAAAGACGGGTCATATCCCCAATACCCACATAAATGCCAGGCAGCAATGGCTATAACGGTGTAAGCAGGTCTAACTCTCATTTTTAATTAACTGATTATTTATTGATTGAATTCACTTCTTAAAAGACAAGTCTCACTGTGTAGCCCTGCTTGTCCTAGAAGTCACTACATAGACCAGGCTGGGCTTGAACTCAAAGAGATCCATCTACCTCTGTATCCCAAGGGCAGAATTAAAGGTATGTACCACCATATTCAGACTCTCCCCTCTCCAAGATAGAGATTGAAGACAGTCCTTTGTGGGTAATTACAGCTATTCTGAGTTCAAGAATGTGTGTGCTACAGATGTATGTATCATATGTGTGGTACATGTCCATTTCTGTCATATGTGTGCACATGTGTATATATGTGTGTGTAATGTGTATATGTGTGCATGTGTGTGTTACATGTGTGCATGTGCATTTTAGTGTGTGTTCAAATATGTTTTATGTGGTGCATGAACATGTTATATGTGGTAGGTGTGTACATATATGTGTGCTACATGTACCGACTGTGTTATATGTGGTATCTGTGTGAGTATTATATGTAGCATGTGTTATGTATATGTGCGTTTGTACATGCCTGTTACATGCAATGTGTGTGTTATATGTGATACATGTACATATTGTATACATATGTGATATGTGTACATATTGTATATGATGTGTAGGTGTGTACGTGTGAGTGTGAGTTGCATGTGGTGTGTTAAATGTGGTATGTGTATATATAATGTGTGTATTACATATAGCATGTGTCATGTGGTATGTATGTGTTATATGTGTGTGGGGTATGCATGTGTGTGTTAGATATGTGGTATCTTGTACACAGCCCAGCAGAGGAAGTCAGACATCCCATTCTATAATTGTCTACCTTACTCTTTTGAAACATGATCTTTCATTGAAACTGAAGCTAGGCTGGCAACTATCAAATCCTAGTGTTACCCTGTCCCTGTCCCTGTCCCTGACCCCAGTGCTCTGGGTGTAGAGGCAAGTACACGGAAACCCCTGGGACCCAGGACTCTGGAGCTGAACATGGTCACACCCAGCTTTCAATGTGGGTAATGGGAACATCACACAGTCTTACCACCAAGTCACCTTCCCAGCCCAAAAGTGAACTCTTGAACTCTGAAGTAGTGCGGGGGTTATAGTTTCATAATATATAAAGATATGAGCCTCAGCCCTTAGCTCCTCTAGAAGCCAAATACAGGAGAAAGCCTGTCACCAAAGCTGCCTACAAAAGATAATAGAGTCAGTTCAACAATAAACCCTGTCCCCAGGACACACTTACTAGTGGCATCTGTTTGCACATAGATGATATCACTTTTGGCTCCATAGGTCCGGCGTTCATCAGAAAAGGTAACCAAGGTCTTGACAAAGATGGCGTATTGGGTCCAGGGTTTGAGGCCTCGCATCAGCCACCCAGGGTGGCTTGGGGTCTGAGACTTGGGGTCGTTGGACCTCTGGGGCGGGTCAATATCCACCACAGTCCAGCTGTTGGAGCCACAAGCATCCTGCCCGTCAAACTCTGTCACGTTCTGATAAGGGCTTTTGAGAAATAAGAGGGAGAGGGGGGTTACCACTGTGTAAATATCACTCTCAGTACTAAGTGGAATGGGGACCTTGGAGAGTTAGAAATTGTAGACTTATTTCTTTTCTGTTTGGTTTGGTGCTCAGGTGCAGAAGTGTAAGTGTGTGTGTGTGTGTGTGTGTGTGTGCGCATGCATATGTGTGTGTTTATAGGGTTAAGTGTATGTGCACGGACCTGAGGAACAGCATCAGGTTCCACATACCTTGTTTTTTCTGTCCATTGAGACAGACTCTACTCCTGGCTGGCCTCAAACTCACAGAAGTCTAACTGCCTCTTGTCTCCTCAGTGCTGGAACCAATGGCATACACATCTGAGTGCTACCTTGAGTTTTGAGATAGGGTAATATTATCAGGACTAAAATTCACCTCAAAGGCTACTCTGGCTAGTCGGAGACCCCAAAAGATCTGTCCATTTCTGCTTCTTTGGAGCTGGGATTTTAAGTACATAAGTACACAGCATGTGGCTTTCTAAAAGTATGAATGTGTATCTGAGTGTGTGTAAATATATGTATGTGCTTTCAAGGGCCAGAGAGAACATTGGATCCTGTGGACCTGGTGGGTGGGAGATGCCTGACTTGGACACTGGAAATCAAACTCAGGTCCTGTGAAAGCATGGGAAGCACACTTAACTGCGGAGCCTCCTCACCAGCCTCTCCAAAGTGCACTTTTTCATATTTCCACTTCTAAATGTGGGTCTTCTCCAAAGCTAGCAGCATGAGGTACATCCATGATGCCAACTCCCGCCACTGAGCAGAAGCTCTCCACCTACCACATAGCCACGAGGGTAAACTATGACTCTGAGGCATAGCTAGGATGTACAGGGTGTGGTTGCTTAGGTGTAGTCGATGCAGCATCTTTCTTTTCCTTTTTTCTGCCCACCCTGACATTTTCTATGCACCCATAGAAAATTCCATATTCTCAACATGAGTTAACAACATATGACCACTGGGCCTAGGAGAAGGCTCGGTGGACAAAGTGCCAGCTGTACAAGCATGAGGACCAGATTTCAATCCCTAGCACCCACGGAAAGGCCAGGTGTGGTAGTGAACACTTGTAATCCCAGCACTGCGAGATGGAGATGGGTACATCTGTAGCCTACAGGAAAAGGGAAAAGCTGATTGGGAGGAGCTAACTGTGCAGTGCAGACTCCTAGTCGCGGCTTGGCTGCTACACACAGCAACTCATACCAGATGGCATTCAAGCCAACCAACAAAGATGGTGGAGGGCCCCAAGGTCCACTCCTAGCAGAGGAAGAGTGTGTAGCTACTAAGAGAGGTGAAGTTGCTCCCCTTTGGGGACGTGGACACTGGTCGGTTGCTCACGTCTCTGCGTGCACACACATGGGCAGCACTTACTGGACTCAAAGGCTTGTTAACAACACAGAGAGCACATGAAGTGGAGTGGGAAACAGGATAGACACACTGGGGGATGGTGGGGGGAGAACATGGTGGATGGATATGATCAAACTACACTACAGAGAGGTATGACAATGCAAAAGAACATGCAGAATATTCTCTTATTTTAAAGGAGAGCATGATCTGAGCACCAGCGTCCATCTCTCTGCTTCCCGCCTGTGGATGCCATGTGACCAGCTGCTTCCTGCCGCTATGACATCCCCACCATTGAAGCTGTGAAGGAAGATGGAACTTCCCTCCCTTAAACTTCTTCTTGACAGCCTTTGTCTATCTCTGCAACAAGGAGCAAAAGTCTACCTCCTTTTACTTACGCCTCTTTGTAGAACAGCATGAATCCCAGGAGATCTCGGAAGTCGGGGGGCCAGTAGGGCTCCCACCTCAGCAGGATCTTGTCAAAAGATGTCCGAATGAAAGAAAATTTAAGTAATTCATTTTCACCTAGAAGCGTTCAAGAGAAAGAAAAAGTCAGGCAACTGGACTATTGAATAGTTAGTTTCAGACCAAAGCACTCGATCTCTTGCCTCTTCGAGAACAGAGGTGGATTGAAGGATGGTAGGAGTCCTACTTTCATTTTGTTACTGTGATAAAATATCATAAGAAAAAGCAACTTAAGGAAGGAAGAGTTTGTTTGGCTTACAGTTACAGGTCAGATTATCATTTCAGGGAAATTAAGGCAGGAAGTCAAGCCATCAGTCATTTCTCATCATCCACAGTCAACAGCAGAGAAAAGTGATGCATGGATGACACCTGCTTGCTGCCTTTACTTAGCTAGCTTTCTCCACTCTCACGTTGTTCAAGATCAAGTCCATGGAATGACTTTTCTCATTTCAACTTACAATCAAAACTAAAGCCAAGCCAGCCAAGTCTACTTGGTGAGCTCTGGGCCAGCAAGAAACCCCCCAAACAATCAATCATCAAGCAAGAAAATGCTCCACAGGCATGTCTAAGGGCCAGCCTGACCTGGAAAAATCTTCAATGAAGATTCTCTTTCTGCATGATTCTAGATTGTGTTAAATTGACAACTGAAGCACGCGGGTGTATATAATCTGCTGCTGTTTACATGGGTCTCACCACATAAGCAGGGGACTGGTCTTGCTGAATTCGAAAGCAGATAAGTAGGTACTGAAGATGCAATACATTGGATGACCCAATGTAAAAAGGACAACTAATCAGCCACTTTTGAGAAAAGGGATGGTCTCGTGTGTGTGTGTGCGTGTGTGTGTGTGTGTGTGTGTGTGTGTGTGTGCATGTGTATGCTTGTTCATGTATGTGCAGGTGTGATGGGTAATCTTGGTCATCAACTTGACACATCTGGGAAGAGAGAACCTCATTTGAAAACCCTCCATCAGATTGGCCCGTGATCATGTCTGTGAAGCATTTTTTTTTTTGATTGATGATTGATGTAGGAAGGGCCCAGTCTACTATGGGCAGTGCCACACCTGGGTTGGTGACCCTGGGCTATATAAGAAAGGTAGCTAACCACAAACAGCATTCTTCCATGGTCACTGGTTCAGTTCCTGCCTCCAGGCTTCTACCTTGAGTCTTTGGCCTGAACTCTCTAAATGATGCATGTGATCTGGAAATGTAAGAGAAAATAAATGCTTTCTTCCCCAAGTTGCTTTGGATGAGAGCAACAGAACTGAACTATTTTTCTAGCCCCGAACTTCATCTTGTTATTGCTTCCCAGGTGATATAGACTGCTGCATATATTTCATCAACCTTGATGCCCTCGGCATTAGTTTTGTGCTTATGGGACATAAAACATTGTACTTTATGGAACTGGCTCAGATAAGATGCATAAAACATGCCTCTGTCAGGCTGAGAAGACCGTTCATTTGGTGATTGCTCCAAGTATGTGAATGCTCAGGTGTAAGCCTGAGAACCTGAGTTCTGTCCACAGAACCCATGTTTAGAAGGAAGAGGAGGAGGAGGAGGAGGAGGAGGAGGAGGAGGAGAGGAAGAAGAGGAGGAGGGGAAGAAAGAAAGAAGAGGGGGGCTGGAGAGATGGCTCAGTGGTTAAGAGCACCGACTGCTCTTCCAAAGGTCCTGAGTTCAAATCCCAGCAACCACATGGTGGCTCACAACCACCCGTAATGGGATCTGGTGACCTCTTCTGGAGTGTCTGAAGACAGCTACAGTGTACTTATTTATAATAAGTAAATCTTTGGGCTGGAGTGACCAGAGGTCCTAAATTCAATTCCCAGCAACCACACGAAGGCTCACAACCATCTGCACAGCTACAGTACTCATATACATAAAATAAATAAATAAATCTTTAAAAAAAAAGAAAGAAGAGGAAGAAGTGAGGGGAGGGAAGTGAGGAAGGAGGGAGGGAGGGAGGGAGGAAGGAAGGAAGGAAGGAAGGAAGGAAGGAAGGAAGGAAGGAAAGAGAAAAAACTCCAGCCATTATGGCTGTGGTGGTTTGAATGAGAATGACCCCCATAGGTTCATATGTCTGAATGCTTGGTCTTCAGTTAGTCAAACAGGGAGTCCCTGCATGGAGGCCAGGATAGGTCATTGTGTGAAGATGTGAAAATGAGGCCTAGATGGCACTGGAGATTCCAAGATGTTGGAGACGCCAGAGTTATGGGGTGTCTGCCAAGGAGAGCTGCCCAAGGGAGAGAAATGTGTTGCATCGGCAAGGCTGGAAAGGAAGAGCCACCTAATAGAGAGTTTGGAGTTTGCCCTTCTGGGCTTCAGTCTAACTCTGATCCAGTATTTCCTCACTGGGCTCCTTTCCTCCCTTCTGGAATGACAATGTATATCCTGTGCCACTGTATGTTGTAAGTACGTGATATACTTTTTGATGTGGGTAAATCTTTTACAGTAAAGAGATTGCCTTGAGTCTCAGAAGAGACTTTGGTTTTTTTTTAAGCAGTGTTGAGACTGTGATAGAATATGTGGAATTTAAAGTTAGATTGAGAGGATTTGCCGTTACAGTATGTCTACAAGTCTACAGAGGCTAGGGAGTGGAGTGTGGTGGTTTGGATAAGAATGGTCCCCACAGGCTCATATGTCTGAATGCTTAGCCCCAGTAGGTAGGACTGTTTAGGAAGAAATGGGTGTGGCCTTATTGGGGGATGTGACCTTGTTGGAGGAAGTGTGTCACTGGGGTGGAATTTGAGGTTCGAATGTCATGCAGGGCCCAGTCTCTCTCTATTCTCAGCCTCATGCCTGTCTCTCTGCCTCTGTGGTTTCTACCATGATGATAAGAGCCTAGGCTTCAGAAACTAAGCCAGCCCCAATTAAATGCTTTTCTTTATAAAAAATTGCCTTGGTCATATGTCTCTTCACAACAATAAGACACTTCTATCTTCAGCAGTAAAAAAGTGGGAAAGACAGATTCCTGTGGTTCTTAGACGAACCTATAAAGCCTTTTGTTGAGCTTCAAACAGAAAAAAAAAGAAATCTAACAAAAGTAAAATAGCAGATGAGGCCCAGGGAACAATACTTGAGGTTGTCCTCTGGCCTCCAGAGACACATGGATGTCTATCCATAAACACACATACACACATGAACACCCATGCACACATACACACATATGCATACATATACACACCTGTCTTTTGTAGTTTAAAACTCCTCTCACAGAAAGCTGTAGCTCAACAAACAACAATGGCACCTTCCTGGCAGCTAGGGGAGTGGCTGCCAGAGGGCAGCCACTGGGGACCTAAGAATGAAGCAACTTACAGGATGCCTGGTCCCCATTGGTCTTCAGGGCAATGTCGTTCCTCTCCTGGCGGCCCTTAGTTCCAGAAACTTCTTCCATCTTGTGAATTTCGGACAAGCAGAGTTTCGGGTTGTAATGGAAGAAGAGCTTGCCCTGAGTGATGGTGAGGTTGTGTTTGCTCCAGTCCCAGAGTTGCCTCAGGTTCTGGTTGTCCAAGGCGTAGAAAGAATAGTTCCTACAGAGACACACACAAGTAGTCACTCAAAACCAGTGTTCTTAGATCCAGGATGGCAGGTACCACAGAGTACACTAAGTGGGCTGTAATTTTGTTTTAAAAAGGAAGAAATGAACTTGAGAGGGAGTTGGGTGGGGTGGGATGATGTGGAGTAAGAGGGATGCATGGGGGCTAGTTAGTACCAAAATGCATTCTATGTACAGATGCAAAATAAATCTTTGAAAATATGGAGAACAAAAAGCTGAGAACTTTTTATGGCCAGAAAAGTGTAAAACACTCTCCTAGAATTTCCCCACTAAGGGAATGGGAGTGTGGCAAGGGATAGAACCCCTGCCTAGAAACCCCCAGTGAGGACAGAGGGCATGGGTCAGGAGTAGTGTACCTAACTAGAATCTTCCAGTGAGGGCCTGGGATGTAGCTCAGTAGTAGAGACCCTGCCTATAACCCCACACACACACACACATACACACACACACTCCACAATGGTAGAGTGTTTGCTTAGCATGGGCCAAGTACTAGATACAACTCTTGGTATGGCAAAATAAGAGAAGAAAAGAAGGAGTTGGAGAAGAAAGCAGAAGCAAAGATGGAGGAGGAAAGAGAGGCAGAAGGGGAACAGGGGTGGGGGTCAGACTGGGTTTGGGAGGAGGGAAATTTGAAGACACAACCATAGGAGCTGAACCCAGGGGTTAGAACAAAGTAGTGTTCTTTACCTAACAGGTTTGAGGAAATACCCAGAAGCTGCAATAAAAAGAAACCTTGAGTCTACTGTATACTAGACCAAGACCATGAATATATATACTTCTCTGGAAGAAGGAAGGAGGAGGAGGAGCAGAATAAGGAGGAGGAGGAAGAAGGAAGAATGAGGAGGAAGGAAGACAAAGAAGGAGGAAGAGAAGGAAAATGGAGGAGGAGGAGGAAGAAGGAGAAAGAGGAAGAAGGAAGAAGGGGAGGAAGAAGAAAGGAGGAAGAGGAAGAAGAAGGAAGAGGAAGAAGAGAGGAGGAGGGCGGAGGAGGAAGGAAAAGGAGGAGGAAGAAAGAAAAGGAAGAAGGAGGAGGAAGAGTAGGAAGAAGAAGAAAAAAGAAGGAAGAAGGAACAGGAGGAAGAAGAGAGGAGGAGGAAGAAAAGAAGAGAAAAAGGAAAGAAGAGGAAGAAGAAAGAAGAAGGAAGGAGGAGGAAGGAGGAGGAAGGAGGAGGAGAAAGAAGAGGAAGAAGAGGAGGAAGAGAAGAAGAAAAGAGGAGGAAGAAGGGAGAGGAGGAGAAGCAGGAGGAGAAAGGAAAAGGAGTAGGAAGAGGAAGAAAAAGGGAGGAGTAAGAGGAGGAAAATGAGAGAGAGAGAGAGAGGGAAAAGGAGAGGAGGGGGGAGAGAGAGAGAGAGAGAGAGAGAGAGAGAGAGAGAGAGAAACTCAAGGTTATATAATTCCTATGGGGATTACAGAGCTCAAGTTTTTATTCTTGATTAGTTTTATTAGAGTTGTGCTTTGAAACAATTAACAGTCTACTCACAAATGATGAGTAGGTAATGGACCTGGACTTCCATGATAGACACAGAAGTCATACTCTGTGTACCATGTGAATAGGCTAATAGTTCCAAACTGCCTTGAAAGAGAAGGAAAAGCATTGGAGATGTAGCCTGGTTTGTAGAGTGCTTGCCTAGTACTCAAAGGCCATGGATTTAATCCCAGCACTGCATACCCCAGGAGATATAAGCAGAAGGATCAGAAGTTCAAGGTCATCAGAGCAAGCTCAACGAAAATGAGTCTTGATCAGATAGATAGACAGACAGACAGACAGACAGACAGACAGACAGACAGATTTTCAAAGAGATACTACAAAAGGGAAGATGAAAAAAAGATTCTAGATTGTTTTAATTAATGATTCTAAATTTGAATATTTGAGACATTTGAGGCTAGGTAAGTTCTGGGCCCCAGAACACTCAAAGTCTCATTCATGATTTGTATTATAATTCTACTGGACAGCTCTGGTTGGTTCCAGAAAGCCCAGTCAATCAAAAGGCCCTGGCTTTATCATAGAAAATATTTGTGACAGAAATATCAGCATGAGAAGATGGGTATTTTAGGAGAGTAAATTTAAACATGGTGAACTTGGTTCTCAAACATCTTTCTAGCCTTCTTCTCTATTGCCTTTCTCAATCACAAAGGTTTGAAAAGATGGTTATCTGTTCTTCCCACCTCCCTCACAGCTTCCAGGAATAGCTATTTGATCCAGGTCTGCCAAATAAAATAGAAACGGAAATCAAGTTTGGGGATAAAAACTATGGAAGATTGCAAGCATGTTTGGTTTGGTTTAGTGTTCCATGCCTGTTTGTTTCTTTGTGTCTTAAATGGTTTTGAGAAATGGTCTATCTCTGTAACCCCAGCTGGCCTCAGAAATCACTACATTGACCAGGCCAGGCTGGCCCTGAGGTCAGTCTTTTTCCACCTCTTAAGTTCCGGGATTAAAGGTGCATATCAGCAACCCAGTGGTGGTTCTGCTTTGAGACAGCATGGATTGGCATGTCCTTTCGCCTCTTTCCCTATTTGCTATTGGTTTTTCAGCGAGGAGACTGAGTACAAGGCACCTATTCTGTGCCCACAAGAAACAAAGAATCTAACTTCGCCATCGCATTTCTCAATGACCCTCCATAGACTTCTCGCTCAAGAGTCCATCCATCTCCACGTTTCAAACACCACACTCGGGACTTGTACTTGTTTGAGCATCTTAAGCAAGGACTGTGGGACCTGAAGGAGAACAGACCAAAGGAGAGTTCCAGAAACAAGGATGGAGACCCAGGGTCAGAACTGTACTTGCTGTATGAGGTTCCCAGTGGTCACCTGAGACAATCTACAGAGACAGGCTTAGGGTTGTGGGTAAGGAGGGAAGTCAAGACTGAATAGTGCAGCTTAGGCTGGACAAGATCCCAAGACGTCGGCCATGGCCAGGAGCCCACATTGCCAACTCAGAAAGAAAATGGAGACTGAGAGGAAAATCAGGAAGGACATCTGGGGGTGGCTGGGAGGATACCTTAAAGTGGTGGAATTCCAGGGGCCAGGAAAGATAAGCATCTCAACAAAGAGCAGGCACGGTCTCTACTAAGTAAACAAAAGGTTTTGTTGGGGGAAGGGGGAGGGGACCATGGACAAGAGACCTTCTGTTGAACCTTCTACAAGGCTGATTAATTCATTAAAATTTCAATGACTGTGGAGAGGTTAGAAGGTTGCAGGTCCAAAGTCTAATTACAATTTATCCTGGACTGACTTTAACCCTCTTAATAGCCACTCATGCGGACCTCTGTGTCTGACCTAACCTCCTTGTGACTAACATGCAAACCTTTTGGAATATATTAGCGTAGCAGGGCATCAGCTTCCATCAACCAAAACACTAAGATGACTTCTGAGGCCTATAGCAGAGATTTCCCTGGTTTTCTGTTACTCACCTCTTTGATGTTCATGCCAACGTATTTTAAAAATGCCTTGGTTTATGACTTTGTGTTCTATTACTATAAAAATATCCTGAGACTGTTACCACATTGGAATATGTAATTTGGGGTAACCTTTATCACTGTTTCTGGGCCTAGCTACTCATAATTGGTTCCAGGATAAATTATCCCATATCCCTTTAAGGTGATAGTTTTGAATTAACAGAAAATTGAAAAAGTTTCCAAACATGGCTGTGACCAGGTATTTATCACACTCCATTCTCAGTGTAGTTTTGACAGATGTGCACACCATTAGCAAATCCCAGCCAGTACCCTCTGGCTTCTCTAGAAAGACTATAAAGTAGACTTAGTGTTTCTTGCTAAATGGACATTCACAAATGTCACAGGCATTTTCACCTAACAGATGCTTCATTCCAGTTCAGTTGGATTATAAAAAACAAAAGCCCTAAGTTCTTGTGTGTGTGTGTGTGTGTGTGTGTGTGTGTGTGTGTGTGTGTGTGTGTGCATGCACTCACAGGTGCATGAGTGAACATGTGTGCCGCATGTGCATGAATGAGTTCATGCGTGTGGAGGACAGAGGAGAGCCTGGCTGCCATTCCTTAGACCTTATTCACCCTGGTTTTCTGAGTCGGGGTGTCTCACTGGCTTCAAACCTGATAAGCAGGTAAGGACTGACTACCTAGGGAGCCTCAGGGATCCACCTGTCTCTGTGCCCCCAACAATACTAGGCCTGCCCTTTTTTCTAAACCTGTGATCAAACTCAGGTCTTTGGGTTGCAAAGTAAGCAGTTTATCCAGAGAGCCATCTCTCCATCCCTATGTTGTTCTCCTAATCCATGAGTTTCTTGGTTGGCAGTCACAAACAGTCAGGCTCACATACCCAATTTCCAAAGTCTCTCCTCGAATCAGATGCAGCTTCCTGAAGAAAGAAAGTGATACCAGAGCATAGGAGCGACGAATCTTCAGGAACCCTGAAATTTCTTCAATGAGGCCAAGGTTAGCCTCCAGCTCAGCTGCAAGGTTGTCTACAAAAAAGGAGGAAATGCCCATGAGTGTCTACAGAAATGTTTTATCCAGTGTGTATGGGGGGGGGCACTCCTGCAAACCTGTTACCCCAGCACTCAAGATGTGAAGGTAGGAGAGTTATGAGTTGGAAGTCATCTATGGCAATATAGTGACTTTAAAGCAAATCTATAATACAGCATGCATGCTTTTATTTTATTTCTATTTTTGAAACAAAGTCCCATGTAGCCCAAGTTTGCCTCAAAACTACTATTCACCTAACGATAACTTTGAACTTCTGATCTTCCTGCCTCTACATTCCCCCAGTGCTGTGATTATTTCACTAGTGTGCCATAGTGGCCTAGTGCTGAGGACTGAAACCCATGGATCCATGACTGCTGGGCAAGCACTCTGCCTACCTCAGCACTACCCACTGTTTTGTTTTGTTTTATTTAGCTTGGAGCCTTTCTTTCTTTGTCTCTTTGGTGTGAGGGGTCTCATGAAGTCTAGGCTGACTTCAAATTCGGATTTCTTCTACCTCTATCTCCTGAGCGCTGGGATAGCAAGTGTATACCAGCAGACTTGGTGCATGTTAGTAAGAATAGGTCCCTGGGGCTGTAAAGATGGCCCAGAATTAATTAAGAGAATTTGTGGCTGTCACAGAGGACCTGGGTTCAGTTCCCTCATCCACATGGCAACTCACAATTATCTCTAACTGCAATTCCAGGATATCACATATCTTTTTTTTTTTTTTGTGGATACCACATATACACCATGTATATGCACATACCCAGACAAAATACTCATACACATAAAATATAAAGAATACAGATTCCTGCTGCAGATTGCAAAGTAAGAATTTTAGGCAGAGGTAGAACCATAAAATTTTCATTTTGGATTTTGAGGCAACTCCTGGTATGAGTCTCCCACTTAGGGGGCCACTGAAGAATGTGTCACTTTGTTTGTTTGTTGTTGTTTTGTTTCTTTGGACAAGATTATGTCATCCAGGCTAGTTTGAACTTGCTAGATTAAAGCAATCCTCCTGCCTCAGCCTCCTGAATATCTGAGACCACAGGACCGAAGTGCATATGGCCATGAAAGTTGAGAGGGGAATGTGTGGAATACCCTGAGCTATGCACTTCCCTACTCACAGCTCATAGGAAGAGGGAGACGCTCCAAAAAGTACTCACTGCCCCCTCGGATGTTGATGATCAGGCTACCATTGATCACGGTGCAGCCTCGGAGCTCCTGGGCAGATGTCACAGAATCAATGGTCTTCTCACCTTCGAGGATTTGGCAGACCTTAGGACAGGGTCCCAGACAGGGGGTGCACATCAAGCTGAGAGTAGAGCAGAGATAAAGAGATCAATGAGGTGCACAGGGTTCCCTCACCCTATCATTTGGAAGACAGCACACTTCACAGGGACCCGGTGTCAAACTCAGTCTATTACTCTAAAGTGGATGTGCTGAGCTCAGCACTTGAGCTAGTTAGCTTTAACTGTCAACAGGATATAGCCTAGAGTTCTCCGTTGAGCAACTGCCTAGATCAAATTGGCCCATGACTGTGGCGATATGGGAAGTTATCTTGATTGTTGATTGATGGGGGAGGGCCCAGTCCACTGTAGGTGGCCTTTTCTGAGGTGGGCCTGGTCTATATGAGAAAGCTAGCTGGCTACACACTAGCTAGAACCAAGTCAGCAAGCATCGTTGCTTTATGGCAATGGTTCTCAGCCTGAGGATTGCTACCCCTTTGGTGATCACATATTAGATATTCTACCTATCAGATATTATATGCTATGATTCATAACAGTAGCAAAATTACAGTTATGAAGTAGCAAAGAAATAATTTCACGGTTGTGGGTCATTACAATGTGAGGATCTATATTACAGAGTCGTGTTAGGAAGGTTGAGAAACTCTGATTTGTGGCTTCTACTTCAGGTTTCTATCAACTCAGAATGCCAGGCTTGCACCCTTACCTGCTGAGTCATCTCACCAGCCCTTTATCTTATATACTAAGATAGGATTCCCTCATTTGAACTCAGAGCTCATCAATTTAGCTAAAGTAGGTAGCAAGCCAACCTACTCTGGGAATGCCTGTCTCCAGCTCCTAAGGCTGGGATTACAAGTGGGACAACACACGGCCTGGCATTTTTGTGGGTTCTAAGGATCCGAATTCCTGCTTTCTCCAGTTGGTCATCTCTCCAGCCCTAAATGCAACATCTTTTAAACAAAGGTCTTGACATCAGTCCCTGGTCATTCTTAAATACTGAAATGGATAAACAGAATGATGTTCCCTTCTCCAATCTTCCTGCTAAACCTCCTTCTGCCCTTGAAATAAAAAAAAAAATTTAAAAGCCCCATTCAACACGCAGACTGATTTATAGAGGTCTATTTGGGCCAACAATCCTTGCTGTTTTGTTTCTTTGGTATTTTTTTTTAAATAATGAGCAAAACAAAACATATTGTACTTTCAGGTTGCATAAACACTAAAAAAAAAAAAAAGTTCACAGGAGCTAAAATAAAGACTGTTTTCCTTTTTGCCCTTTCTACTCAGGGAAATAAAATTTCCCACCAAAATCAAAACACTCTTTTTCTTGCTCACTTGGCTTAGTGCCCAAGTCTGAGAGGAAGAATTTTGACGTCAGCAGGTCAGCTCAAGGCCTCGCAATGTGCGTCTGTTTCTGATTTGGTTTTCTGTCCTTTGCTGGACATCCCCCCCCAACACCCCTCCCTTTTCTTAAACCCCAAAACAAAAACCAAGAGAGAAATTTAAAAATCAGCAACACCTTGGTGAAGGTCCCAGCCACTAAAATATCTCATCCAAGAAGTTAAGGCCCTGAACAAAGCTCCCGGGGTGTATATATAGGAAGCCTGACTCACACCACCAAGGAGAGAGAAAATCCTGTTTCTCACCCAGGTGGTAGGAAATGACCTGATGGCACTGATTGTGGAGAGCAGCCAAGCCCTGGAAATAGTGTAGGTGTAACCCCTTAAGACTGTAAGCCCAGCGTGTGTCAGGGTCAGGTCGGGGAGGCGATGAACCACACAGCTACCTTCCTGGTAGACAGTGATTCACTGAGCCAAGGAGAGCAGAGAAACGCAGGGATTCCATCTTCAGTTCACCCAGCGCAGCACTCAGAAATGAGACGTTCAGGAGAAGAACGTCCCTCTGATCAAGTCCGTCATCAAAGCCCAGGACTCAAACAGTATTAAAAACAAAACAAACAAAAAAATGCTGCTGAGAGCTTGTAAATCCCTCAGTTGGCAAAACACTTGCTGTACAAGCCTGAGGGCCTCGGTTTGCTTCCCCAGCACTACATAAAAAGCCAGGGCTGAAGTCACACCTGCAATCCCAGCGGTGGGGAGGCCGGCATGGGAGGATCCTATGCTCTGGAACGAGTGAGAGAAAACAAAATATATATATATATATTTTTTTTTTTTCAGAAAACAAAGTGAGGGTTGGGACATGGCTCAGTGGTCAAGAGTTTGCCGCTCTTCCAGAGAAGCCGAGTTCCACTCCCAGCACCCATGTGGAGGCTTACATTCGCCTGTAACTTCAGCTCAAGGGGATCTGATGCCCTCACTGGCCTCCCAGACACCTCCATGCACATAAAACACTGTGTGTATATGTGTGTGTGTGTGTATACACACATAAATAAGAATAAAGCATTTTTAAAAACTAAATAACATGAAGAGTGATTGAGGAAAGCATCCAACATCAACCACTGCCTACACACACACACACACACACACACACACACACACACACACACGTGTCCACACAGATGAAGACATACACACACCTGGACTCACCTGCAACATGTGCCCAAACACACAAACAAATATGTGGACACATGTGCTCAACTATACACACACAAGTGCTCATTTGCTTACACATGGGTCCGTGTAAGTGAACACATAAACACATACACACACATACAGCACCATCACATACGTGAACGCATACACACACATATGAACACCCACCTTCATACACATGTGCACACACATAATGCATAAACACATACAAACATGTGTGCACACATCCACATACACAGGTGCCCACACACATACCCACTTTGTGCACCACATGTGTACATGCATGCACGCACACATGTACTTATCTGCACATGCATGTGGTCCACACACATAAACACATACGTAATTTTTAAAAAGTAAGTGGTAGTTTTCAACAGCAAGCCCATTCATTTACACTCTGGTTTAGCACAGGGGTTTTTTCTCTTGTGCAAGGTAGGAGGAATTGGGGTGTGTTTCTTTCTTTTTTTTTTTTTTTTTTTTTTTTTTTTTTTTTTTTGGTTTGCTTTGTGTTTTTTGAGACAGGATCTCATGCAGCTCAGGCTTGTTTTGAACTCACTATGTAGCCAAGGATGACTCTAGCCTTCTGATCCTCTTGCCTCTCTACCTCCCAAATGCTAGGATCACTGGCATTGCCACCAGCCCTGATAAATTTGATGCTAGGGAATGTGTGCTAGCAAAAGAGCTACATCTTCAGCCTCTTTAACAGCCCCTTTAACCATATCACCAGCTTCCAATTCCTTCCCCAGCCCCTCTCCCAGGACTCACTTGCTGGAATTCATGGTATAGCCAGATGGGCACTCAGGGATGCACTTGTTGTTGTGAATGACATATTGGTGGCAGCCGGGCTTCCGAGAGTTCCTGCATTTGTAGTGAAGGTCTTGGCAGAAGCTGAAGTTCACACAGCGCCAGTCCTGGAAGTGATAGTAGGGTGGAGGGCAGGTCTCCACACACTGGCCATCCAGGTAGAAGTTACGACAAGCCACACACTTGGTGGGGTCATCAGGTTCCGAACAGTTGCCCAGGCACTCCTTGTGGCAGCACAGGCCTTCGGCCGTGCAGCCATGTGACTTACAGATGGTTGGGCAAACTAGAGACAAGAAGGAAAAACAAAACAGCTGGTCAAGAACTCTGTCCAATTTCTGTCTGCACAAATGGCCAAACAAAATACTAACAATAAAAGCCACACTTAAACAGCGCTTGACATGTGCCTGGATGGTCTGTGAAAAAAAGGACAGTAGCCCCTGCAAAGCAGCTCCACACTTGGTGAAAGCTGAACAAGCACATGAGGAAGACAGGGCAAGAGACCTGACTCACAGCGTTAGACTAGGATCAACTTCAGGCTACTGACAGGAAGCCAAGGAACCACGTCCTTGGCAGGAGACACAATGTAACACACTATTAAATAATGTTTCCTATAGTCCATACAGTCTATGTCTGCATGAATAAGACACTGGGTTTGAAGCATCACCAAAAGTGGGTGTGATGGTGCACTTCTGTCATTCAAGAGGTAGAGACAGGAAAACCAGGAGTTCAATATTTAAGGTGGAGAGAAATTGAAGAAGACACCTGATATCAACCTTAGACCTCCACATACAGAGAGAGAGAGAGAGAAAGGGGGGGGCATGTTTAACACACACACACATGTACGCAATATTAATGAATGAGTTATTTAATTAATAACAGTATTTGTCTGGCTGTGTAGCCACCTATCAACCATCCACAGAATCTTATCATTTTCCCAAACTGAAACTCTCTGTTCATGACTCTCACAACCCCTCCAAAGGCCCACAACCCATCTTTCTGCTTTCTGTCTTTGCTAGGGACTTTGGATGAGTGGAATCCCTTATCAGGTCCTCCAAATTTATCCACATGGTAACATATATCAAAGGTTCCTTCAGTTTATTCTTAGGGCTGAATAATATTCAGGGGTGAATCATCTTTACTGACCCATTCATTTAAATGTGGCCACTTAGCCTTTATCTTTAGGATATTATAGATCATGCCTCTATGGACATGGGTGTGCAAATATCTGAGTCCAATTTTCATTCATCCATGCATATATTCAGAAGTGGAATTGTTGAATATTGAGTACATGCCCTGGGCATGAGACTCGACAGGCAGGGTCTCTCACTGACCCTAGAGCTAGAATGGCAGCCAGTGAGCCCCAAAGATCCCCTTGTCTCTCCCTCCCACCTCTCTGATGTTACAGGCATGTGCATAACTATACCCTGCTTTTTACATAGATGCTGGGGATCTGAAATCAGTTCTTCATGCTTGCACATTAACAACACTTAACCCCAACTACGTTAATTCTCTTAATTTTTCCAATGAGCCACCATACTGTTTTCTCCAGCCACTGATTCATATTACATTCCCAACAACCATTCATAAAGACTATGATTTCTCTTGAGGAGTCAAGTGTTTGTGGTTCAATCCAGCTCACTACCATTGTAATTACTACAGACTCTCAACTCTGCTTTGGACAGGGCGTATTTGGAGACATCATGACCACATACTTATATTCTTCTCCATTGAAACCTCTTAGGCCAGTAGGCCTGCCTACACAGTTCAAATCACCCTCAGCACCACCATCTTCCATACTCCTACTAAGATGGCCCACTAAGCCCCACTTAAAGCATTGTCAAGCCTATCACAGCAATATGCCAGTCCTTGGTACCAGCTTCTGTCTTAGTTAGGGTTTTACTGTTGTGAACAGATACCATGACCAAGGCAATTCTTATAATGGACAACATTTAATTGAGACTGGCTTACAGGTTCAGGGGTTCAGTCCATTATCACCAAGGCGGAAGCATGGCAGTGCCCAGACAGGCATGGCACAGGAGGAGCTGAGAGTTCAACATCTTGTTCCGAAGGCAAACAGGCAAAGACTGGTTTCCAGGCAGCTAGGACAAGAGTCTTAAAGTCCACGCCCAGTGATGCACTTCCTCTAATAAGGCCACACCTACTTTGACAAGACCACACCTCCAAATAGTGCCATTCCCTGGGACAAGCACATTCAAATCACCACAGAGACTTCCTGGAGGCTGAGGAAAAGACCGTCCACCTTGAGGACCCTGCAGCCCCACGGACCCTCTCTCCCCAGCCCCAGCACTGAGACTACAAGCACACTGTCAATCTCGGAACCCAAGGCTCCATGCACACAGCTGTAGCCATGAAGCCACACCATGAAGCCCCATCCTTTTGCAGTCTCTCTTTTCCTTGCTGGGCACCACCAACAAACCAAAGTACAATTCGACCACTGTCCAACTAAGGAATCTACTGGACTTATGTACAAAGCACAAGAGTGAGTTACAGACAGGAGTGAAGTGTGACTTCAAACAACCACATCATAGGAAAGCCTCATCCCAGCAAAGATTATCACTTAGGGCTCCCTTCGTTAACTTCAACCCTCTGCGTACCCTAGCATGAAGACCACGAGGCCATGGAGGGGACAGCTAGAAAGTGAGGGTTGGGGGTTAGACAGCAATGCACCCTACCCTTCCTCCTAGGAAGGGACATCAGCGGTCAGCAGGCCTCGCTGAGGCTTGTGGTTTGAGGGGAATGTTATGGCAGGTAGTAGCAGCTAGCGGCTCTGTGATGAAGCCGGCCTGTTATGCTCAGAGGATAGCATCCTGCAACACCTCCTCCATCCCCTTTCCTGCGATTATGAGTCCAGGGATACAGAAGGGAAAGCTGTGCCAACAACGTTATCATCATTAGCGCTGCTCTGTCTAGGGAGATCTGAAGGCTGAAACTAAATTGGAGGAAGCAATAATTAAAGCAGCCAGTTATCTGGGACTCACAAAAACACCAGCTCTCCTGTACAACACACAGAAGGACAGGAAGGAGCCCATTTCCTGGGTTGGGGCTGCAGCTAAGGGTCAGCCTTTTTCATTCACAAGAGGCTTCATCAAAGCCCTAATAAACACTTCCCAAACACATAAGATCTGCAGCCCACAAAATGCTAAAAGCAGCCAACGGTTACAAACAAAGCCAGGGGCAGACAGCCAGGCACTTCGATCTCGCACTTTGCACTGTAGAATTCCATTTATAGGACATCCAGGAAGAAGCAAAGAAAACATCATGACAAGGTAGACACAGCCCTCTGGCCACCTACATCTGGAATTTGGGAGGAGAAGGCTGCAAAGGCACCAGGCAACTGGGGGTTAAGGGAGAGGTGTGACTTTTAAATTTTATTTATTCATATATATGGGGGGGTAGTACACCTGCAGAGACCAGAGAAAGGGGTCTAGAAGATTTCTTTTCTTCTTTTAATATCTATTGGTTGAAATTTTCATAATGGTGTACACTGCATCTTGATCATACTTATCTTCCAGAAGCCCCACCAACTCCCCTTTGGATTCCTCCCAGATTGTATACAGATCCCTCTCAATTTCACGTCCTCTATTTTAAATGTATGATTTATTTATTAACCCATTAAAGACCTTATTTCTTTTACACATATATATATATGTATACACACACACACACACACACACACACACACACATATATATATATATATATATATATATATATATATATATATATATATATATAAAGGTCTTAAAAATCTTTACTACAAGTCTTTACCCTGGAGTAGCACCAATGAAATTGCAAAATTCAAGAGTACTTTAGCAGTTATCACACATGTTCTTTGAGACTTTTACTCTCTGCCTAAATATCTCATTCTTTTTATTTACTTATTTACATCTGAAATCCTGCCCCCTCTAAGCCCCCCCTCACAGAGTTCCTCCCCCCATGACCCTCCCCGTTGATTCTGCAAGGGTAGGGCCCTCCTGGATATCCCCCACCCTGGTGCATCAAGTCTCTATAGGATTAGACACACCCTCTCCCACTGAGGCCAGGCAAGGCAGTCCTCTGCTACATGTGTGGCCTGGGGTCTCGAACCAGCAGCCCATGTATGTATGTTCATACATGTTGGTGGCTCAGTCTCTGAGAGCTCCCAGGGGTCCATGTTAGTTGACACTGTTGGTCTTCCTATGGGGTTCCTATCCCTCTCAGAAGGCCTCATTTCTTTGGAACAAGGTCTCTCACTGAACCTGGAGCTAGGCTGGAAGCCAACAGAGTGCAGGGACACTCCTGTGCCCAGACCCCACAGCACCAGGGGTACAGGCTAGCATTTGATCACTCTGTGCTTTTCTGTAAGTGCTAGGGATTCAGATTGAGATCTCAGACTTGTGCTTTTAGCCATTGAGTCATCTCTCCAGCCTCCAGTCTCTATCTTGTCTCTTTCGTTCAGTTTTAGAACTAATAAAAAGAGTAAATCTTGTCGCGTGAATTCTTTTCCCTGTGTGTGTCTTGTGACTGCAAGATTCTCTTAATAAATCCAGTCAGAAATCTTTCAAATAGCCATGCATGCCTTTAATCCCAGCATTCAGAAAGCAGGGGTATGCAGATCTCTGTGAGTTTGATGCCACCATGGTCTACAGAGCAAGTCCCAGGACAGCCAGGGCTACACAGAGAAACCCTATCTTGAGAATCAAATAGTCTTACCAGTAACACCTGGATAGCCCAGCACTGGCTTCCAGATAGGGTATGTTGGGAAAAGCAAGATATTTACATATTTTCATTCCCAACAATAACAATTCACCTTAGTGACATTCTATAAAACTAGTGCCCAATGTTCTTCTAAATATTACTGTGGTAGGAAGAAAGAAAGAAAGAAAGAAAGAAAGAAAGAAAGAAAGAAAGAAAGAAAGAAAGAAAGAAAGAAAGAAAGAAAGAAAGAAAGAGCACTGAGATGGCTCAGTCAGTAAGAGGCTTGCTGCCAAGTCTGACAATCCCTGAAACCCACATCATGGTGGAAAATCTGAACTGAGCCTGACTCTCAAAAGTTGTCCTCTGACCTCCACAAGCTCTCTCTGTCACATGCATGCCCTCCTAACACAAATAACTAAATAAATGTGACTTAAAAAAAATACTAAAGAGTTGTGCAGATAAAAAGAAACTAAAGTGAGACTGTTATTAAATGCAAAGTGTCACTTGGATCAAGAGAAAAAAAAAAACACATGAAGGAAGACCACTGTGGCGGCAATGGTAGGATTTCAATATCGTAATTTGCATTGTCAAGGGAGGCAGAGGCAGAGGGGCTCTATGAGTCAATCTGCCCTCCTGTCCTGTGGCTTAGGTTCTCAGAGTTGTATGACCAGCACCTTTACCTACTCAGCTGCCTCAACAGTTCCAAAGGATGAGATTTTTACAAGTGGACTAACATATTCTATTACTGTTAATTTCCTAGTTCCGATCATTTGTACTATCACTATGTATGGAATTTTCTCATTAGGAAACACACTAAAGAAGTAAGGGACATGATCATTGTGACAGATGCCATCAACACAGAAAAACATCCGTAATGCTTGCATAGAGTGCAGAAATAAAAAAAACAGAGTAAAAATGTCACCAACTCACTCTCAGTCATCGGATTCCTACAACTTTTCTTTAGGTCCAAAATTGCATGGAAGGGCAGCAAAGTGGTTCAGCAGGCAGAGGCACTCCTTCCAAACCAACTTCTGCAGGACACACACACACACACACACACACACACACACGCACGCACGCACGCACGCACGCACGCACGCACTATAAATGTGTTTTAACTGCATCAAAAAGAGCAACCCATTGGCTAGAGCAAAGGCTAAATGCCACAGTAGCCGAAGACCCTGACCATCTCTGCATTGTAAACCAATAACCAGTGCACAGAAGGCATTTCGACACCCACCCCCACCCCCCACCCCCGCCCGCTGCTTTGCTTCAGGTGTTACTGGTAAGTTTTAAACTGTTTGTGCTTTCCTTGACAAATTACAGATGTGAAACGAAACACCAAAACAACAAGCAAAAAAACAAAAACAAAATTTTAGTGTCTCCACACCATTACACATACTTTAACATTTCTTTCCAAAGCCTGAGAGCCCCTCATCTCTGCCATCCTGAAGGTGAGTTTTAGAAACTCCTTAAAGCCTTGTTCCATTCCAAGTCTTTCTCTCCCTTGCTGGGCCCCTAACCTCTCTGAAGTACGAGTCCCACCCCCCCCAAAGCCAAATCCCTCCCCTTTAAAATCTAGTAACTGATTTAATGGCCCTGAATCTTGACAGTTTGTGGTCAGCAGTAAGCCCTTATGAGCTTGTATCCATCCTCGACCCTTTTCTATTCCAGGACAATAGGACCATGATAGGCGCAAGCGCGTAGGGGACAGCTTTGGTTCTTAGCAGACTGCAGGGCGCTGATAGAAGCCTGGAGTATGGGAGAGAAAGAAGAAAGGAAAGGTGTGGGGGGGGGAGAAGAAAGGAAGCAGGGGAAGGAAAAGAGGGAGAGGGGGGGCACGCAGAGGTAGGGGTGGGAGAAAGGGACGGAGGGAGGGAGGGGGAGAGGGAGAGGGAGAGGGAGAGGGAGAGAGAGAGAGAGAGAGAGAGAGAGAGAGAGAGAGAGAGAGAGAGAGAGAGAGAGAGAGAATATGTGTTTTGTGTGGGTGCGTGCACCGGGGGTCGAAGTTCTGTACCTACAAACAACGTACCCGAAGACAGAGTATGCAAATGAAGGGTGCGCCCTGGCCGCTCGGGGCCCCACCCACCGTGAACCGAGGCGACTGAGCAACACAAAAGCGTGCCTTACTCCGCTCCGGGGATTCCAGGTCGGGTGGTGGCGGCCACAGCGCCGCCCTCCCGCTCAGCCAATGGGCGGGCATGCTGCGGTGTACTGGCTCCGCCGCCACCCCGAGTGAACGAGTGGGGCTCTGGGCTCCCTATTCTTCAGCTGGGACAGCCACCAGGGTCTGGGACACCCCAGAGAGCTTCTCCTAGGTGCAGGCCTTACGGGATCACCCTGGAAGGCACGCAATTTTGCAAACTCAAGTTTTGCAAAAAAGGCGACGTTAGGAATGCAGAGCGCAATATGCATCCATCGGGTGGTGCGGGGCGCTGGGCATGTGTCCAGGAGGAGATCTGGTCACCGCGTGGCAAAACCCGGGACGCTCTGGCCCCAGGCCTCAACTGGAGAGATGCCCAGAGAAGGGCAGAAGCTCAACCGGGTCATACAGTGGGGTCCCCTTTGTGGAACTGGAGGGTAACTGAGCAAGAAGCTACAGTGTCTCCACCTGCTGAACACACAGAAAACCAACAAGCACAGGCATAGAGACATCCTTTAAATAAACTGGCTGAGGCTGGAGACAGAGTTCAGTGGTCACTGGGGAAGCTATGAGTTCTAATCCCAGCACTAGAGGGTGTCTTTGCATCAAGGTTCTTTGATCTGAAGACTGCACACTTGTTCAGTCCACGCTTGTTGATTCCAGTACACTAAAGAAGAGTGAAAGGAAGCTGTGCAATTAACAGTTCCTTCAGTCATTAGTGTGTGTGTGTGTGTGTAAATGGCTCAAAAGATAAAGTGCTTGCTTGTAAGATAAAGTATGATCTTACTTACTAATTATATAAAATAACGTTCCCCTTTAGATGTGAGAGAATAAAACAGTCGCTACTTCATTAAAGTCAGCTCACCCAGAACTTAAGCTCAGTCCCCTGAAGGGACAGACTGGTGGTTATCATTGAGTTATTTCCAATGGATTATGCTCCAGTGTTTCCCATCAGAGAAGAATAATACAAGATGTGCCAATGCGTGAATCACCAGAGCCCTCGAACAGGTCAGAGCTGATAAAAGGTAAAGTCCAAACTTAAACTTGAGGGGGACAGATCCTGATCCACTGAGGGAAGGGGAAGGTTCTGAGGAAGCCAGGGGGAAGAGTGAATGGCAAGGAAGTGCAGAGTTGCCAGGACTTAGTAGTTAGGCAATGCCAGTTTCTACCTTAGGAGGTTGGAGATGTAGCTCAGTTGGTGTTTGCCTAGCAGTTAGGAACGCTGGGTTCCATCCCTAACACCACATAAACTGGGCATTTTAATTCCAGTACTGTGGCAGAAGCAGGAGGATCAGGAGTTTCAAGGTTGCCCTCTGCTGTACAAAGAAGTTTGAGACCAACCTGAGCTATAGGAGGCCCTGTTTAAAAAACAAAAATAAATTAAAAAAAAAATGAACCTGTAAATCAGGCTTCTTAAGTAACTTTAGACTGTTCTGAAAAAATCTCCTGCAAAGAGGCATAGACCTATGTTTCTTCTACATGGTTTTTAATCTTTTCCTTGTGTGTGTATGTATGGTGCACACACTTTAGACAGCTAACAATCAAAGTAAGATTTGTGTATGGGTGTGTGTAGCCCCCTGCAAGTATGAAGGTCAAAGGGCAACCCTGGGGAATCAGTTCCCTCCTCCCACCATGTGGGTGCTGAGAAATAAACTCATGTCATCAGGCATGGCGGCAAGCACCTTTACCCACTGAGCCCTCTTGACAGCCCTAAGTTATTATTTAAATGATCAAGTAGCAAAAAAACAAACTTGTAGATACGGTCCAGAGCAATGTCTGTGCTTTGGGAATGTACTGGTTTTCTTAACAGATGATTAACTTTTTAAAATATTCCCACTGTACTTTAAAGTAAGTACTGTTTAGTTTCAACTTCTATCAATATGCTACCTAACTCCTTGCTGCCTAACATTTGCCTGTGTGTGTATGTGTGTGTGTGTGTGTGTGTGTGTATGTCACATATATTTGAGTGCACATGTCTGTGTACACATATGTATAAGCCACAAGCCAGAGAAGGATGTCAGGAATCTTCATCTTGTAGCCCTAAGACAGGGTCTCACTGAAAGGGAAGCTGTAGGCTAGATGGATGGCTGGGGCCTCTCAGAATTTGTCTGTCTCTACCTACAAGACCAACATTACAGGCACATGCAGCTATACCTGGCTTTTTTACATGGATTCTGGGGATTTAAATTCATGTCTTCATGCTTATGAAGCAAACACTCTTATCCACTGAGCCATCCCCCCCACCCCCAGCACCCTAGCTGAGTTTAATCTACATGATCTAGGTGCTATTGGAGTCTGCCCGAGCTTCTCATTTTCCAGGATTGCATACACATGTCCCTGCATGTATGTATATTCATGTAAGAGGTACATATGTGTAGGCACAGATGCATGGTGCACTTGCTGGGAGGAGGTCAGAGGAAATCTTTGATTCCTGGTTTGTTTTGTTTATTTTTTGTTTTGTTTTGGTGCCTTCTCTCATTGACCTTGAACTTCACCAAGTAGGTCAGGCTAGCTTGACTACAGAGATGCACCTGTCTCTGCTTCCGATCTCAGCATCCCTGAGAAGACAAGCCTGCACCACTCCATACAGCTTTTTACCTTCCATTTGGGATCTGGGGACTTAACTCAGCTTACGAGTGCTATAGTGACGAAGCTGCCTCCCAGCCTTCATGTTCTCCTTTTTAATCTCCAACAGTTTTTGCTAAGTCCCTATTAATGCCTCATGCCTAGAATTCCTGGGTGATCTCTCTCTACTATGTTGATCCATATTTATATGTTTTCTGTGTCATTGGAGGGCAGAAGAATCTAGATATGACAACTTTCTAATGGAGAGAGCAAGCACCACAGCTCACATGGAGAAGAGCAAGCAGGAGTGGAGAAAGGAAGAAATTAGAGTGAGGAGGGCTGGGGAAGGGGCCGTCTCAACCATGAAAAGGCCAGCTCACATGATCACTGACTTTTCTAGCGTCAGTCCTTGGCCATCTGGGTTCTTGAAGTTCACAGATGTCTTTTTACAGAAGCCTCTCTGTGGTCACAAGCCAGATGGGGTTAGGGACAGGAAGCAGGATACAAAGACACTTTCCTAGCTGCTAAACAAACAGTGTTCTGAACTGCCACCAACAGAGTGAAGTTGGCCACCAGACCTCGTAGTGACAAAGGCAGTATAAGTTTCAGTTTATTTCCTGATTGTATTGATTCCCAACAGTAGAAAGCCGAAGTGTGTGTGCTATGTGTTTGTACATGTGTTTATACATATATGTATTATGTATCCAATGTGAGTCGTGTGTGTATATGTATTTTATATGTGTGCAATGTGTTATGTGTGTTGTCCATGCATGTGCATATATGTGTACACACATGTGTGTTGTATGTGAAATAGACATGGCCAGAAAATAGATTCCGCAGAGACCTGTGACCTTTATTTTGTTTCCTTACTGTTTCATCATGTATGTATTATAGTGGGTGCACATGTATGGGTGTAGAGCTAGGCGTAGGCATCAAAGTGACTGGTGCACAAGTCTGAGGAGCGACCGTGGGTCTCCCACACCTACATTACAAGCCAGATGCAGCAACACATGTCTGTTACCACTGTTCCAAGTGGACGTAGACGGGAGAATCCTGCATCATCCTGGTCAACTAGCCGAGCTGAATCTCGGGTCTCCAGGTCTCAAAACAATGATACAGCAGAGAGCCACCAAAAAAGACACCTGAGACCTGCCCTCCTGCCTCTACAAAAGCAGCACATACAGGCACACACAGAGAAAAGAAAAAGGGAAAGACAGTGAAACCTGCTGTCCCCACCCTACTCTCCAGAAAGGCCACAGACAGACCCCTCCATCTGTCCATGAACTTATGAATTCATAATCTAATTTCTCCATCTTCCCTTTCACCCCACCCATACTTCCATCCCAAAAGACTTGCCAGGCAATCTAAACAAAACAAGTTTTGTTTTTTTTAAATCCCAATACCAGGTTGTAAAATGACTACACTTCATATAGGTACCTTTGTCACTGCCTGGAAATGTTATGTAAGGCTTCCCACACAGTAGCAGAACACTCAGGATTGAAAGGGGGAAACTCGAAATGCCCAATTTTCCTCTCAGAAATCAAGATGTAGAAAACCATAATTTGAGGGCTATTGAGCACATTCCTCCATGAGGCCTATGATTGTGGGATACCAGGGGAATTGGGAACATGAGCCTGGAGTGAAATTTGGGCTCATAACTAAAATGAGTATTCTTAAAAAGGGGGCAGGAGGCAGCTAAGTCAGCTCATACAGAAGTTGTGGGGAGGAGCAGTTGCCGAGGTTGTAAGGAAGTTGTAAATCAAGAAATTCTAAGACAAACGAAGTCATAATCGCAAGTAAAACACATGTCCACCCAGTTATGTCTTCCCACTCTGCCCTGAGAAAGGAGAATCGCAGGAAACTTGGCCTTGACTGTGGAAAAGGATTTACGACGAAGTGCCCGCACCCCTTCCTACTCCGCGGCTCCCGGAAAGCCTCTTCCACCTCGGCACTCTCAGATGTTAGCTCCTTGAAACCTGTTTAAGGCAGATACAATCACTACCCTGCTCCATGAGACATGACCCCTTCCGTAGCCAACTCCACCTTCCCTTCTAGACTCCGGATTCCACCTATGCTTCAACTCTCCCTTTGAAGTCCCATGATCAAAGGTCCACCTGGGTTCTCACACTCAAAATCCGTCCCCAAATCCCCTTCCTATCTGCTTCCTTGGCAGTCATTGGCCTTTGCCGTCCATTATTCACTGAGTCCCACAAAACACAAAGACAAATTTGTACATACCTTAACAACAAAATGAAAAAGGGAGAAAATAAACTTAAACAGTGGATACCCAATCAGAAATTTTGCTTTAGAAAAGTAGGGTCTAATACATACATAGACACTTGTGCATACACACGGCATCATGAGCTTGACCAGATCAGAAAACAATTCTCAATGGTGTGAGAAACTAACAGCAGAGGGTGTATGGAAATGGATGAGAGGAACCAAGAGAGGCCCTGCCTACTACTGATACTGGCTCCATGGAAATGTGGGGCAGAAGGCTCCACCCACTTATGCTAGATCTTTGGGCACTTGTGAGAGGGTCTTCTAACACTCTGATGCCGGAGAATGGGTGAGCTCGCTGAAGGGGCTTGAATTAAAAAATGCTGATTGGTGGAACATTAGGGCAGAGCCGCATCAGGCAGAGCTACATTGGCATAGTGTTTACCTCTATGATTAGAAATGAAAGCCACATATACATAAAATAAATAAATCTTGAGGAAGAAAAAGAGGGGAAAGAAGAGGGAGGGAAAGAGAAGGAGGAAGAGGAAGAAGAAAAAGAAGATAAACAAGAGGAGGAAGAAAAGGAGGAGGAAGAAGAGGAAGAAGAAGGGGAAGAAGAAGAAGAAGAAGAAGAGGAGGAGGAGGAGGAGGAGGAGGAGGAGGAGGAGGAGGAGGAGGAGGAAGTAGTGAAAGCCAGAAAGGCATAAAGATCTGAGAGTGAATCTGCCGTTCCCTGATGGATGCTGGGATATTTTAGCCAAGTGTCTTAACTTCTCTGAGTCTTTTCAAAAGTGATGTATCATTAGGCCTACCTTGTGGAGCTGATGCAAGGAGGAAACAGTTCTCTGAACTAGACAAGAGGCCCTTGCCATCTCAAAGATGCTGTGAACTCATGGGCTGCAATTCCCTTCTTCTGTTCTGCACCAAGATGCCAGCACCCTCGTTTGAGCAAGGTACTATGCTGAGTGTTCACCGAGGAATTGTGGGGGTTTGTTGTTTCTTGATACAAGATCTCTCATGTGTCAAAAATCAACCTCCTGTACCTACTTCCTGAGTGCAGAGATGACAGGTCTGCACCACCACACCTGGCTTATACGGTGCTGGGGATGAAACCCAGGGCTTTGTATAAGCTAGGCAAGTATTCTACCCACTGAGCTACACAGTCATTACTTTTAATCCTCAAGACGCTCATCAACTGAACAAACACAGAGCACTGACTGCTCTTCCGAAGGTCTTGAGTTCAAATCCCAGCAACCACATGGTGGCTCACAACCATCTGTAATGAGATCTGACGCCCTCTTCTGGGGTGTCTGAAGACAGCTACAGTATACTCACATATAATAAATAAATCTTTAAAAAATAAATAAATGAATAATAGTGGTAATCAGCTTTCTTAAATTTTGTACACCAATGACCCACCAATCAACTTCTGCTCTTCCAATCAGGAGACTTAGCCTGGGGATGTGACTCAGTGGATAGAGAGTCCACAAAGCATGTACAAATTCCTGGATTCCATCCCCAGCATTGCCTAAACCTGACCTGTTGACAGATGCCTATCTGTTATCCCAACACTGGGAAGGTAGAGACAGAAGGATCAGAAGACTTTATATCCTCAGTTACATAGTGAATTGGAGGCCAGCCTGAGCTACATGAGACCTGTCTCACAGGAAAGAAAAATTACTGAACAATTGGGGTAGGGGTGCCCCCTCTGATAAATCTGTTGACTTATTAAGCAATAAGGTAAATTCTGCTTGGGAGACGGACCCTCTTCCCTCTGTCAGCCCTTCTGCTCAAACTGCTATTCTCAGCTTTTCCAGTGAACCAGTCTACATGGTATAGTCTAGCAAGCGTTCTTAATGGCCCAAGGGCTCTGAGCCAGGTGAGTTCCAGTTTTATTATGAGTAACAAATTAAGTCAACTGGCGACAAAAGCCAAGGGCCTGATCTGTTGACCCCTTGTGAACCAAAACATGGGCAGCATTTGCACAGGGTCAGGGAGGAGCAAGCAGGTGTTTTCTGTCCCACGGATGGAAAACCCTGGAACCAGCCTCACGGAAAGTACAAAACTGTTCTGAAACAATTCACAAATGGCATGTTCTGACAAAGGAGCAGCAGACACTCCTTTCTAAGAGAATTTTAGAGACAGGACAGGAAGAAAATCCAGCCCCCCTTCACCCTTCAGTTTAGCCTTGCTAATACCAGTGCTGGGAAGTCCCAGACTCAAGTCAGACACTCCCAGCAGACCTGCTGTCTAAGAGGTGGGTTTATCAGCTTAGGTATGACAGACATTTTGAGCTGGCCTGCTCTCTGTGGTGGGGACCAGCCTTTGTACAATGTCTCGCCTACCTACCCTGTCCTTACCTACCTACCCTACGCCTATAGAACCTCCTGACTGTGACGACATGTCCCCAGACATATACAGAATCACCTCAGTATGAACCTGGGGACAGAAAGGGCAGAGCTACAGCTGGGGCAGAGTCAGCTGGAGAAGGCCTGCTTTGTGTTTCAGTGATGTTACTGTGATAGAAATACTCTGAAAAGGGCAATATAGGGAAGAAAGGTTTATTACGGTTTATGGTTCTAGAAAGCTAGAGCCCGCCGTAGAGGGGAAGGCATGGCAGCAGGAACAGGAGGCTAGTGAGTCACATTTCTATCCACACAGGAAGAAAGTTGGGGGTGGGGGAGACACAGGAAGTGGGGCCTGCCCCCAATGACAAACTTCTTACAGCAAGGCTATACCTCCCCCAAACAGTGCTGCCATCCGGAAACTAAGTGTTCAGATACAGAAACCTGTAAGGGACATTCAACCCACAACAAAACACGGACAGAACCTGAGGTCTCATCCTCAGCACCACATCCGCCAAGTATGGTGTCGAACACCTCTAATCCCTGAGACTCCAACCCAGTGAGAGACCTCATCTCAAAGAAGGTGGAAAGATAGCTAAGTGGTTAAGAGTGTTCTTTTAGAGACCCAGTTAGATTACCAATACCCATATCAGATTGCTCCCAAACACCTGTAAGTAAACACAACACTCTCTCTGGCCTCTAAAGCATCCACACACATATTCACACACATACGTACATATGGCAATCAGACATACACACACAAATAAAAATGAGAATTAAAGAAAAAAAAGGTTAGTTTCATTCTTAAGCAATGATACAAAGGAAAAAGAATAAAGGGAGGACAGGGGAAGGAGTGGGAGAAAGGAGAAAGGAGAGCCGGGTCAGGGTGAGGGTTAGAAAGAAGAGGCGAGAGAAAAATAAAAGTCCTCATATCTGTTACAATATGGACGAAACCTGAAGACATCATGCTTTGCACATAGAAGGTGATCCTACAGGGACATGTTGCTGGGTCTTAGAGTCATCAAATCCAGAGACAGAATGGCAGGTACCCAGCACCACAGCAGGAAGGAGAGCTGATGTTTAATAAGAACAGAACTTCAGTTTGGGTTCAGGAGAAAGTTCTGGAAATGGGTGGTCGGGATTGTCATGAAGACATGTGAATGTTCTGACCGCTGTTGAACTGTGGCTTAAATGCGGTCTGAATGGTAAATTGAACATTACATACTTTCTTGCACATTAATTGCCTGTTTGTAAGAGACAGCATTTTCATTTTTAACTCAGTCTGGCTTTGAACTTACAAACCTTCAACTTCAGCCTTGATAATGCTAGAACACCAGGTATGAGCCTGGCAGAGAGAGGAGCAAGCCAGTGTCTTCTGGACATGACAGGCCCACTGCACTCATGAACAACAGCAGCCATGGTGACCTGCACAAAGCCTGTACAAAATCGAGCCAGTCAACATCCAACGTGAGCCCCATACTCACTGAAGAACCACTGACATTTGATGGCTTCTGGAAAACAGAGACTCGGTTTTCTTTAACAGTCTGGCCACTGATTGCTCACCATGCACCAGGGACAGCCCACACCTAGGAGCCTATAAGTAGCACAAATTAAACTCAGGGGTCTATTAAAGAAAAAGATAAGAAGTTGACAGGGGCAGGGAGGTGGGGAGGAGCTGGGAGAAGTTGAGGGAGTTCTAGGTATAAATGTGACCAAAATATACTGTACAAAATTATCACAGAGTTAATTAAAATATCATATTTTAAAAATAATAAAAGGATGGGGCTCAGTGTTAAGAGAACTGGCTGCTCCTCCAAAGGACCTCAGTTCAGTTCCCAGAACCTACGTAGTGACTCACAACCATCCGTAACTCCAGTTCCAGGAGATAGGAGGACTCCTTTTTCCACCCTGCACAGACACAAGGCATACACGTGGTATATAAACATATATGCAGGCAAAACACTCATATACATAGAGGAATTGAAAGAACAAATAACTCAGAAGAACTGTGACAACTAGCCCCAGACAAAACAGTCTCCTAGGTGGGTCTGTGTCTTGCTGCTAAACTCATCTGTTAGGTCTTATCAGTTTCTTTAAAGAGCAGGACTGGTGACTAGCTCAAAGGCAGCCGAAGATAAAACTGCTCGGCAGGGATCAACAGGATGGCTCGGTGGGCGAATGTGCTCCAGCCCAGCCTGACAACTTGAGTTCGCAGGTGGAAGGAGAGCACTAACTCCCATACGAGTCGTTCTCTGACCTCCACAATCATGTATTGCCACCCCCCAAAAATAAACAAATATAACTTTTAAAGACTCCTTGATAAGCAATTAATGTTGCTTTGAAATATCATACCAAATGTGTGTATATATATATATATGACCACTCCCAAGCCTGGGGAGACCATGAGAACCTGAGTTCATACCCTCAGTATCCACAGAAAAAGACAAGTCTGCAGTCTCCCCAGTTAGTGGGGAGGGAGAGCTGGAAACGGGACAGGCAGATCTCGGCCAGCCAACCTGACCGATCAATGAGCTCCAGGTTACGTGAGAAACACTCAAAAGTAAGGTGGAAGGCAGTAGAGGAAGACACCCAAAGGTGACCTCCAGACTTAGCACGTGCATACGCACATACGGTATCCACAAACATAAAAATAGCAGGCTGATAAGACAGTTCAGTGGGAAATTGCACTTGCTGTCAACTCTGATGACCTGAGTTTAACCTCTAGGTCCCGCATGGTAGAAGGAATGAAACAACTTCCAAAAGTTGTTCTCAGACCGTCACATATGTGCTACGGCATGTGCACATAGACACCCATGTGTACATACACATTCATAATAAATAAAATGTAATAAAACTTTCTTAAAAGAAAAAAAGCGGAAGCTAAGAATTGTGGGTATATTTAGCAGAACACAGGAGAGCTGCCAGGGTGGCTGTGGAGGAAAGAGTAAGAATTTGAAACATTGTTAACAAGGCGATGTCAGCCTGGAGTTAAGAGAAGAGGGTTAAGCTTACTACTGGCAAAGACTCCTCCGTGTGCAAGAGGTCCTGGGTTCCATCCCCAGCTCTTCCAAATAACAACCGTCATGATTGTGATTATAATAATAATGGCTAATAAGAAAAGGAACACTTGAATTTCCTAAGCACAGGCTTTTGGCTATTTTCAGGCTGGCCAGACATTCTATGAATCAGCTCACTCACAAATGGCTTTTAAAACTGCCAGTTGAAGCTGGGCGGGGCCTGGGACTCAGACAGTAGAGTACCTGCTTAGCGTACATGGAACTCTGGTTCCATCCCAAGCACAGTGGAAAATGGAGGCGGTGGAAAATCCCTGTCATCACAGCACTCAGGAGATATAGGCGAGAATCTTCTCATCAGCGCAAGGTCATCTATGGCTACCTAGTGAGGCTGAGGCCAGCTGGGCTACATGAGACCCTGTCTCAAAAAGTAGTAAGACTGGCAGCTTGAACAATGTGTTTTCCCTTTATGTGGGGGTGTTGGGGCGCGGGGGGACTGGGTGGAGTGATTCGGTTAAGAAACAAACCAGAAGTCTGTGGGAAGACAAGCTCGGTTCATAAAGTTCTTATTGCATGTCCCAGAACCACCTGTATCAGGTTGGTCTGTGAGGAATTGTCTTAATGTTAATCAATGCAAGAGGACTTAGCCAACTATGAGCGCCACCATTCCCTAAGCAGGAAGCCCTGGGCTGAGAAAGTTAGCCAAGCCTTAGTAAGCACAGTTTCTGCTTCAGTTCTCAGTCAACGCCCTGCCCTGACTTCCCTCTGTGATGGCTTGTGACGTGTATAAGCCAACTTTCCTTCCCTAACTTGCTTCTGGACAGTGTTTATCACAACAGAAAAGAAACTAGGATATTGCATAATCACAAAAATTTGATATCTAGAACCCATGTTAGAAAAAAAATAAATAAACCAGGTCCTGAGCCATGAGTTCGAAACCCCACAACCCTTAGCACGAGAGGGATGAAGACAGAGGCCTTCATGGGGACCTCTGGCCTGCCTAGCCTTCTGGGCCAAGTTCCAGTTCAGTGAAAGGCCCTGTCTAACAAAACCAGGTATGGGTTGGGGATGGTCTGGGGAGGTGGCTCATTGTTGGTGCTGACTGTGTGAGCAAGAGGACTCAACCTCACCACCCACATCAAGAGAAAAAGAAGGAGGTGGGGAGCAACTGAGGCACCTGGGAAACATATCCAATGTATGTGTCCATGTGTGCATGTGTGCACTTGTGAGTGTGTGTAGATCTGGTGGTACATGCCTGTCATTCCAGCACTGGGGGGGGGGGGTGCGTGGGGGGGTGGAGACTGGAAGATCAGCTAAAGCTCATTCATAGATACACAATGAATTTGAGGCCAACTTGGCTGCATAAGACACTACCTCAAAAAAAAAATGCTGATATAAAAATTCTTTTAAGCTAGTACACAAATCCATGCACATGCATATGTGTGTGTATGTGTGTGTGCAAACATACACACACATGCACACATGCTCGCACACCTTCACCCCACCAAGCCTGATTCTGGACAACTTGAGCAACGTCTCAGTAGCGCAAGGGGAGACCAACTGCAGTAACTTCCTTCAGTAAGCAGATCAGAATTGGTCTTTGGAAACCAGCAACACTAGACACAAGGCCTTCCAGAGCGGTCTCCCTCTAAGTATTGGCAGTTTAGTGTTTCTGCTGCAGGGGTGGTCAGCACAGGCAGTTCTAGAATGCTGTTTTCCAGAGTGCTTTTTCTTTCTCTCTTTCTTATAGACTTGGTAGAAAGCACTGGCCTAGCATGTAGAAGGTGCTGGGCTCTCTCCACAGCATGGAGAGGTGAGGGGGGGAGGCAGGATTTGGGGTAATAAATAAAAATAAATTTAAAAAAAAAACGTGTATTTTCAAATAGCACATTAGTTTTGTATTAAGCTCAGCTAGCTTAGGACAGCTCCAGGAGCTGTTCTCTCCTTTCACCAACCGGACTGACAGATACTGTAGATTTGATTGAAGTTACAAAGTAACTACCAGTATCTAACCACTTGGGGTTGAAGACTGAAGGAGCAGCCTACCCCAGACCAAACTTCACAGCAGTGACATGACCTGTTCTGACATTTTTTATATTTATTTACTCCGTGTGTGTGTGTGTGTGTGTGTGTGTGTGTGTAGGTCAGAAGGTATTTTGCCCAAGCCAGTCTTCCTCTTCCACCATTCGGGTCTCAGAATCTAACTCAGGTCATTTTTTAACCCATAGGTATTACCCACGATTAACATTGTATTCTGAAAGATGTTTATTTTGTATTTACTTCTTTTTTTCTTTTGAGACAGTCTTGCTTGAATAGTTCAGATCAGCCTGAAGTTCACACAATAGAGTGGAGGACAGCTCAGCTCATCCCAAAGATCAGCTCAGGCTTACTCACGGATACACATTGAATTTGAGGCTAACCTTGGCTACATAAGACACTACCACCAAAATAAAAAAAAAATAAAATAAAATGCTGATAGAAATCTTTTAAGCTGATACACAAATCCATGTACACATGCACTCATGCTCTCACCCTCCAGCCTGACTCCGGACAGCTAGAGCTGTCCCCTCTCGCCTCTACTTCCTAAGCGCTGGGACAACAGGTGTGTATCTTCACACCTAGTTTATGTGGATCTAAGGACAGAGCCACGGCTTCCTGCCTGCAAGGCAAGCATTCTACTCTAGGAAGCCCAGGCCCGCTCATTTGATTGTTTGCTTTTTAAATAGTTATTTGCTTATTTATTTATTTATTTGCGTTTGTGTATGGTCCTGTGCGTGTGACGGCACATGTGTAAAGGTTAGAGAACAAACTTTTAAGAGTCCCCTCTTTGCTTCCACTGTGTGGGTCCCAGGGTTGGAACTCAGGTTGCCAGACTTGGCCACAAGCGCCTTTATCCACCAAGCCATTCCATTTCTCTAGCCCCTGCTCATTTTCTTCCTGGAATGTTTTAAAGTGAAATGTACCTGCAGGCTCATGTGTTTGAACCCTTGTGGCCAGGCTGGTGGTGGTGGTGTCTGGCTGAGTTGTAGAACCCTGAGAACATACTCGTGGTGTAGGGAAGAAGATGGCTGGAGAAGCTGACCCACTAACAGGTGAAGTGCCTTCAGCACAAGCTCTTGCCAAGTCACGGTCTCGGTCGAGCCTTCTCCGCCCTGTGGGTGAGACTGAGAGCCCGTGCTGAACCTGCTGCCTTCCATTGTTTCTGTTAAGTGCTGTGCAACAAAGCCTCCCATCCTGCGGGAAGCAGGAAGGCAAATCACTCAAAACCGGATGTCTCCAAAACTGAGGAGAGATTCTCTAGGCTCTGAAGAGATTCGCGACGTCCCTCCCTGCCAGAGTCCGCAATGAAAGCTGGGAGTCCCTCTCCGAAGAGCAAAGCCAAACCGCAAAGATGACTCTAAGACAAGACAAGCTGCAAAGAAAAAGGCTGAGACCGGAGCAGCTGCCTGGAGGAGGTTTGGATCAACTGAGACACCGGGACAGGCCACTCTCCACCCTGTTGGGCTCCTGCGGGCTGTGCAGTGTGCTCCCGGTTCCCGACGTTTATGAGCTGTCACCCATGCGGGGATGAAGCTTGATGATGCAGCTGTCTTTGAGTCGTTTCTGCTCCTGTATGTGATCCCTCACCCGTACCCCTGTAAGTGACACAAATTAAACTCTCCAAGTTGGACTTTGATAGCAACTGTACTTTGGTCTGTCATGAGTTTGCTCTCTGAGGTGAGTACATGTGTGTGTTGTGTCTCCCTAGGAAGTTTGTACCACAGCATGGTTACTTTGTCACAGCAACAAAAACTGTAACTAACTGGCCGACAAAATATCTCAGTGGGTAAAGGTGGTTGTTGCCAAACCTGACAATCTGAATTCAATTCCCTGGACCCACATGGTGAAAGGAGAGAACCAGCCCCTGAAAGCTGTTATCTTCCCCCAACCATGGTGTGCTGCATACACACACACACACACACACACACACACACACACACTAAAATGTAATAAGGAAATTTCTAAAGGAAAAAATCAATTTAAAAGTAAAAGTAGGACACAAGTGTAAAAATAAATAAATGTACTACATTAAAAAAACAAACCTGTAACTCAGCAGGGAGGAGAGTCACAGTCCTTCATGGCGTAGCCAATCCCCCCACATCCATGCTCATCCAAGCAACCCTAAGTATATGAAATGAATCACACACACAAAATAATAAAGCTGGAGAGGTATTTGTTGGGAAGAGGGGACTCAGTGGGTAGGGGAGGGGATAAAAGAGGATAATAATGACAATTATTCCATATATATTCCATATATATGTATATATGTATACATATATATGTATACATATATATGGAATTGTAGAGAACATGAATGTAGAGAAAAATAATTTTTAATGTAGCTATTATAGTCACATATGAGGTGTAAATCTCTCTAAGGTACCAGTGAACTAAGTGCTAAGTACTAAGTGGAAATTGTCAAATACTTGGACTGTCACAAACTTTGGCCCTTTCTAAGGTGCAAGGCACAAGTCCAAGGGCAGCCCCGTGGACGCTGCTCCCGTAAGTGGATTTGTTCTGGTCAGTGAGAGCTGAAGGTGGAAGGTTCAGAGAGAGGCCCCATCCCTAGAAAACACCAGATCTCTTTGTGGAAGGCAATCTGGAGCTGGAGAGATGGTTTGGTGGGTAAAGAAATTGCAGCGTGAGCCTGATAACCTGAGTTTGGCCCCTGAAACCATGTAAAGAACCAGATGTGGTAGCAAGCATCTGTAAGCCCAGCATTCCGACCCCAAAAAAGGCAGAGACAGAAAAGCTGGCTTGACGCTCTAGAGACTACTATCATGGAGCACATTATACAGCGTCAGAAATAAGAAACCTCTTTCTCCACATCCTCGCTAACAACTGCTGTCTCCTGTGTTTTTGATCTTAGCCATCCTGACTGGTGTGAGATGGAATCTCAGGGTTGTTTTGATTTGCATTTCCCTAATGACTAAGGATGATGAACATCTCTTTAGGTGCTTCTCAGCCATTAGATATTCTTCAGGTGAGAACTCTTTGTTTAGCTCTGTACCCCATTTTTTAATAGGGTTACTTGCCTCTCTGGAGTTTGACTTCTTGAGTTCTTTGTATATATTGGATATTAGCCCTCTGTCGGATGTAAGGTTGGTAAAGATCATTTCCCAGTTAGTTGGTTGCCGCTTTGTCTTTTTGACAGTGTCTTTTGCCTTGCAAAAACTTTGTAATTTAATGAGGTCCCATTTGTCTATTCTTGATCTTAGAGCATAAGCTATTGGAGTTCTGTTCAGGAAATTCTCCCCTGTGCCCATATGTTCAAGGTTCTTCCCTAATTTCCCTTCTATTAGTTTCAGTGTGTCTGGTTTTATGTGGAGATCTTTGATCCACTTAGAATTGAGCTTAGTGCAAGGAGATTGTAAGCTGGTACAACCACTCTGGAAAGCAGTCTGGCGGTTCCTCAGAAAACTGGGCATGACACTCCCGGAGGATCCAGCTATACCACTCCTGGGCATATACCCAGAGGCTTTACCTGCATGCAATAAGGACACATGCTCCACTATGTTCATAGCAGCCTTATTTATAATAGCCAGAAGCTGGAAAGAACCCAGATGTCCCTCAACGGAGGAATGGATTCAGAAGATGTGGTATATCTACACAATGAAATACTACTCTGCAATTAAAAACAATGAATTCACGAAATTCCTAGGCAAATGGTCAGAACTGGAAAATATCATCCTTAGGGAGGTAACCCAATCACAAAAGAACACACATGGTATGCAGTCACTGATAAGGGGATATTGACCCAGAATCTCGGAATACCCTAGACACAATCCGCATATCAATAGATTTCTAAGAAGATGGAAGGAGAGACCCCTGGTCCTGGAAAGACTGGATGTAGGGGAACGCCAGGACAGAGAAACGAGAGGGGGTTGAATGGAGGAAAGAGGGAGGGAAGGGGGCTTATGGGACTTTCGGGGAGGGAGGAAACGGGAAAGGGGAAATGATTTGGAATGTAAATTAAAAAAAATAAAATAAAATAAATAATTAAAAAAAAAACAAATAAGAAACCTGTTTCAAACCAAAGTGGAGAGTACTAAATGACTCCTAAGAGTCCTCTAACCGCTGTGAGTGCCATGTGGCACACATATGCCCACAGTCACACATACATGCACTTACACACTAAATAAAGTCATAAAATAAGGTGGAAATCAACTGAGGATAGTCTTACATCAACCTCTGCCTTCCACACTCCTAGGCAAGGGAGAGTACACCCACTTGCAGGTGCACATGCGTGTGTGCGTGCATGCCTGCGTGCATGCATGTGCTATGCAACACACACAAATTATAATCTTTAAAAGTGTAACAATGGAAACAATTAAGCCTCAACAGGCAAAGATAAGCCAATCCTCCAAGGGTTGGGGAAACGAGGAGTCATGGCTGCTGTCACCGCTAACAGTTCCCTAAATGGCCTGTCTTTGCAACTGCATAATGTTGTTTGTGTCTGTTGGCCACTGGAGACAGTCAAGAGTTCACGTTCACACCCCATTTGCCCCAAACAGGAAAGTCAAGCATATTAACAATTAGATAATTATCCTCTGCAATGGACAACTGAGGCGTTCCACTCAAATCAGATGGGAGCCAGCTCTGACCACATTCTGGCTCCGTCACTTAACGCTGCCTGCGAACTTCCTTCTGGACTACAATCATGGACACGACTGTTGGCAATCGGCAGGCAAGTCCTCCTGGTCTTCAGGTGCCTGGTGACAGAGCTGGAAAATGGAAGGGAACCAACCACAGGGCGCTTCGATCCGGCAGGCAGTCAACAAGGCAGCAATGAGGAGCTGAGGCGTCCCCAATCCCTTGTCTAGAAAGCAACTGCTTTCGGTGCTTTTTTTTTTTTAAGTGAAAAAAATATTACATTTAAAAATAAATGAATTTGAAGGAATTTTAGTTACATAATAAGTTAAAGTAAGGCCAGCCTGGGCTACATGAGAACCTTAGTATAAAGTAAGTTAACGTAAGAGCCTGAGATACAGATCAGTGACAAACATTTGCCCAGAATGCAAACGGCCCCTAGGTCCTACTCACAGCACAGAAAATAAAAGACAGAAACGTCAAGAGGGTTCCCGTGACTAGCTGGACACAGGAATTAAGAGAGAGGATGGCCACTAGCCCTGAACCCAGGTCAGGCTGTGAGCTCAGAGCAAACCCTGCAGCCCATCTCTGCAGCTGTTGCTTCCCCTTGGCTTTTCTGCCCGCCTCAATTTCTTGACCATAAATAGGGGGATTCTACCAGCCTTGACTTAGTGAAGTCAGGTGGGGCTGGCTGAGGTCAGCATCAGAGTCCGTCCCACCTGCGTGCACACCACTCTCCACAGATACACCTAGAAAAGAGCAAACATCTACACCGGAGAGAGAGAGAGAGAGAGACAGACAGAGAGACAGACAGAGAGAGAGACAGACACAGAGAGAGAGAGACAGACAGAGAGACAGACAGACAGAGAGAGACACAGAGAGAGAGACAGAGAGACAGAGAGAGAGAGAGAGACAGAGACACAGAGACACACAGAGAGAGACAGACAGAGAGACAGACAGAGAGAGAGACAGACAGAGAGACAGACAGAGAGAGAGAGACACAGAGAGAGAGAGAGAGACAGAGAGACAGACAGACAGAGAGACAGAGAGAGAGAGAGATCACATGCCTCTAGCACACCCAAGAATGTCCAAAGTCTGTGTAGAAGAGAAACTATCTAGGGAATGTGTTTTCAACAGAGCCAGTGCCAGAGGAACACATGTCTCCTGCACAAGCCATGGCCTTTAAAAGCCTGCAGCCTCCCAGGCTGGCTCCCAGGCACGGGGAAGCTACCTCCTTTGGCTGGCAGGGCCTCCTAGGTCAGAGCCAAGAGTCACAAACTGCACCAGATGCTGGATTCCAGAACTCAGAATAACTCACTAACTTGGTAGGGCTCAAGCCACCAAGGAAACTGAGAACCGAGGTGATCTCCCTGGAACAGTGCAGAAGCACCGTAAAAAGGAAAAAAACTACAGGAAGCTGCTTCTGACGGGAAAAAAGCTCTTGTTCAAAAGCTCTGTATATCTACCACCCAACACCCATCAGTCACCCTGCCCCGCTTCCAAATTCCTGACATTGGAGTTCTCAATGCTTACAATGCAAAATCTCAAATACAACCTGACTTTACCCATTTGGTGCTGCAGGTGGTGGAGCCCATGGCCGCACACAGACTTGTCAGGCACTTTAAGACTGAGCCAACACCCCCCTCATCCTTCCCAGGGGGAGTCCTAGGCAGAAGCTCCACCCTCAGCCATACCCACAGTCCCTATGTCAGCAGAGGCTAGGGGCTCAGTTGCTAGAGTACTTGCCTAGCCTGTAGGAAGCCTGGGTTCAATCCCCAGTTCTACATAAACCCAGCATGATGGAAGAGTCGAAACACTGAGGAGTTGAAGGCCAGAGGAACAGAAGTTCAGAACAATATGCTCTGCCAAATATATCAAGTTCAGGACCATCGTGGGCTACATGCAGCCCTGTCTCAACAAATAACAAGCCAACACAAAAGACCTAAAAATTTAGACCTAACTAAATGAATTTAGTCCTATTAATTAGGTCTCTATCTTCTCATCAGAAACATTTCCATTATGAGCAGTAATTAATTATGCATTTTCAAATAGCTAGTAGTGGGCTGGAACAATGGCTTCATGGTTAAGAGCATTTATTTAGTGCTCTTCCAGAGGACTGAGGTCCAGTTCTCAGCACCAATGTCAGTCAGCTCACAATCACCTATAACGCCTGATCCAGGAGATCAATCACTCCCTTCTGATCTCCATGAGTACACATGTGTGTATGTGTATATGTGTGTATGTGTGTGTGTCTGTGTGCATACACATGTGCACGGACATGCATGCATGTGTGCATGCACGCACACACACATGCACAATTAAAAATAAAGATAAATCTTTTTAAGAAAATTTTTAGAAGTGGGGTTTGGTGGTGGTACACATCTCTATACTTGGAAAGACGAAGCAAGAAGATTATGAGTTTAAGGCCAAACTGGACTACATATCAAAACCTTGTCTCAAAAACAAAACAAGAACGCACTAGTTGAAGTTAAAGGTGTAACTCGGAGGGACCGGGCTTGTCCAGCATGCTCAAGGCTCTGATGGGTCTGATCCCCAGCACCACATGCAGACACACCCAAAACAAAAAGCCAAACACTTGTTCTAAGTACAAAAGAAACCAGAAAGAGGGCTGGGGATTTGGCTCAGTCAGTAATGTGCTGCCACGCCAGCATACAGCCCTGAGTTTGATCTCCAACACCCATGGAAATAGCTGAGCATGACTCCGTATACTCCCAGTGCTAAGGAAGAAGTCACAAGAAGGAGATCCCTGGAGCTCACTGGGCCACCAATCCAGGCATTTGGTAAGCTCCAAGTTCAGTGAGAGACCCTGCCTCAAAAGAGCCAGTGAGGTGTCTCAGTGAGCGCAGGGGCTTGTTGCCAAACCTCTCCACCTGAGTTGATCCACAAGACTCACAGAACAGAAGGCAAGAACTGACTTCCCCAAAGTGCCATCTGATCCCTGCATGTGAAAGAACACACAAATGGGAATAAAACTTAATAAATCAATCAATAAATATAATTTTAAAAGGGTAGAGAAGGATTGAAGGAAACACCCTGCCACACACAAGCACATGCACGTAGATGCATGTCTGCAAGAACACTTGACACAAATGAATGTAAAACGCACACAGAACACACACGTACACCTACAAGAAACCTTTAATGTTTTAACTGAAGATTCAAAAAAATATATATTCAGTTGTGTGAGGAAAAAAAAAACAGGAAGGAAAACATGAAAGAGAAGAGAAGGTCTTCTTTGTTCTTGGATTTGATTTTATATCAGACCTTTGGAAAGGGAATCTTGGCCCCACCCAGCAAACCCTGGAAGCATGTGAATATACTGAGACTTGAGCCTACAATGACAAATTACATCCATCTCAGTTTCCCTCCCAAATGAAGGAGGTTCCCCCATCTCTCAACACTACCAAACAAATGGAACAGTAGCGAAGAAGAAAGCAGCAGTTTCCTGCCAAATCACCACATTCCACACCCACACAGGAAACGTCCACTCCCAGGCCAGACACGGGATGGACTTTGAGCGCAGGCAACAGAAAGTAAGAAGAGAAAACGGTCCCAGCCAAGAGGCTTCTACAAGAAAAGCCACACAGGAGGAGAATGGGAGAAAGCAGCCCACATCCTTTTCCCTATCTCTGTCTCTCCCTCAGACTTAACAGAAGACGCACTGTATCGAAACATCTCCAGGAACTCCTGTCTTTGTTATCTTTCCTGTTGCTGTGATAACATACAAGGACAAAAACGATTTAAGAGAGAAACTGTTTTGGCCACCAGTTTGAGGGTACAGTCCACTTGGGTGAGAAGTCATGGTGGCAGGAGGTTGAGGCAGTAGAAGAGTTACATCACTGCCAGGAAGTAGCAGAAATATGGATACTCGTACTCTACTGACTTGTTTTATAAGGTTTAGGATCCCAGCCCAGGGAATGGTACCACCCACAAGGAGGTCTTTCTACCTCAATTAACCCTATGCTAGGTTTAATTAACCTGAACTAGGCTTCATCAAGTTGAAAAATGAAATGAACCCTAACAATCTAGATAGCCAAGACAGATATTTGTATATGTGTGTACACAGAAGCTTTTAAAGATGGAAAGAGGCAAATGTTTACCAATGGATAAATACACCAACCAACGTGGAATGAGTATCCATACATTGGAATATTACTCAGCTTTGAAAAGAAACAAAATTCTAGTTCATGCTACTACATGGATTGAGGTCATGGTGCTCAGTAAACTAAGCCCTTAGTTTACTTACTAAACTAAGTAAAATCATAAAAGGATTTTATTCTTAGCAGGTCCCTAAAATGTCAGACCATAAAGAAAGAAGGAAAATGGTAGGCACCAGAGGCTGAGAGAGCTCAGGAGACATATTGAGAAATGGAGATGGTGCTTCAGTTTGGGAAATGAGAAAGTTCTGGAAAAGAGTGTCAATAATTGCACAACTATGTGAATGTGTTTCATGTTGCTTAACTATGCTCTAAAAAAAAAAAAAAACCAAAAAAGAAAAAAAAAACAGAAAAACAGCTAAGATGGTAAATTGTGGTTTATCTGTCTTTTCACACTCACCAGAATAGATGATAGATAGATAGATTGATAGATAGATAGATAGATAGATAGATAGATAGATAGATAGATAGACAGACAGACAGACAGACAGACAGACAGACAGACAGACAGACAGACAGATAATAGATAGAGCCAGGCCTGGTGATGCAGACTTGTAATCCCAGCTACTAGGGAGATTAAAACCAAAGGATCATAAGCCCAGAGCGTGCCTGGGCAACTTAGTGAGACCCCATGTTAAAAAGTCAATAAGATAGGAAGAGATGGTTCATCAGGGAAAGGTATTTGCCACACAAGTCTGTTTGCCTGCGTTCAAATTGGCAGAACCTGTATAAAAGTCAGAATCACCTTGAATCCCACACACAAACTAGCCTGGTGTGCAATACAGCAAGAAACAGTAGAAGGGACTGCGTATGAAAACAAGGTGGATGGTAAAAAACAATTACCAAAAGTTGTCTTCTAGTCTAATCTCCACATGTGCACCTTAGTACATTCATGCTGGTGCATACACACACACACACACACACAGCAGCAACAACAACAACAACAATAAAAGGTGAACTGGCAGGTACAGTACTCAGTACTTGCCTGGAAAACCTACGGTTCAGTCATTAAGTTGAACTTCAGTAAAATTACTTAGAGTGTCATTGGTGCCCAATATAGGATTAATAGACATTTGTTCACATATTTTCCAGAAAAGTTCAGCGCCAACACACAGACACACACACACACACACACACACACACACACACTAAATTCTGCAAGACCATGATACCTGCTTTTTTTTTATTTTATACTTCCTTATTTTTATGTATTTGGGTATTTTGCATACATGCATGTCTGTGCCTAGTGCCCTCCGAGGTTAGGGGAGGATGTCGGATCCTCTGACACTGGAGTTACAGAGAGCTGTGAGTCACCATATGTGTGCTGAGAATCAAACCTGGGTCCTCTGGAAGAGCAGCAAGTGTTCTTAACCATCTGGCCCAGATATCCACTTTCATATTCTCCCACCTTATGATAGATAACTTTAATTACCAACTTCATAGAATCTAAAATGATCATCTGGGAGATGGATCTCTGGACAGTCCTGTAGGGGATTCTCTTAATTACTGTAATTGATGTGGGAAGGCCTACTTTACTTATTGATGGAACCATTCACTGGGTCCTAGACCATATACAATAGAGAAAAGGAACTGGGCACTAGCAAGCTGCAACAGGTATAAAAACTGAAACACACTGCCATCTCAGGGAGGAGTCACACAACTCCTGAGCTCTGGTGGGTGCCCTTCACAAAGTTGATGAGACCATTCCCACGACAACATGGGTCAGGGGTGCACCTTGAGGGCATGAAGGGAGGAACCTGTTTATATGAATGTTGCTCTCTTGGGGATCACATACGGGGTTCACCCCGTATTGTGTGGCCAATTCAGAAGCTCAAGCTTTGGTCTGTGGGAGGTTTAGGTATGGTATGGGTGTGATCGCCCAAGGGGTCATGTGTCTTGGCTCCCCTGTCTCCCAGGCATGACAGGAGGTAGCCCTATTGAACAAGCTTCAATTACCTGCACAAGACCTGCATGTGATTGACCCCAGTGACATTCCACCATGAAGAAGCAGGGGTTAGCATGGCCTTGTACCTCCCTGAAAATCTATTATAGGCCTTTAATGGTTATTGGGAAGAGGAACTCATAATGTTCCACCTCTCTCTCTCTCTCTCTCTCTCTCTCTCTCTCTCTCTCTCTCTCTCTGAAGATAGCTCACAATTGCTAAGGGTAAGGGACTCAGGAGAACCCTGAGGGTGTGGATCCTTCCCTGTGGATGTATCATAGACAGTTAGTGGTTACTAGAGAGGCTTATGAGTCTCTGCCCCTCCCTAAAGATAGACATCTAATAGTTGTAGAAGGAGAGAGAGCGCTTATGAGTCCCCACCCCTTTAAGCAGTTAAAGGTTTCTGGGAGAGAGGGGATGCAAGGTCCTACCCATCCCAGAGGATTGCTAGGCAGTTAACAATTAATTAGGAGGAAGTCTCACGAGGGCCCGCCCCTCTCTGATGGAAAGCTGGAGTTGCTAGGAGAAACAGAAAGAGACAATTTCTTCAGAAGTATGGATGGCCAAACTGGTAGGTTGACCACACTCATGAAAGCAATAACATTACATCTCACTGGGTCCAGGCATAAAAATAGGACTATTTGAAAAGAGAAATGTGAACAGCAGGAGAGGAAAGAAGAGGGCAATTGGGAGGGCTATGAAGCAAAGGCATTACAATCATGTATGAGAAGGCCAAGTGTAAAACATTATGTATCTATCGTCAGCATGCACTAATAACAAGAAAACCTTAAAACCCAAGAACGTTCCTGCCTCACCAAGGCAGTAGCGATTCAGGCATGTCCTTTGCCAAGGTGCTTAGAACCATGAATGACAAAGTTCATTTCCTGTTTGCACAATTATCTCCGGAAGGCTAAGGGAAGATCACTGGGGATCAGTCTGCAAAGTCAACAGAGATAAACAGTTAAGATTGTATAGAGCTGTTTTGTTTTGTTTTGTTTTCAGGCCAATGACATATTAGTCACATCTTCAAACAGCCATTCATAGAGGAATTAAATGTGCAAATTACATCTCATATAAATGGAAAGAGTCCAAACAAATCTAAGCAACGCAGACAGATTGCTACACAAGCCTCAGGTGACAGCCTCACTTTTCTCTCAAGCCTCCCTCCCCGGAGTCCAGCTGGATGTACACGTGTGTTTGTGGCGCACACTAGTGAACACTGACTCAAGTCCTCCACAACTATGCCAAGTCACCCAGGTTTGTTATATAGCCAAAGAAGGTCTACAGAAACGTTATCCTCCTGCCTGAGCCTTCCAACTGTCTAGAAAGATAGTCATAAGCAATACAAACAGTTGGTGATATTATAACTTCATCTATAATTCTGAAATAAAGGACAAATTATAAAACAAAGATTATACAGATATCACAAGAAGACCTACAGAGTCAACTGACCTGGAACCACCAATCAAAGAGGATGCAGGGGCTAGACCTAGACCCCCTACATATTTGTAGCAATGTGCAGCTTGGTCGTCATGTTGGTTCCCTAACATTGAAGCAGGGGCTGTCTCTGACTCTGTTGCCTGTCATTGGATTCCTTTCCCCTACCTGGACTACCTGGTTAGGCCTCAGCAGGAGAAAGGATGCTTAGCCCTGCTGGAACTAGATGTTCCAGGGTGAAGTGATACCCGAGGGAGGAGGGTAATGGGTGGAAGGATTTGTAAGGACTGGACTAGGAGAACAGGAAGGAGGGGGTTGTTATTGGGATGTAACATGAAAAAATAAATTATGGGGAGAAAAAAAAACAGAGTATACATTTTTAAAGACATAATGAAAGGAGTGGGTTGGGGCGACTGGTGGAATGTAGTGTGTAGTTGTATGCATCCACATATGTACGTAGCACCCATGGGCAGTCTGTTCTTTTACCCTCCACTTCATTCCCATAAGAGGGTCTCTCACTGAACCCAGGGCTAAGCTTGTGGTCATCCTCCTGCTTCTGCTCCACAACAGGGATTGAGTTACCGAGACACACCTGGCTTTTTATGTAGATGCCAGGGATTTGAACTCTGGTCCTCAAGTTTGCTCAGCAAATGCTCTTAACCACTGAATCGCCACTGCAGACACTGTATTTTAGGACTTTTTTGAAACTGACGGGGCTGGTTGATCATGCTAAGTGGATAGGCTTTACCAGTGAGGCTATCTTTTAATTAGGTAAAATAACCAGTAAGGAGCTCTAAAATGGGGGCCTGGAGAGATGGCGCAAGTGGTTGAGAATACTGGCTACTCTTCCAGAAGTTCTGAGTTCAATTCCCAACAACCACATGATGGCTCATAACCATCTATAACGTGATCTGATGCCATCTTCTGGCGTGCAGGTGCACATGCAGATAGAGCACTCATACACAAAAGTTTAAAAAGAAAAGAAGAAGAAATCCCAAACGTACTCTTGGTGACTTTGCTACTTTTCCTGTTGTCATGAGCAATTCTTTGACAAGACGCAACAGAAGGGAGGAGGGGTTCGTTTTTTTGTTTGTTTGTTTGTTTGCACTCACGGCTTGAAGGGATGCAAGTCACCATGGAGGAAAACCAACATGGCAGCTGGCAACTGCGGAACTGTAAAAGTATGCAGCTAAGAACAGACCAGAGAGGACAGGAAGTGGGACCAGGCCCCATCTCCAACAACACACTTGCTCCAGCCAGGCCTCACTTCCTAGAGGTTCCACAAACTTCTCACAGCAAGATCCCATCTGCTTGAACACCGCAAGTGTTCAAACAGGTGAGCCTATTCAAAACACAGTAGTGATCAACACAGTTTGAAAATAGTTTGACCCAGGCATTAGGATACTCTGGAGACAGAACTGGCAGGGTGGCTTGAGCCCATGAGTTCAAGACCAGAAAAGGATCCAACCACACACCTTCTGGGTTTCATTTCTGTTGCTGGGATTAAGACCCTGACAAGAGCAACTTTATTTGGCTCACAGTTCCCGGGGAAATCAATGTGGCAGGATTCTGAAGCAGTCGCAACCACAATCCAGCATCGGGCAAATGCATGCACACTGCGCTCAGCTACCTTTCCATTCTTATACAGGCCAGGGAATGATACTTCCCACGGCGGTATGAACTAACGCAATTACGACAAAGCCCCACAGGCCGGCCCAATGGAGACTCTCTTCCCAAGCGATTCTAGATCGTTTAAAGTTAGCAATGAAAACTAACAGATGTCATACCCAAAAATGAAAAGTAAATTAATATTGAAATGTTTTAAACCTGATTCTCCCTTCTCTGAAACAAAAGCTATGGTATAAAATTATACAACCAGGGCTGGAGAGATGGCTCAGTGGTTGAAAGCATTGACTGCTCTTCCAAAGGTCCTGAGTTCAGGTCCCAGCAACTGCATGGTGGCTCACAACCATCTGTACAGCTACAGTGTACTCATATACATAAAAATAAGTAAATCTTTTTAAAAAAATTATACAACTAAAGAAATGTGTATGTCATGTCTCTTAGATGCTTTCTGACGTTTAAAACATGACCTAGAAAAGCCAAAGGAGGTTAGCTCAGTGATTAAAGGATATGTCTCCAAATCATGAAGACCTAAGTTCAGTCCCCAGAACTCATGGTTTTTTAGGTGATGGGAGAAGGGGATACCAACGATGACAGATGGACACCAACGTTTATACACATAGCTACTTGTGCATATATATATATGTGTATGTATCCATACATTGTGGCACACACCTGTGATCCTAAGGATGAAATCAGGAGGTAAAGGCTACATGGTCAGGTATTCAAAGCCAGACTCAACTGTACAGTGAAGTCGAGGCCAGCCAGGCCACATGAGACTGTAACATACACACATAATTACACGTGTGAAAGAATACCAAGCTGGGCCTGCCGGACACAGCTGCCTCATCTCTATCTCTGGCTCACAGGAAAAAAAAATGAGGTTTGAGGAAAGAGAACAGACCCTCTGGGCAGATGTTGGCAATATTGCAAAACCTATTTCCTGCCCCTAGACGCTACTCTTAGTCAGAAACAATAAAAAGAACAGAAGGAACACAGCCTCCAGATGGCAGATGCAAAATTGCTTATTAGATTTCAAACAAAAACTACTATGGTCATACTTCTAACATGACACAGGCCTGTTAAATACAAAGATGAATCACAGTGCCCTTCTAAAGAAAAGTCGGTCTGACAGCACCTCAAGTCATGCTGGCTTTTCAGCAAGCTCACACTGAAGGCCAGAAATAGACAGGAAGACCATGGGGGCAGGTGGCCTGACAGGTCACACTCAGCCCTGGGTAACAGCTCCCAAACCCAGACCATAAAACCACAAACACAAGAAGAAAGAAAGAGAAAGTGGTTTTGTAAACATATACCCTGGCAGCCTCACAAAGCCAGGCATCTGGGTGGAGAATTCTTACTCCATTTACTGGAGAAAATTAATGTTTTCCCTTAGACAGCTGCATACTATGAATTGCCTATGACTCCTGTTGCTGTGAAATATATCTCCTGAAATCAACTGAACAGTCAGTTACCAAAAAGCAACCTGCAATTCTACACAGAACCTCTAGCTTACATATCGGGGCCAGCACCACCCCTCCCAATGCAGGAAGGGTTACACTGAGGGTGTGGCTCAGTAGGGTACTTGCCTTCCGTGTATGAGGACCAGGATTCCATCTCCCGCATAATATAAAATTGGGCCTCTTGGTACATAGGTATAATCTCGGTACTCAAGAGGTAGAAGAAGGAAGCTCAGTTCAAGGTCATCCTCAGCTATACCCAGTCCTGGGCCAGCCTGAGCTAATAGAGAGAGTCTGAAAAAATCTCAAGGCTAGGGATAAACCAGCAGTAGCACACTGGCCTGGCAGGCAGGAGACCCGAGTCCCATCTCTAGCACAACATAATCCTGGGTGTGTGGTACACACCTGTCATTCCTGTGCCGGGGAGGTGGAAGAAGAGGATCAGGTGTTCAAGGCCAACCTAGAATACATAGGAAGTTCAGTAACAGTTTGGGTTAACTGAGACTCTGTTTCAAATTAAAAACAAAAAAAAATTTTAAAGCTCTATCAACTAGAAACTTTGATGACCCAACACACTAATTGAGGATTAGTTTGTTTTGTTTTGTTTCAGTATCTTATAGACTGTCTCTGTCTCTGTCTCTGTCTCTCTCTCTCTCTCTCTCTCTCTCTCTCTCTCTCTCTAACTTGTATTTTATGTATGGTTGCATGCCAGAAGAGGGCATTAGATTCCTTTATTGACAGTTGTGAACCACCAAGTGGGTACTGGAAATTGAACTCAGGACCTCTAAAAGTAGCCATTGCTCTTAATTACTGAGCCATCCATTTCTTTAGTCCCCAAGGAATCATTTTAAGCAACAATTTGACACAACCTAGAGTCATTTAGGAAGGAAGTCTCAATGAGGGACTGTCTACATTGGGTTAGTGTGTGTGTGTGTGTGTGTGTGTGTGTGTGTGTGTGTGTGTGTGTTGGGAGGGGGGCATGTTAATTAATTTAATTGATGAGGAAAGATCTCACCCATGGTGAGCACCATCATTCCCTAAGCAGGAAGCCCTGAACTGTGCAGAGAGAGAGAGCCAAGTAAGCAAGCATTTCTCTCTGTTCTTCAATGCTGATGTGAAGATCAGTTGTTTTAAGTTCCTGCCTTGAATTTCCCACAGTAAGGAGCTGTCGTCACCTGGCGTGTAAGCTGAGGTGAGCCCCTTCTCCCTAGTTGATTTTTGTTATCAGATTTTATTGTAGCAACAAAAGTGAAACTAAGAAACAGTGAAAGCTCTTTTTTTTTCAACCACCCCCCCCCAAAAAAAAATCAGTGACTCAAACTCACTCAACCAGAGAAAGTGCAATGAAAACAAGGAGCTACCCATCCCTCCCCGCAGCTACTCTGGTATACATAGCCACAGAGCAGTTAACTTTCACTGAACCTATTCCACTTGTTGTAAAATGGCCCGTGAAATAAGGATGATTTGGGGGTATCTGAGGAAACAAAACAAGATCATTTATATAGCATAACTGAAAGAGCTGCTTTTATTTTAAATGGGGAAACAAAAATAATATATTAAAATACCATTAGGAACTCTTTAGATGACAAAGAAAACAAGAAGGTATATTTATATACTCAGGACCCATGAGAGCAGGCAAAAGACAAATCAAGAGTGAACTTGTGGCCTTAAAAGCTCTAATTGCATTAAAAGAATGGAATTAAGCCTGGAAGTGTTGCCCAATGATTAGAGCCCCTGCCTAGCATCCCTCAGTAAGGGGCGTGACTCAGGGGAAGAGCCCTGCCTAGAATTTCTCAGTGAAGGACGGAGGACGTGCTCAGGGGTAGAGCCTCTGACTATCAAATGTTTAAATGAAATAAGATTATTTTATTTGTTCACTTCACAGTTTGGAATTTACTTCAGAAAATATTTACATATGTAATTCCTTCTAAAAATTTTCACTTAAGGCAGTGGTGGCGCACGCCTTTAATCCCAGCACTTGGGAGGCAGAGGCAGGCGGATTTCTGAGTTCCAGGCTAACCTGGTCTACAGAGTGAGTTCCAGGACAGCCAGGGCTACACAGAGAAACCCTGTCTCGAAAAATAAAAAAAAAAAAATTCACAATAAGGGGGGTTTTAAAAGAACAAAACTAAGACCATAGTTTAGAAGAATCACAAAGTGAAAAGAATTACGAATAAGTTCAAGATCTTTAAGACTTCCAGCTCTCAGTTAAATAAGAAGACCACACTAACATACTATGGTAACTTGAATAAACACACTCTCAGTTCAGAAAACTCACTAATTCTAAGAAACTGTGAATCACAAAAGTTGACCAAATGATGTTAAAAGGGTTTTAAAAAGCAATACACACACACACACACACACACATATTCAAAAATTTCTTTCCACAAAGATTTTAAACCATAAGATTTCTTAAGAAATTACTCAGTTGTTCAAGGACAGATCAATTCCAATGCTAAAATTCTTTAAAAACCTTTAAAATGGAAATATGCCTAATTCACTTTAAGTGACTAGAAGATCGGATAACAAAACTTAATGAAGAGATTGCAAAATGAAATGAACCACAAACACAGCCCAATTTCACTCATGAACAGAGATGGCAAAAGCCCAAGACACAAAACAAAGCAAGCCCTTGCCAATCAAAGTCACCACCACTCCAAAAGAAAAGTTCAGCAAGCAAGTCGCACCCACAGTATAGCAAGGATGGCCTGGCACCAGAAAACCACTTAAACATGGTTGTCAGGTGATAGACGCCATTGTTAAAGACTTAATGAGTCTTGAAGTTCTCGATTCTGTTTCTAGCCTGGAGTTTGTCAAGTAGGCTGGGCTGGCTGACCAGAAAGCCCCGTGATCCCCTACCCTGCCTCTCTAGAGTTAGGCTGCAAGCGTGTACCACCATGTCCAGCTTCTGTCACACTGTCTGATGATTAGTGTTGGTTATCAACTTGACACAGTCTAGAACAGCAGTTCTCAACCTTCTGAATGCTGTGACCACTTAATACAGTACTTCACGTTGCAGTAACCCACGCGACCCATAAAATTATTTTCATTGCTACTTCATAACCTTAATTTTGCTACTGTTATGAATCTAGTGTAAATATCTGGGTTTTCAGATGGTGTGAGGGAACCACGGAGAAAGGGGTTGTAACCCACAGGTTGAGAATCACTGGTTCACCTAGGAAGATAGTCTCAGTGAAAGACTGTCTAGTTGGCCTTTTAGTGTGTACGCAGGACATTTGTTCTGATTATACATTAAGTGGGAAGAGTCTATCACTGTAGGAGGCATCATCCTGTAGGCCCTGGACTGTACAACATTGGAGAAAATGAGCTAATAAGGCATAAGCATTGATGTATTAATTCATTGTTCTCTGCTCTTGACTGTAGATGGAATGTGACTGACTCTAAGTTCCTGCTTCTGTGACTTCTCAGTGACTGAGAGTTTCATGATGTCTGAACTATGAGCCAAATTAACCCTTTCTCCCTTATGTTGCTTTTTGTCAGTGTTATTTTATCACAGCAATGAGAAAAACAAACAAACAAACAAACTAAGATACATGGATTCTGGGGATCAAACTCAGATCCTCTTTACTGACTGGGCTACTCCCAGTCCCCAGAAAGGTTTCTGTGAATGGCTATCAGGAGTTAGCTCAGGATGAGGATTTTCTCCATCAGCCCTTCACCAACTTCACCCTACGTCTTATCCATACCCATTCTGCCTTGCTGAGGCTTTTCCTCAGAGGAAGAAACCAAGAAGGAACTAAAGCATTCTTGGTTCTTGGTCAACCATAGAGGGACACACTCAGCCCTGGCCAGTTGCTACCCCTTCCTGTTTCCTCCTCTCACTAGAAGAGTGTCTTTGTTGAGCTTAATGTTCTTAAGCCACTGCTTCCTCTTTTCTGGGACTGACAGGGGCACAGACACAGAATAAACAGTGTTGTACTTTGTATTAGGGGTATGTATTATTTACTCATGAAAGAGAGAGAAATTCTGACAAAAGCAACATATAGGATGAAGGACTTTCTGGCTCACAGTTACAGGGTAGAGCCTATCACAACAGAGAAGCCATGACAGAAGGATCATGAGGTGGCTGATGAATGCTAGTATCCAATTTCCTTGCTCGTTATATCGCCCAGGACCCAAAAACAGGGAATGATTATGTCTCTCTTCCCACCTCAGTTGACACAGTCTAGGGATGTCACCATAAACACACCCGGAGATTTATGTCCTAGGTGATTCTAGATCCTGTCGGATTGATAATATTAACCACCACAAGGCTGAAATTCAAACTGAACAGAATGAAAGTTCATAAATATTTTTACATGACCTAAAGAGGAGATATCAGGGCCAGGGAGATAAGTCAATGGGTAAAGTATTTCTGATGAGCTGAGTTCAATCCCCGGAACCCACACAAAAGCCAGGTGTGGTGACCCGTGGCCTGGAATCCAGATGCTGGGGTTTGGGGTGAAGCAAAACCAAGGCTGGGGATGTAGCTCAGTGGTATATTTGCCTAGCATGCACAAGACCCTGGGTTTGAACTTCAGCCCTACAATAGTTAGTTACTTATTACTTAAAGGTAAAGGATTGACACACGAGCTCTGGAACACGGCTGTTTGCAGAAGCCCTATGTCGAGTGATGGAGGAAAACACCACACATGTTGGTCAAGTGGTAAAACTGGTAGGATCCATATTATAAATTATTACTCAGCCACAAAAAAAGAAAGAAAGAAAGAAAGAAAGAAAGAAAGAAAGAAAGAAAGAAAGAAAGAAAGAAAGAAAGAAAAGAAAAACCAAGACTTAATGAAGTTACTATGTGAGTGAATTTTCAGAACATTGTACTCAGACAAAGGAAAGCAAGAACATACAATAAACTACATATTATTTGATTCTGTGGATAAGAAATGTCCAGAGCAGGTGAATCTACACAGCTGGAAATCTGCTTGCTCCTTGCCAGGAGCTCTGGGAATCAGGATTGGGAAGTAAGTAATAATGGACACAGGGGGGTGATAACAATGTTCCAGAATCAGAACATGGGGACAGTGACACTATATTTCCAATGTACATACTAAATATATTCTACCACAATCAGAACAGTGTTTTTAGACAGGAATGTTAGACTCTCAACACTCAGAAGACTGAAGCAGGAGGATTGCCAAGAGTTTGAGTCAATCTAGGACTACATAGTGAGACTTTATCTTAAAAAAAAAATTCAACATTCATGTCTTCTCTGTTTAATGAAAGTTCTAGCTGGCACAGAGACAAAGAGAGAGACACACAGAGCACACCACAGCTGAATCAATGTCCCTGGCACCATCCTGGGGTACGTGAAGTGTTCTGTGACAAAGAACAGATTTCAATTCCCACAAGGATCTGGTGACAGGATAGGAAATAACTGGTCAATGAATTTCATCACGCCAAAGAAAAACCAGTTAGACCAGTTACCAAGTCACCAGGCAAGTCAGACAGAACCACCCCTTCATAAGTATGTATTGCTCCCTATCCAGCATCTTCCATGAATGATTGGGACAATTCTCTTACAAGAAAAACGGAAAAATCAAGCTTTCCCTAAGAATCTTCTAAGAAAACTGTGCACGTGTCAGATAAACTTTCATATTCATCACTAAAGATTTGAACACTAGGGCCAGAGGAGATGGTTCAGTGGGTTAAGTGCTTGCCTGCAAGCTTGAAGACCTGGAAAGTAGAGGCAGGAGGATCTCTGGGACTTGCTGGCCAGCCAGTGGAGCTAACTTGATAAGCTCCAGGTTCAGTAAGAGAGCCTGTCTCAAAAAAAAATGACATGGGTGAGTCAGCAAGATGACTCAGCAGGGAAAGGCATTATTACTTTTAAGGCTACCTAATCATCTAGTTTTGGTAACTGACGGCACACATGGTGGAAGGAAGAGAACCAACTCCTCTAAGTTGTCTTCTGAGCTCTACAAGCACACTGTGGCACATGCGTGTTCCCCCTCACATGTTCATTCATTCATTCATTCATTCATTCATTCTCTCTCACACGCACACACAATAGATAGATAGATAGATAGATAGACAGACAGACAGATAGATAGACAGACAGATAGATAGATGATAGATAAATGATTGAATTTATAATTAAATGTTAGATTTTAACAACTAATAATAAAACATAACAATATACTGTAGCAAGCATTATGTAAATGTGCTCTGTCTTTCTCCCTTCCTCCTTTCCTCATCTCTCTCAAAAGACTTCTGAAGTCTTCAGTTCCTCACTTAAAGGAGATTCTCAACTTGTGGGGCACATATCTGATATCCTGCATATTAGATATTTACATCACGACTCATAACTTTAGCAAAGTTGCAGCTAACAAGTAGCAATAAAATAATGTTATGGTTGGGAGTCACAACATGAGGAAATGTATTCAAGGGTCTCAGCATTAGGAAGGCTGAGCATCTCCGACATAAAACCTTTGCATCTTCTCTCTGACATATGAGAATTACTACCTGTTTAAGCCCTTGTACCGATATTAGGTAAGATGAGTATCACTTGACCATGAGCACCATGAAACAGCAGCAGCCCAAGTAGTTAAGATGGCTGTCAGCTGACTAACAGGAGCACAGCCTCTACCTACAGAACACTGGACAAAGTCACAGTTGTGCTACAGGAGGAATGCTGCAAAGTTCCATCAACCTATTTAAAGTGGTACTTTTAAAATGTGAATTCTAGGGGTTTGGAGATTTCCAATTATTATTGTGTGTGCATTTATCTGTATGGTGGGATACATGTGTGTGCTTGCACGAGGAAGGAAAAGTCCACAATGCACAATCTTGAGTGAAGTGGATGCTGTGTAAATGTCCTCTAAAGAGTAATGTGACTCCTGGGTCAGAGCTTTTTTAGGTCTTCCCTTGGCTCAGTAGTCCACTTCTTGTGTCCAGAATGTTCTTCCCATCTTTGTAAGTTGTCTCTGTTTCTGCTTCTCACCACACGTCTCTGATCTAATTCACCACACTCCAAATACGAAGGAGAATTTGGACACTTCAGCAGGTACATAAGGACTCTGATTTGCCCCTGGGAAAAACTTCTCTCCCCACAAATGAGTAGAGACATACCTCCCATCCCTACCTGCATTTAGACCAACACCCAATCCCAGACCAGAACTCACAGGCTCTAGAAAATTCCAGGTCTTTGCTCCCACCACACACCTTCCACTGGGTCATAGCTTTGCAACTCTTTATGCCCAAGTTCCAGTATTCTCAAAACCTTCCCAAGGGTAATATCTTCATCCCCTCAACCATCTGTCTTCTCCACTGTCTCCTCCTCATCCCGGCTTTGATTTGTCAACTTGACATAAACCCAGATATAACTGGAAACACAAAATCCTAATTAAGAAAATACCTCCACAGGATTAGCCTGTAGGCAATTCTTGGGGATAGCCTTGACTAAAGATAGATGTGGGAGGGCCCAGCTCACTGTAGGTGGTGCCAATCCCTAGACTGATGGCCTTTGGTTCTATAAGAAAGCGGGCTGAGAAAGCAATGGGGAGCATGTCAGTAAGTGGCGGTTCTTCCATGATCTCTGCCTCCAGGTTTCTGTCCTGTGTTCCTGCTTTAATCTCCCTAGATAACGGACTATGAACTATGAAATGAAATAAACCTTTTCCTCTCCAGGCTGCTTTTGGTCAAGGTGTTTATCACAGCAATTGAAAGCTAAGACGAACCCCGACTCCTACTATCCAAGACTCCTCCTCAGGAGTTCCCATAAAAACCTCACACACAATTGCAAAGATTCAATGCCCACTGCTTTAGGTTCAGGTGGAGGCAAAAAGAAATAACATTTCCTCCCCTCCCTCCCCTACATTCTATGAGCTAATCCTGAAGCCACCCACTCCTTTCTCCCATTCACTAGGCCTTCCCAGGGAATTTTACAACATGTGAATGAGGTCACTGAAGCCATAAACAGTTAATGAACTGTTCTCTTGGACATCAAAACACAATAAAAGCTGGCACTCAGAACACAAATGCCCAGGTACAGGGAAAGAAAGGAGGAACAGCCACAGGAAGGGGAAGGTTCTTCTTCCTTCCTTCCTCCTTTCCTTCCTTCCTTCCTTCCTTTCCTTCCCTCCTCCCTCCCTTCCCTCCTCCCTTCCTTCCCTCCTCCCTCCCTTCCTCCTTCCTTCCCTCCTCCCTCCCTTCTCTCCTCCCTCCCTTCCTCCTTCCTTCCCTCCTCCCTCCCTTCCTCCTTTCTTCCCTCCTCCCTTCCTTCCCTCCTCCCTCCCTTCCTCCTTCCCTCCTCCCTCCCTTCCTCCTTCCTTCCCTCCTCCCTCCCTTCCTCCTTCCTTCCCTCCTCCCTTTCCTCCTCCCTTCCTTCCCTCCTCCCTCCCTTCCTCCTTCCTTCCCTCCTCCCTTTCCTCCTCCCTTCCTTCCCTCCTCCCTCCCTTCCTCCTTACTTCCCTCCTCCCTTCCCTCCGCCCTTCCTTCCCTTCTCCCTTCCCTCCTCCCTCTCTTCCTCCTTCCTTCCCTCCTCCCTTCCTCCCCTCTTCCTTCTTTCCTTTCCCTCCTTTTCCTCCTTATTTAGAACAGAATGCCTCCCTTCCTTCTTTCTGTCTCCTCCTTCCTTCTCTCTTTCGTTCCTTCTTTCTTTTTTCCAGGGTCCAGGATTTCACTCTACAATTTGAGATGGCTTCTCATTTGCCACCCTCCTGCCTCAATCTTCTCAGGATTGGAACTGCAGGTGATGCTAATTGATTTATGCCACAGTTTCAAGACTCCCCAACGAGTCTCTAGGAAGCACGTGGATGCCCCACTAAATCACATACATAGAGAGCTCCCCAGAGTAGAGAGTAGAAGATTTTCTACATGGTAATAGTTAAGAGTAAACAGAAGATCATCTTATGTGTAGAGATTCTCTAAGTGTAAGGCATAAAAAAAGGAATGTGGAAGTCAGCTCGGAGCCCCTGCCTAGAATCCCCTGGTGAGGGCTGGGAGCACAGCGCTCGACTGCACAAGGCTTCGGCGTCAATCCACATCAACACCACCATCACTCTCCAGAACCTCTGAACATTCAGGAATATTTTCTCCACTGAACAAGAAGGCTTCACAAATGAACCTGACAAAGGATTAACAAGCTTCAAAGAAGAAAATTACAGATTAGATTCTCCAAAGCCCACAGAGGTTCTTAGACAAGGAAGTTAGAAAGTAGAGAAACTCTGGGATGATAAGTAAACATGTTTTTCAAAGGCTCTGTCCCGAAATCAAACACATACAAAGATAAACTACGGGCTTCTCACCCACCCCAGGACTTTGTGAAAGGTTTTTTTAAACAACACTCAAAGGCCAGTTCTCTCCATTCAAGGCTAGGAGTCCAGTCCACAGGTCCAACACTTCTGGAAAGCCATTTAGCAATCCAAATCAGGAGCCTCTGACCCAGAAATTTCATTTCTGGAAAACAAGCCTAAAAGAAACACACGTGGGGCTAGAGCTATGTCACAGCCGCTAAGAACACTTGCCCTTCACGCAGAAGACCCAGGTTCAATTTCCAAAACCAACAAGATACTTCAGAAAAATTAGCAGCTACAATTCCAGGGGATCCAGTACCCTCTCCTGGCATCTAAAGGCACATGTGTACTGCACAGACATTCATGCAGGCAGAACACCCATACACAGAAAATAAAAATTATTACAAATAAATAAATAAAGCTTGAACCTCAAAACAAACAAATTCTTTAAGAAAAAAAAAAAAGAAAGAAACCTGAAATAATCCAAGTAAGTGCCTTATAACTCAGAAGGCTAAAGATATGACAGCAATAGATCCACAAAGGGAGTGGAGAGATAGCTCAGTGGGTAAAGATGCTTGCCCCCAGACAGAGTGCCTCAGTTTAATCCTCTAGGCCCACACATATGGAAGAAGAGCTGTTCTCTAACCTCCATGTTGGTCATGGCATACCCACATTCACACTTATAACACATAGACACACACACACACACACAGATAAATGATGACGATGATAGATAGATAGATAGATAGATAGATAGATAGATAGATAGATAGATATAGAGAGATAGATTAAGAAAAACACACTGAGCCAGGCGGTGGTGGCTCACGCCTTTAATCCCAGCACTTGGGAGGCAGAGGCAGGAGGATTTCTGAGTTCGAGGCCAGCCTGGTCTACAAATTGAGTTCCAGGACAGCCAGGGCTACACAGAGAAACCCTGTCTCGAAAAACCAAAAAAAAAAAAAAAAAGAAAAGAAAAAAAGAAAACCACACTGAGCCAAACCCATACTCTTGCATAGTCTACTCCTCAACAAAGAAGAGGACCACAGAAACATTCACTATCCAGCACAAAGGGTGGCAAACAGCTCTCCCCAAAAAAAAATCTGACCCCTTATTTATTTTTCACATATATACCTTTTTTTACATATGAGCCACATATGCAAAAAAAAAATCTTCATTACTTGCCTACTACAATGGCTAAGTTTCAATACCCACATTCATCTCTTCCCACAGTCTCAGTAACCCACAGCCAACTGTACAAAATCAAATGGGTATGCCTCATGGATAAGGGGGATGCATGTATTTTTGATGGAGAGTCTAGGGTTTGCACCCTACAGTCTTCATCACCTAAACTTTTACAGGAGTCTACTTCTCCTGGATCTCCTAACCATGGAGGAATCTTAATAAGGCACTGCCTTCACCATACCTTTCTGACAATGACTGTGTGTCCAGCACCGTTCCACAAACTGCCCATTGATGACGGTGGCAGGGCAGTTGGTCTTGCCCTTGGCAGTACCTGGACAGACATCCCCACATTCCTCATTGTCATCTTTGTTCAGTACAATGTAGTTGTCCTCCACAGAATCCAGGATCCGGGACCAGTCGATAGTGGCCAGGTAACAGAGCTCATTGTTCTTCTCGATGCGGACAGAGCCCCGGGTGATGTTCATGAGGTTGTAGAGCCCCAGCTCCTTCAGGTGGACCATCTCGAAGATGACCAGGGCATAGTTGAAGAAGAGACGGGAGCCTCGGATGACTGTGAGGTTTGGGAAGAGGTCTTTTAGACTTTCCAAGCCATAGACACGGAAAAGAAGCAGGTAGTCTGTGATCATGATGAGTTTGGGGAAACTGAGGTCTCGGAAATCTTCCGGTCTGGTTTTGAACATCAGGAGGATCTGCAGATGGCCCTCAATGACCGAGCAGTTTTCCAGCTCATGCAGCCTGGTCAGGTTGTTCCGGATATCCATACCGGGGCACACTGGAGGGCGGGTAATGAAAACAAAGCAAAGTAGGTGAGCCAGGGACTCTAGAACAACTAATGGAACTAGAGCCTAGAGGTGGGGAGACAGCCAAGCGCTTGTTGTACAGGTCTGAGGACCTGACACCTAATACCCAGCACCCATGCAATAAGCTGGTGCAGAGGGCTGGGGGCATTCAGAGACAAAGGGATCCCCAGGGCGCACTGGGCTACTTCTATCAGTGAGCTCCGGCCAGTAAGAGACCCTGTCTCAAGAGACAAGATGGAGGGCACCTGAGGAACAACTGACCCTTGAAATTGGCCTTGGCCTTTCTCTCTCTCTCTCTCTCTCTCTCTCTCACACACACACACACACACACACACACACACACACAACCAGGAGTATATATCCCAGAGCACTCTAGGGCAGCATATCACAGACACTCCTCTGCACATCCACTCTCTGCTCACCATAGCTGAGGAAACGTCTGCCAACAGACAAATAGATAAAGAAAATGTGGCACACATAGACATCTTCACAATAACCAAGTTATGAAATAAGCGATCAATGGGTGGAAGCTAGACTGTGCCTCAGGTAGTAGGGTAGTTGACTGGCGTGCATGAAGCCCCTCAGTTTCATCCTGAGCACACACAGGACATGTTGGCACATACCTATAATCCCAGCCTTTCGGAGGTAGAGACAGGAGGGTCAGAAGTTCAAAGTCATCTTTGACTATACAGAGAGTCCAGGGGCCTGCCTGGGCTATTTGAGACCCTGTCTCAAGAAAGTAACAATAACAGATAAGACAAAAGTGTGGGATACAGAAACAGTGGTGTATTGACCAGAAAGAATGAAATAATTAGATATATATACATTTATATGTGCATGGCAGGAGCAGAAAAGAGACCAGTTGTGGTAAAGAAATTGTGGCAAAGAATTAGTATCTACTAATGACTGAGTAGAGACCCAAGAACAGATAATACAGCAGGGTAATGAACAAGGTACAATCATATACACATAAAATTACATAGCTTAGAACCCATTCTTCTATAAGTCAACCAAAAAACTAATGAAGAAAAAGAACTAGGGCTCCTTTTCAGTCTTCCTGGTTGTTAACAGTATGTAAAAGCTCCCCTTCCTTAATACTCTCAACAGTATTTGTTATTTCCTATCTTTATGATAGCAGCCATTGCCCTAACTGTGGATGAAGAGATAAGGATATACGGTGTGCTAGGCATGGTGGCCACTTAGAACTCCAGTGATCAAGAGGCTGAGGCAGGAGGATTATGATAACCTGTGTTGCATAGAATGGGCTAGAGGGCATAGTTTAACTGTAGAGCCCCTGCCTGGAATCTCCCATTAAGGAGATATATATATATATATATATATATATATATATATATATTCTAGGAAGGGATATATTTATATATCCCTTCCTAGAATTCCCCAATGAGGAGATGGGGTAATGGCTCAGAGGCAGAGGCCCCTGCCTACTATGCAGAAGGCCCTCTGCCCAATCCAAGATGGGGAAAGCTACAATAGGGCTAGGCCAGCTTTGTGGCCACCCACTGTGGACTCTACATCTCAAATTCCTAAGCCAGCCCCATGAAAGACGAAAGGCTCTCCCTGTAAAGCAACCATGTCTAAATAATTCCTTTCAAAAAGCAAAGAACATAATTCCTTTGGCAAGCCCAGATCGAAGCCTGAACATAATCATCGCCCTATCTATGAGGCAATAGGCTCAGCGGATTACTGAGGGTTGAGTAAGATGTCAAGTGCAGAGGAAAGAGCAGCTGACCCCACCAGCTCAGTGCCCCTGAGCCTCAGCATGGAAGTTCTTCAGGAAGTGACTGACAGGAAGGAAGGGGGGAAAAAGTGCTCAGTCAGAACGGGGCAAGGAAAAACCAAATGTATTGGTTTTGTGTTTACCCACCTCCATGGCTGACTCGTTTCCTTGGCCTGTCCTCCAGGCTATCAATTAAAGTCTAATTCCCTTTTGCCTGGGTGTGGTAAGTGCTTCCCAGGAAATCCAATCTCCATCTCTTTGCCCAAACACAACAGGAGTGCAGACTCTCCTAAGGATGGGATGCCTGCCAATTCCAACTCAACACACCATAGCTTCCCAAGGCCCTGCACACTCCATAATCACAGTCCTCAATATTCCTAAAAACCTCTGTCCCTTAAGCCATGTGTGCTCATTAGTTTTGTCTAACTTGACACAAACTTGAGTCATCTGGCAAGAGGGAACCTCGATTTAGAAACTACCTTCATCTGACTTGCCTGTAGGCCAAGTCTGTGGGATACTTTCTTGATTGATGATTGATGTGGGCGTTGCCACCCCCAGCCAGGTGGTCCTGGATTGTCTTAGAAAGCAAGCTAAGCAAGCCAGGAGAAGCAAGCCTGTGAGAAGAGTCCCTCCATTGTCTCTACTTCAGCTCCCACCCCCAGGTTTCGCCTTGAAGTTCCCGCTATGACTTCCCTTCCAGACACACTAATCTGTAAAGTGAAATATACCCTCTCGTTCCCAGGAAGCAAACACCGTGCTAAACAGTTACTCTCTCAATTACAAAACTCTTGTCCTGGATGTCACATGACCTGTCAGGAGCAATAAAAGAAATGAGGAATTCAAGATAAGAGCCCAGGCTTTGGATGGTATACAGTAGGTATACCTGTGTTGATGTTTACCACTCCCTAAATATGGAACATGCATCTATGGGCGAGCCCATCTTGTGCCCTTGCCACCCCCACCCACACCTCCGGCAAAGGACAAGTGTCACTCCTCCTCAGATGCCTCCTACTATCTTTTTGAGACAGTTTCTCTCTGGCCTGGAGCTCACTGAGTAGGCTAAGCCGCCAGGTCAGTGGGCCCCAGGGATCCTTCTTCTTCTACCACCCCAGCTAGGATCACACACATGAGCCACCACGATTGGATTTTGAGGTTTCCCATGCTCGCAAGGTCAGTCCTTCGCTGACAGAGCCATCTTCCTCAGCTTCTTTTTCTTCTCCTCCTCCTCCTCTTCCTTCTCTTCCTCCTCCTCCTCCCCCCACCCTCCCCCGTGATTCCACAACAAAGGCTAACAGTTTACAAGCTAAGCTATCTCCCTGGTTCCTTCTGGCGACTCCGGAGCACTGGAATCACATGTGTCCACAGCACATTCTGCTCAGCTCCAGGCCATGATCCCTTAGAGTCATTCTGTCCCTTCCCTGTGTTCCTTTACACGTGAGTTAGTCAAAATCACACTCCTTAGATAGCATTTCCCTACCAACCAGAGCTCCCTCTGCACTCATACAAACCTCATTTATTTTATTCCAAAACACCCAATAGACTTTTTAAACATCCTCTTTAAAATCTACTCTGGAGCCACTGAGATAGTTCAAAAGGTAAAGGTGCTTCCCCAAACCTAAAAACTGAAGTTCAATCCCTGGGACTCATAGTACAAAGAAAGAGAATAACATCCTCTGATCTACACATACACACACACACACACACACACACACACACACACACCACAGAGACCCAGCTACTTCGGAGGCTAAAGTAGAAGAAACAAATAGTTTAAGCCTGGCAAAATAATGAAACCCTGTCTCCAAATAAAAGAATCGACGCTGGAGAGATGCCTGGTGGACTAAGTGCTGCCCTGCAAGCCTGAAGGCCTGAACTTCACGCCTTGGTAGTGAGCACTTAAAATTTCCATACCAGGAAGATGGAGATAGGAGCCTCCCTGGGGTTCCAGGGCTAGCCAGACAGACTACCATGGTCCAGACCAGTGAGAGACCCTGTCTAAAACAACAGGGTGTCTGAGGGACAGCACCCAAGGCTGCTGTCTGACCCTCACATGGATGTGCACCTGTGTAAATGCAGGCGCGCACGCGCATGCACGTATGCACACATACCATATACAGGCATGCACATATACATGAACACACACAGAGAGGCACACTCACATATACATGCACATACACATGAACACATACAGAGACACACACACATATACATGCACATATATACATGCACATATACATGAACACACACACAACTCATGGGAATCTATCTACTCTGGGAATGACCCACAAAAGAAGCACAAATTAGGAAGAGGTTACAAAAGTGATTTGGGGAAGCTCTTCCAGAAGCTCCTGGGCTTGGTGCTCTTGCCTCATAACCCACACAGAGCATATTAAACTCAATTAACATAAAAGCCACACACTTATTCATGAGGAAGTTAGAGGCCCCAGCCCCAAGCAACAATAAAACCACCACCCTGCCCAAGACACTTGCCAGTCAGCCTCTGAACAGAGCAGGGGCCCCTGAAATGATACAAACAGCCTTGGCTGGGAGAGAGCTTTGAAGAGATCAGGACACCAGCTCAAATCCCATGTGGTCACACCAAGCGGGTCTGAAGTTCCTGGCTAGAGACACCTCGATGGCTTCCACACATGGACACAGTGACAGGCAGAGACTCATAGATGGATATATTGTGGCAAGGTTAATCTTGATTGACACGTGGACAGGACCTAGAAGCACTCAGGAGGCAAGCCGCTGGGCACATCTGTGAGGAAGTTTCTACACTGGGGTAACTGAGATAGGAAGAGCCACCCTGCATGTGGGCAGTCCTATCCCTCGGGTTAGGGTCCTGGAATGAATAAAAAGGAGAGAACGAGCAATTTTAAAAGGACTCAGTGGGGGGATTGGGAGATGACTCAGTGCTTAAGAGCACTGACCGCTCTTCCAGAGTTCCTGAGTTCAAATCCCAGCAACCACATAAATGACAGGTAGATGGGCAGTCTGTCTGCAATCCCAGCACTTGGGAGAGGATGCTGACGATGCCCAAAACAATCTGGCTTGATAGAATAACTGAATAAGAGAGCTCTGGCTTCAAATGAGAGACCCTGCCTCACTTGTCTCAAGGAAGACATCCAACATCCACCAACCTCTGGCCTCCACACATATGCCCAGACACATGCACTCGTACACACGCTAGCATGTGTACACATATCAACCCACCACTAAAGAGAGAGAGAGAGAGAGAGAGAGAGAAGAGAGAAAGAAAGAAAGAAAGGAAGGAAGGAAGGAAGGAGGGAGGGAGGGAGGGAGGGAGGGAGAGAAAGAAAGAGAAAGAGAGAGAGAGAGAGAGAGAGAGAGAAAAGAAAGAAAGAAGAAAGGAGGGAGGGAGGAAGGGAAGGAGGGAGGGAGGGGGGAAGGAAAGGAGGAGGGAAGGAGGAATGGAAGGAGAGAGAGAGAAAGGAGGGAGGGACCGAGGGAGGGAGGGAGGGAAGGAAGGAGGGAAGGAAGGGAGGGAGAGAGAGAGAGAGAGAGAAAGGAGGGAGGGAGGAACCAAGGGAGGGAGGGAGAGAGGGAAGGAGGAAAGGAGGGAAGGAAGAAAAAAAGAAAAGGCTCAGTTGGTAAAGTCCTTGTTGCACAAACATGAAGATCCTGTGCTCCATCCTTAAAACCCACATCTAAAAAAAACAGGCAGAAACAGATGCAAACACTTATAATTCAAGTGTTGGGAATACAGAAACAGAAGGACCCTGGAGCCCACAGGCAGGCAGCCTATCCTCAACAGTGGTCCAGAGTGAACCCAGAGTGGTGAGTTCTGGGTTCAGTGAGACCCTGCTTCAAAGTAAGAAGGCGGACAGCACTTGGTGTGTTGGTGTGATCATGGAAACATGTTCTGAGCATAATTCAGGCCTACTCCATAAAATGGAATCCATACCTGAAGATGCTAAAACGGCCAAGAGCCTGAGATAGACAGGTTATGAGTCTGTGGTAAACCTAATACAATAACTCTGTTTAAGGGACATAACTATAAAATGACCCCAATGACGTGCTGCCATACCGTAGATGAGTGCTTCACCCAGCCATCCTCAGAGAGGCTTCCTCATGCAGTAGATGAGAACTAGCAGAGACCCACAACTAGACAATGTGCATAGGATAAGAGACCTTCAACACGCAGTCCTCAATGAAATGTCGAATGAACACCTCCCCTTGGGGATCAAGGAACTAAGCGGAAGAGAGAGCAAAAAGACCATAGGAGCCAGAGGGGAAGGATGACTCCACGAAAAGTGTCTTCCAGATTCCACTGGAATGATGCACATGTCAACTCACAGAGACTGTAGCAGTATGCTCAGCGCCTACACAGGCTCAACTCAGGCTGAGTCCCAGCACCAAGAGAGGGCAATGAACATGGGCTCCCACCTCTAACCAGGAAACTATCAGTAATCGATACCCAGTGGCGAAGGGAAAATTAATTATCTTCAGTGGATTCTCACTGGGTATATAAACCACACTTCAGGGTAGACTCCATGCCCCCGAGTAGTAGTTGGCCAACATAAAATGATCTCAACGATATTTTGTAGACTTTTGTTTGTTTGTTTCATTTTGTTTTGTTTGGGCATTTTTTTGTCTTATTGGTCTTTAGTTTATTTTGATTTTCATTTTTGTGTTTTTGTAGGCGAATGTTGGGGACATTGATTTGTGGTTTGGTTTGATCTTTTTTTTTTTTTGAGAGAGAGAGAGAGAAACAAAGTTGAGTACATCAGAGGTGTGAAAGAAGATCTGGTAGGAATTGGGAGAGAGGAAAATCATAATCAAAACATATTGGATCAAAAAAAATGTTTAGAAAGAAAAAAGTGACCTTTAGGGTTCACGCATATGCATGCAAGTACACAAAGAATTTGCATGCAATTGTCCATGACAGAATTTTCTTGCTAGCCAAAGACTGGATACCACCCAAATGCCATCAAGGAACTCATGTCTGTGGCATATTCACACAAAAGGAATATTAATCAGCAATAAACATAAAGTTCTGATGGGCACTACCATGCAGATGAGCCTTGAAAAATATAATACACTCGGTGAAAGAACTGGGCCCACAGTTCCAGAAGAGGCAATCCCAGAGAATCAGGATATAAACTAGTGGTTGCCGGAAGCCAAGGAGGGAGGCTGAAGGGGCTAGTGATTCTTTGAAGGATAAGAAAAATATTCTAACACTGAAGGCAATGACTGTTGCACAATCCCGCAAATACACTCAAAACTACCGAATTCTGTACTTGCACTGGAGGAATCATACAGCATGTAAACTGTCTCACTTAAGCTACTATAAATAAAGATTAAAAGGATCTAATTGCAGAGGCAATAAAAAAGCACTTTGCTTTTCTAATCTCGCAGTGAATCTAACTCTTAACTCATTAAAGCCTGATGTGTCCTGCCAGTTGAAAACAATAGAACAACTTACTGCTGGAACAGAAAAAAAATATCCAGAAGATGGAACTGGCACCAGAAATTCTCGTAGGAATTCCAGCATCTTTGCCCCAGTCCCACCCCTGTGGGTGGGAATGAGGGATACTTCAAGGCTTAAAATAAGGGGCCTGCAGAGATGGTTCAGCAGTCAAGAGCACTGACTGCTCTTGCAGAGAGGACTTGGTTGGAATCCCAGCACCCACATGGCACCTCACAAACATTTGTAACTCCAGCCCCAGAAGATCCAACGTCTTCCTCTGACCTCCACCGGCACTAGGCACACACTTGATGTACATACATGCAGGCAAAATACTCATACACATAAAATAAATCGAATCTAAATAAGAAGGATCTGATTTACAAGGAAGTGCATAAAGCAGCAAGTGGAAAGGTCCTCTCAGCAGCTAAACTTCCCCCAGCCTTTGGCCCATCACTTACTCATGCCCACCTCTCTACCCCTTGGTTGTTTTGTGGGTTTCAATCCTTTGAGACTAGGTTTTGTTCTGTAGTCCAGGCTAGCCTTGAACCCAAGATCCTCTTATCTCAGCCTCCTCAGAGCTAGGATGACAGCTATGCTGTCACACCCCAATGAAGTTTTCTTTCATTCTTTCTTTCTTTCCTTTTTTCTTAACTTTGTTTCTGTTGCCGATGATGATAGTCTCATGAAACCCAGGCTGGCCTCAAACATTCTACAAAGTCAAGGATGACCTTAAACTCCTCATCCTAGCATACAGAGACGTCTTGCATAGTAGCCTCGGCACCACGCCAACTGGGGCTAGTGGTACATGCAGCTCATCCCCGCACACAGGAGGTGGGGGCAGGAGGGACAGGGGTTACAGCGCCCAGGGGTTCCTGCTACATAGAGAGATCCAGACTAGACTGAACTACATGAGACCCAGTGTCAAAAATAAATAAGCAAATAAACACACACCTAGGGACTAGTGAAATGGCTCAGTGGGTAACACATTCACAGCACAGGCATCAGTACCCCACATGAACATAACAGCCAGACCCGGCAGCACATACTTGTGACCCCAGCACTGGGGAGACAAAGACAGGCAGGTCACAGGGTTCACTGGGCTGTCGAACCTAATCAACACAGCTTTAACCTCATCCCAACAAGTAAGATTGAGACTGGTTTTAGAGGGGATATCCTGATGTCAACCTCTGGCCTCCACACATACCCACATGTCCTCCAGTATTCACACATACATAGACTACACACAGCACATATAATTTCATTTTCTTTTAGTGAGTCTTTTTACTTAAGAGCCAAAAAAAAAAATGGCTCATTGGGTAAAGGCAATGGCTGCCAAATCTGACAGCCAGAGTTCCATTCCCAGAGCCCATGAGGTTGGAAGAAGAGCTGACACCTCCAAAAGCTATCCTCTGGCTTCTACATGAGCCCATACACATCCATACAAAAGTAAATAAATGTGGAAAATAATTACAAAATGTCGTCTAAAAACTCTGCCCCTGACCAGTTTCAGGAAGCCCAGAATGTGGATAGGGGCTGCCATGTTGGACTGAGCCAAACAAGAAAATGGGTGAGCAGACATCATGTGCCGTACTCCATCACTCTGCACCGTATTGCCTTGAGATAGGGTCTCCAACTAACCTGAGGCTCACTAGCTTCATCTGGGCTTCTGGTCAGTGGTCTCCTAGGACCCATCAGGCTCTGCCACGCCCATAGACGCTGGGGACTGAATTGAGACTCTCCTGGCTTCACAGCGAGCACTCAACCACCACCAACCCAGCCCTCAAAACAGAGTGTCTCATTGGAAAGAACTGATCCCTGGTTTGTAGGAACCTGAGAATCCTAAAAGGAGGCACCAGAGCCATCTTAGGAATTTCTTCTTCTGTGGCTTCCTCTCCACTGTGACAACAGTCAAGGAGATGTGCTGGGAAGAGCTAGGAAGACGAGGTCCAGCAGGTTCTGAAAAATGTTTTCTTATGGTCAGAATGTGAGTGTCTCTGTTTCAACCATCAGCAGCACCTGTTCCTTAATCACAGATGTCCTTAAAGCCATCCCCGGTCCCCTATTCCAGGACCCTGGTTGTTCCTTTCTGAATTCTTTTTATTATTAAAACTGCTTTCTCCTGAGACAAGAAGATAGCTCAATGGACCGTCGTGTCTGACATCCTAAGCTCAACACCCAGGACCATGGAAGGAGAGAACCAGCTCCCACAAGTTGTGCTCTGACCTCCACCTGTGTGCCTTACTGAGCACACACATATTACATAAGTGGATGTCATTTTAAACATTTAAAGAGAAGTAGATATTGCCCTTCAAACTACATGTTTCATGGGTTATGAAAGAGAAGTCTAAGATTGTGTTCAACCACTTGTAGATGGCCCCCCACACCTTTCAGAACATGTCACCACATGTGATGATGCCACACCAAAAAAAAGTTCTCTCTGTGAGCCCCAGATGTGATAGAATAGTATAAAGATGTCAGGAAGCTCACCTCGATGACACGGAAAGAGTTCCCAGACGTTATCAGTGTGGTGAGCAGGCTATGTGTGTGTGCGTGTGTGTGTGTGTGTGTGTGTGTGTGTGCATGTGTGTGTGTGTGTGCGTGTGCGTTTGTGTGTGTGGTGAGTAAAGAGATGTGCAATTTACATGTACTCAGAGTATCCTTAGGAAACCAATCAATCCTCCAGTCTCCATCTCCCAGGGCTGGGGATGCAGGCGTGCATGTCCACTTCTGTTTGGTTTTTCCTTTTGTTTCGTTTTACATGAATGTTGAGGATCTAAACTCTGGTCCTCAGGATTGCATACTGAGTTATCTTAACCACAGCCGGCTCCCCGACCTGGGAAAGCTTGCAACCAAGACTTTCTGTATTTGTGGATTTGGGTTCTGAACTATGTGAGTTCAGCATGCGACCACGCCACTTTGCAAACAGAGCCCAGGGGAACCAATCTCAGCTCTGCCTTTCCCCAGCTGTGTGGCCATAAGCAAGTCCTGGCCCCTTTTTACCTGATTCCTCTTTCCAGAAACTCAAGAATCATAAGTCCAAGAACGAGAATTATATTATGTAGACGCAAAGTATAATGGTTAATCTCTTTGTTTTGTTTTCCATTCTCATGTGTATTTGTATATGGTATGCATGTGCATGTGTGTGCGTGTTTGGGGGTGAGGGGTTATGTGTTCATGAGGAGGCTGGAGGTTGACGTCAGGAACCATACTTGATCTCTCTTCCATCTTACTACTTGAAGTGGGGGTCTCTCAATCTAACCCAGAACTGGATGATATGGCTACCCTGTCTCCACCTTCCCAAACTGGAATTACTAGAGGGCACCCTGAATTTCTGAACCTTCTGGGGATCTGATATCTGGTTCTCATGCTTTACTTGACCAGACCCCCAACACCTAAACAGCCACCTGCAATCTCAGAGCTCCAAGGCAGACATAGAAGTGACCCACAGCAAGCTGGCTAGCTAAACTACCCAAATTGACCAGCTGTGGGGTCAAATGACAGACACTATACCAGTATGTAAGGCAGACAACCGACATCAAACTCTGGCCGCCACGGACATTCACTCACACATGCATGCCTGCCCCTCCCCCCCACACGTGCCCATGCACATGCAAACACACACACACACACAAATACACCATGCACATTCAAAAAAATCTAAAGAATTCCCTCTCCTCAGAAGAAGAAGGCAGATGTTCCACCTTCCACAGGTACAAGTTTGGAATGTCAAAAGCCTAGACAGATCCTCAAATTCAAATCCTCAGATCTGAATCAACCAGGGAAAATGGATGCAACAAAACAGGATTCCACAATGTAGACAGACACACAGACACAGACAGACAGACAGACAGACACGGAGACACAGACACACACAGTATTGTAGTTGTATGTTCCTGTCCCAGTGTCACTATTCCCCACTCTTGACCAGCACAGCTCACAAAAAGTACCTACACTTTCCACATTCCCACAAAAGCAAAAGAGAAAAGATCTCCTTCCACAAGCCATCTTCAAACTGCAAAGAAATAACCTGCACCCTTCATCAGGCAGACCAGAACTCCCCCATCCCCCATAGAAACAAAACAGGTTTCTAAACTGTCTAAATTGTGGTCTGTCGAGATGGCTCAGGGTGTGTGGAGCTAGCCGCCATGGCGTAAGGAAAGAGCCTGCTCCTACAGGTTGTCTTCTGACCTCCACAAGCACCCCCCCCACATACAAAATAAATAAAAGTTAAAAAAAAATGTTTTTGATTAGTTTGTTAAACTCCAAAGAGAGTAAAGTACTCCCTGGCTGGTTCCAACCTATTCCCTGGAACTCAAGCCAGGGGTGTCCCAAGTCACTGAGAACTTCCCAGAAGGTATAACCAAGGATGAAAATATTAGCAAAATCAACCGTTTGCATTCCAAAGAACTCTAGATGGGAAACTGAAACTCAAAACTGTCACACCCCAATCATGAGGAACACCTACAACCAATTGTTTATATTAGTTCTGTCCCGTGGAACACCTTAAATTGCCTGATAATGGGCTGGGTTCCTCAGGAGTGTCTGCTCACAATCATGTATTTATTTACTTTTGAGATAAGCTCTCTTGTATCTTGAACTGGCCCAAAACTCACCACATAGCCAAGGACAACAGCCCCTTCTGATCCTCCTGCCTCCACCCCCTGAGTGGTGGGACAGCAGGTACGGGTGTTGCTTATGTGGTGCTGGGGATGGAAACTTTCTTGCACACTAGGCGAGCACTCTACGCACTGAGCACGGCCAGCTTACCTCTGTCTGGGTTATTACATGCATTCTATCAACTGACTTCCCACCTCCCTTAAGATCTCTTCCTGCCCTCTCACAATCCCTATATAACCATACACACCACACACACACACACTGACACGCATACCACACCATACACCCACACACCCTCTACACCAGACATAGACACAGACACAGACACACACACACACACACACACACACACACACACACACACACACACACACAGACACATACCACATATACTATTTAACCTATGTCCCATACATGAGAGAGAACATGATGTAGGTGGTTTTTTTTTTAAAGATTTATTTGTTATTATATCTAAGCACACAGTAGCTGTCTTCAGACACACCAGAAGAGGGCATCAGATATCATTAAGGATGGTTGTGAGCCACCATGTGGTTGCTGGGATTTGAACTCAGGACCTTTGGAAGAGCAGTCAGTGCTCTTAACCACTGAGCCATCTCTCCAGCCCCCGATGTAGGTGGTTTTTGTCTTTCTGAGTCTGGATTATTTCCCTTAACAATAATGATCTCCAGTTATATCCCTTTTCCTAAAAATGCCATGATTACATTTTTCTTCAAGGTTGCATAAAATTCCATTTTATAGACCATATTTTCTTTGTCAATTCATCTGCCAGTGTGTTTCTAGATCTTGGCTACTCTGCACAGTGCGGTAGTAAACACAAATGACCAAGTATCTCTGAGTACACAGACTTCCCAAGTGAGGGACAGTCTGTGTGCCTCAAGGATAAAAGACAGTGCCTTCAAATTATGCCGAGGGGTCATTTTAAGCAGCCAGATCACCAACAAAAGATACAATATTGAGCAAACAGGAGCCTAATATGCCACACACAAAATAGACAGTTGTGGGTTCCAGCTGTAGCTCAGGGGATAAAGGACTTGCCTACCATACACAAAGCCCTGGGCTCCATCCCCAACATAAACCAGGTGTGGAACTATGTGTCTATAATCCCAGCACTCAGAAGGTGGAGGCAGGAGGATCAGGAGATCAAGACCATCCTTAGCTGCCCAGTGAATTTGAGACCAGTCTGAACTACATGAGGGTCTGCCTCAATGGGAAAACAAAAAACAGTAACAAAAAAACCCACATGGAATGATCCCCAGACATGAACGCAGCATGAATAGGCCAGCTTTGTGTGGAGTGTTACCTTGCTGGCCTGCAAATTCAAAGCTCCAATTTTTTTCTTTTGAGTGTCCTCAAATAACCATATAAGTGTATCACAGGAATTAATCTAGGGGTTCCAAATAGATTTCAGCAACTAAGCAAGCTTATAAATACCAGGCCCTGGGGATAAGAGGACCAAAAATCTCAGTCTTAAGAATTTATTCATCTAATTACAGGACTTTTTCTTTGACTCTGGAAAAAGAGATTATAGGGATGGAGCTATGCCATCAGAGAGCTGGAAGCTGGGATGGTAGCACAGATGTGTAATCCTGGCACTCCGGAGGCAGAAGCAGGACAATCACCACAAGAACCAGGCCAACCTGGGCTACACACCAGCAGTCCCAGGTCAGCCTCAGCTACATTGTAAAATCCTGCCTTAATGAATCAATTAAAAAATTAAAAAATGATAAAGAGGTGATATGAGAAAATGGATTCTGAGTGTTAGAATATACACCTCTATACAGATGGCTAAAAATAAAAAACAGGACTGGATGGTTCAGTGGTTAAGAGTTCATATTGTTCTTGCAGCTAACCGGGGTTCAGTTCCAGCACCCATGCCAGGCAGCTTACAGTGCCTTGGAACTCCAACTCCAGGGGGAGCTGACACACTCATCAGGTCTCCACAGACACTGCACTCATATACACAAATCCACACAGACACATACACATAATTAAAAACAAAATCTTAAAAAATAAAAGAATAGTCAGGCAGTGGTAGTGCACGCCTTTAATCCCAGCACTTGGGAGGCAGAGGCAGGCGGATTTCTGAGTTCGAGGCCAGCCTGGTCTACAGAGTGAGTTTCAGGACAGTCAGGGCTATACAGAGAGACCCTGTCTCGAAAAACCAAAACAAACAAACAAACAAACAAATAAATAAATAAATAAATAAGAATAAGCTGAGTGTGGTGGCTTTAATCCCAGCACTGGGGAGGCAGAGGCAGCTGGATCTCTGAGTTCGAGGTCTCTGGTTGATAAAGTGAATTCCAGGACTGCCAGGACTACACAGAGAAATACTGTTTCAAAAAATTTATTGATGATAGATAAAAGGATAAAATGCCGAGGGGTCATTTTAAGCAGCCAGATCACCAACAAAAGATACAAAGTTGAGCAAACAGGAGCCTAATATGCCACACACAAAATAGACAGTTGTGGGTTCCAGCTGTAGCTCAGGGGTATGTGTGTCATGACAGACAGACAGACAGACAGACAGACAGACAGACAGACAGACGGACAGACAAAAAGAAAACCCGAAAGAATAGGTAAATACATATAGAAAGCAGGTTTTGCAGAACTAATAGGCAGAGGGAGAGGAGAGAAACAGAACATCTTGTAAAGAAACAACAGTCATTTTCTTTCCACCCTTAGCCAGGGTGGAATTAGGAGATCAAAGAATTAGGAGGGAAAAGGCAGATGTTTGAGGAAGTGTACAGTTGTGAACAGATGGGCTCTACCCAGAGGAAGATGTGAGTCTCAAAAGGGCTCACATAAAATCTTCAACGGGCAATGGTAATTTTCTTAAAATAGTATTTATTTATTTTTAAGTTTTGTTTTTTTGGAATTGTTTTTTGTTTGTTGTTTTGGGAGGCTTGGGCGTTTTGGATTTAGGTTGTTTGCTTGTTTGTTGGTCTGATCATTTAGACAAGGTCTCACTATTTAAGCTCTGGCTGACCTAGAACTCACTATGTACACCAGGCTATCCTTAAACTCACAGAGATCTGCCTCTGCCTCCTGAGTGCTGGGGTTAAAGGCGTACAATACGACACCCCGTTGTTGTTTTAAGTCTGTCTGTCTGTCTGTCTGTACATTCCTTCAGGGACTCCTGGAGCTGGAGTTACAGACAGTCAGGAGCCTCCTGACTTGGGTGCTGGGAACAAAACTGAGAGCCTCTAGAACAGCAAGCAGGGACTGGAGTTATGTCTCCAGACCCTTTGTTTTGAGAAAGGTTCTCCCTCATATAGCCCAGGTTGGCCTTGACTTCCTATGTAGCTGAGGATGAGTTCCAACTCCTGATCTTTCAGTCTATACCTACCAAGTGTTGTTTTAGCAGAGGGCGCCCCCAAACTTCATTTAAGCAGCATGATGGGCAGAATCCAAGGCTTTGTACACATTAGGCATGCACCTTACCAACTGAGCCACATTCCCACTATATATATACTGGTTTTTCAAGACAGGGTTTCTCTGTGTAGCCCTGGCTGTCCCAGAACTCACTCTGTAAACCAGGCTTGTCTTGAACTCAGAAATCCACCTGCCTCTGCCTCCCAAGTGCTGGGACTAAAAGCATGCGCCACCACTGCCCGGCAAGCAGTGACTATGGGACAAGACTTTGAGTTCTCATTGTAGCAAGTTATGTGTAGACAGATGAAGGACAGATAAAGGCTAATTATGTTTATTACGTAGGAAGCTGGAGATGTGGCTCAGTTGTTAGAGAGCTTGCCTGGCAAAGCAAAGCCCTGGTTCCCATGTCCAGCTCTGCACACACCGGATGATGTATACTGGGCTCACCCCTGTCATCCCAGCACACAGAAGCAGGAGGACTGAGAGTTCAACATTCTTCTCAGCTATGGAAGGAATTTGAAGCTATGTATGAGGCTGTCTCCAAAATGAAAAAGAAAATAAAGAAGGAAGAGGGGAAAGGGGGAAAGAAGGAGAAGATGGGAGGCGGGAGTGGAAAGAGAGTCGGAAATAAAAAGGAAGAAAGAGAAGGAAGAGGCGGGAGAAAAGAGGAGCTGAGGGGAGAAAGAAGGAAGGAGACGGAGGAAGAAGAGCACTCAGTGGTTCAGCACTTGTCTGCCATGTTCAAGTTCCTAGGTCTGATGCCAAGCACGTCCAACAAAAGTCATAATCCAGAAAACTCTGGGTGAAGCGCTGAAGGGTACATGTTGTCATTGCTGCTGTTGCCATAGTTGTTGTTGTTACTTAACTCCCTAAGATAAGGGCATGAAAGGAGTCAGAAAGGAATGTGCAACGGTGTGTAGCCCTGTGCCAACAAAACTTTACAAACAGTGAATTTAGCACAGGCACCACAGTTCACTGACCTCTTTTGTAGAAGAAAGACTTGGACTAGCTAGAACTGCCACAGTGGGTCAGGACAGGGGTGAAGGGCAGGCTACACACCACACACAGGAAAAGAACAAGGGTACCCCTGCTGGAGAATAGTGTAGAACCCAGGAAAGCAAACCCAGGATGGTCCCTGAGGCCAGACTGGCAGGAGACAGGACTGGGAGGTGAGGGGTTGTGTCCAGACATAAGCTAGGCATCATATAGCAACCAATAGACCAGACAGCAAGAGTGTGAGAGTGTGTCCCTGAAGGAGTCCAGCAGAATCAGAGGTCAGAAGTGACTAACGGGGGTTTAGGGTATATTAGGTGTTTAAAGAGAGATGAACTGCAGAATGGTGGAAGATTCTAGAACAAGGAGAAGGGGGCAAAAGCAAGGACTCTGCAGGCAAGTGTCTGAGACAGCATCTGTCATGATTGAAGCTATTTTTCATCGTTGCAACTTAAACACATCCAGATGCTACCGGCATCAAGCTAACAGAGACCAAGCGTGCCCACTAAACACCTTAGCAGAGCTACAATGGCCGCTACAACCCAGAATGAGCCAAACCCAATCGGTGGAGTTAAGACAGCATGCTTGAGGTCTGGCAAGATGGCTCAGTCGGTGAAAGCGCTTCCCATGCAAGCCTGAGGACCTGAATCTGATCCCTGGAACACACTTAAAGATGGATGAGGAGAACTGACTCCACGAGGTTGTCCTCTGACCTCTGCACACACGCCCTGACACATATGAGCACACACACACACACACTCACACACACACACGTGCCCAAAACACGCATGCATTTGCAAAATTAAATAATTCTAAAATTAATTTAAAATTAAAAAGTAATTATATACATATATATAAAAAAGGTTGAAAGCAGTTTAGGAAGGCATCTGGTATTGACCTCTGGCCTCACACACACATGCGTGCACTTATCCACATGAGCACATATATCCACTACACTCACACACACAAGACCCCTAACTCTCAGAAGGTTCCAATTTTCAACCCTACACAGACTTCTCCTCTCACTTCACAATGCTCAGAGGGTTATCTCAGCCCAGAGCAAGGCTGATCAAGAGAGGAATGGAGGAGTTATCCATCTAGCCCAGCCCAGCTACCAAGACTCTACTGAAAGACGAACTGGGTAGCACACCCTTAGGGACACATCTCTCAAAAAAGACCCATGCCTCTGTTTTTGTTGTTGTTGTTATTGTTTTTTGGGGGTTTTTTGTTTGTTTGTTTGTTTTTGAAGAGGAAATAGTTTATTTGGCTTATGCGTCCACAACCAAAGTCCATCACTGAAGAAAAGTCAGGACAGAAACTCACAGAGGGCAGGAACCTGGAGGCAGAGCTGACACAGAACCCATGGAGGGTGCTGCTGACCAGCTTGATCCCCATGGCTTGCTCAGCCTGCTTTCTTTCTTTTTATTATTAGATATATCCTTTATTTACATTTCAAATGTTATCCCCTTTCCTGGTTTCCCCTCCAAAAACCCCCTATCCCAACTCCCCCCACCACCACCAACCCACCCACTCCCGCTTCCCTGTCCTGGCATTCCCCTATACTGGGGCATCGAGATTTCTCAGGACCAAGGACCTCTCCTCCCTTTGATGTCCAACAAGGCCATCCTTGGCTACATATGCAGCTGGAGCCATGGGTCCCTCCATGTGTACTCTTTGGTTGGTGACTTAGTCCCTGGGAGCTCTGGGGGCACTGGTTGGTTCATAATGTTGTTCCTACTATGGGACTGAGAGCTCCTTCAGCTCCTTGGGTTCTTTCTCTAGTTCCTCCATTGGGGACCCTGTGCTCAGTCCAACGGTTGGCTGAGAGCATCCACCTCTGTATTTGTCAGGCACTGGCAGAGCCTCTCAGGAGACAGCTATATCAGGCTCCTGTCAGCAAGCTCTTGTTAGCATCCACAATAGTGTCAGGGTTTGGTGACTGTATATAGGATGGATCCCCAGGCGAGGCAGTCTCTGGACGGCCTTTCCCTCAGTCTCTGCTCCACACTCTGTCTCTGTATCTCCTCCTTTCTTAAGCATCACAAAGATCCTCACCACCATGGCCACCTCAACCCCAAGCAAACGTACCCAGTGGGTGGACGTTACGGATTCATGTTCTAGAAAGTTCCTTGCCCTATACCAAGCCTCTGAGAGACATCACGACTCATTTATTTGATAGGATTTTGGTAACGATTACCCCAAAGCAGGGGCTGGGAGGTTACAATTCAAAAGAGCAACTGTTTATTAAGAAATCCAGTACAAGGTCAAGGGAGATGGGTAACGGCGCCGCCAAGCCTCATGACCTGAGTCCAATCTCCAGAACCCACAGTAGAAGAGAACTGACTCTGAAAGCTGTCCTCTGATCCCCACACTGCGGCACACGCATGCTGCCCCCACATATACTCAATTATAATAAATAAAGCTGGGCGTAGTGACAGGTGGCTTTAATCCCAGCACTTCTGGCAGGTCTCTATGAGTTAAGAGGACAACCTAGTCTACATAGGCCAGCCTAGGCTACACATAGGACCTGGTCTCGAGATAGATTAATGAATTAATTAATTTAATTAAAAAATAAGGAAACAAAGAAACCCAGTAGGCAGCAGAACTGCCGTCCTAGCCATGTGGCCAGCCAGCTGACTTTATGGTCCTGTCCTTTCTTCCCACGCAAAAGCGAGAGGCTTAGAGGAGGTGTGGGAAGGACTCACGAGATCATATTTACAAAGTATGCAGATTTTCTAGAAAATAAGAACTTGTGATTCTTGTTGTTGTTTGAGGCAGGGTCTCCTGTAGCCCAGGCTGCCTCAAACTCACTACATAGCCCAGGTTGACCTTGAACTCATGATATACCTGCTTATATCTTCAGAGTGCTATGATGACATACACCACACATGGTTTACCTCAGTCTAGAGGGTGAAACCCAGGGACTTCATATGTGCACAGGGAGAGCCACACTCTGGCCACACGCCCGGTATATTCACTGCACAAAACCCAATGTCTTGGCTCTCTGTGTGCCATTAGGAAGCAAACATTTATTTGTACCTGCTATGTGCCCAGCACTGCTCAGGTTCTAACATCAGTGAGGAGCAAATACCAGGCCCTGTCCCTGTGAACACTGCATGTATACAAAAAAGTCCCAGAAGCTCTATTTCCTGAACTCAGGAAGTCCAGGCACAGACAATGAATTACCAAAAAAACGTAAAAACAGAACTCAAGGGACGACACTATGCACCCAAGTGCATAGGCACACAACATAACCCTACTTCCTTAAGGCAATACCAAAGAGTCTCAGAGAGCAGTGTAGATGTTAACAGTTCTTGGATTTTCTTAATAGGAACCCTAACCATGGGCTGGCTCAGTGTTTACCTACTGAGATGGCTCAGTAAGTAAAAGCACCTGCCGCCCAAGCAAGAGAACCTGAGTTCCGATTCCTCCACACCCACCTAAAAGTCAGCACTTCTGCATCCCTCTATAACCTAGTGACAAAAAGAGGTGAAGGGGAGGGGGAGGACTGGGGCTCACAGGCTAGGCAGTGCAGCCAAATCAGCAAACTCCAGGTTCATTGAGAGGCCCTGTCTCAAAACACAAGGTTGAGAGTGACAAACACCTGATGTCAACCTAGGGCCTCTGCAAACACGCACATGCACACACGCACACGCACACGCACATGCACACACAAACCAAACCAATGGCCATTCCTCATTGAGCACCTTCTGTATATCAGATCCTGGGGCCTCAAAGACATTACGAGGCTAGCAGACCTACACAAGCTCAGCCCAACCTGTTCCGGAATCCTGCATCCTTCCCCCAAGGCACACCTCTCTCATTCACAAAACGGCGACAGTTCCTTCCCTCCTCCACCCCTTCACTGTCGTAATTAATTTCCATTTTCAGAGAAAGCTGAACCAGTAACTCAAAAGACATTTGACATTGCATGTTTTTTGAGACAGTGTCTAACATAGCCCAGGCTGGCCTCAAACTCACTCCATGCTGGGCTTGCTTCAAACGACTCGCTATCCTCCTGCCTTGCCGGTAACCAAGCACAGTAGTATAAGACCAGCCTCTGAACAAGTGAGATTAAACACGCTAACTGAACGAACCTCAATTTAGCCCTCTCTGAAATGGGTGTGTAACAATTTTGGCCTCCAGGGAACACCGGGAGGTTCTAGAGCTAACCAGCCTGGAGACTCATAATCATTCTAATTATAACCATCCTGAAAGCTACCCCTACTGTTACTATATGATTGTTGTGGGGCCAAAGGTACATAGACTTTGCCTCTAGACATCTGGAAGTAGAGAATTATAAACATAGCAGCCATGAACTTATACACAAGGGGTCGAGTCTCCAACTCAGTCAATGAGGATACCCCTGGCTTTGGGTTTAAACTGCTCAGGTGTCTGAATCTGTTGCAACCTAGGAACCATACTTACTCAAGGCAACCCCAAAAAGCCTCCCTCGGAGGGCAGATTTAGGTTTAGAGAAAAGAACAGACACAGTTGAGAGGTGCACTGGGGACAGACACCCGAAGGCTGGGCGGGCACTGGGGCAAGGTTCCTCAGACCCGAGATGGGCACACGCGGGGTACTGAGCCACAAGCCCAACGGGCAAAGGCCAAGGTCAGCCGGGGCTTCGCGCAGGGCCAGGGTCACCAAACCCACTCTTCCCCTTCCCCTGGGGAAAGATGATCGTTATAGGGAGGGAGGGGACTCTTCATAGACACAGGGACACTAGCGGAGTCCTCAACCCTCAGTCCTTGGCGAGGGGGCTCTAGATTGGCAGAGGAAAAGGAGAAATATCCACAATTCTCAGTGAAAGGACTATATTGCTAGAATCGTGAAATGGGTGTCCGTAACCCTGAGTCCTTTGTGGGGTACTTGGGGGACTCTACGTTGTATGGAGCGATGGGAAGGGTGTCCCCACTACTCAGCCCAAAGGGGGTAGTTCTCTATGTTGACTGTGGCGGTGGAGAGGGGTGTCCCCGACCCTCACTCCTTAGGGTGAGGGTTCTAAGTTGGCTGGGACTGTGGGAGGAGTGTCCCCGACACACTGTGATCACACCTTGTACTAGACTTACCCTCTCCAGGGTACAGGTGGCCGGCTGTGCCCACCAGCAACGCGGCCACGGCCACCAGCAACGGCACAGCCGTCGTCTCACATCCTCTCCCGGAGCCCATAGCAGTAGGAGCGCTGAGACCCCGGCGATCAGAGCACGCCACGCCGGCCTACTGGGGACATACTCCGTGAGAAGGTCGCTCGCTGGAGAGGCGCTAGGGGCCGCACGTCCTTCTCTTCCACGCCGGTGGCTCACGGGTCGCAGCTCTCCAGCCTAGAGGGCCCTGGGGACAGTCCCGGGAAGAGCGCAGAGGCCTCGGCTGCAAGCTACACGGTGGCGCGGCCCGGACACTACAGCCCCGGGTCACCCAGGCCCGGTCCCGTGCTCGTAATCGCAGGGTCCAGAGCTCACCGCGGTGCGTCCCCCGGCCGGGTCTCCTGCTTCTCCTCCCCGTGCAGCTCTGGGTGGGTCGCGTTGTATGGAGTCTGAGACAGAGGGACGCGCGCACCGGAGGGCACCTGGGCTGGTGGCGGCGGCGGGAGCTAGGGCTCGACTCCGGCCCGTAAACAACGCGGCCCGTCAGCTGGGCCCGCGCGGGCCAAGGGAAAAGGTGGCGCGGATTAAGGCTGGGAAGGGACTGTGCACTCCAGTGAGGCCCGCTTGGGGGGCGGGAGGAGAAGCCAGCAGAGCTCAGGGAGGCGTGGCCAGAGCTGGCAATGCCACACCTCCTCGGCCCCGCCTTGCCCTGTGGATCCCGCAACTTCAGATGCCGGACGCTCACCCCAGATTCTTCCAATCCTGACACCCGGAACTGCTGACTCAGAAAGGTTACAACTTAAAAACTTGTAAGTGTTCTCAGATACAAGTCTAACGTAAATACCCAAACAACCCTAAGATTCACCTGTCAAACGTCGGGAGCTGCCCAGATCCACGCCTGACTCGAACGCCCCCAAATAGTCCCAAGGTTCCAATTTAAAAACCTAGGGAGCCCCAGATCCCCACCTGACTCAAAAACCACTAAACAGGCCTGAGGTTCCAATTTAACGCCTAGGGACAACCCCAGGTCCTCCTGACCGCCCCGAACTAACAATTTAAAGCCTTGAAATGCCCCCCCCCCCCAGATTCCCCAGGACATGAACACCCCAGACAGCTCTGTAGCCTTGAGTCTCTAATCACAACATGGGAGCCCCAATATGCCCCTAGATGCCAGATTCAACCAAACAGCCCTTGTCTTTCTTTACTCTTTTTTACTACTCTTTGACTCCCGTGGGGAATTCACTTTAATTCTTTACTCTTGATTCTGTTTTTCTTTACAGGCTCTGCTACTAATGCCTTACTAGAGTCTCCCAACCCTGGCTCTCTCTAGGAGCTAGTGGGCGCCCAACAAGTTCCCTCCCCAGTGAGCTCCCGCCCAACAGCTTGGCTGCACCAGCCTCCAGGCCACAGCCACGTGTCCACAATGCCAGCGGCCTATGTTCCCTGCCGTGAGCCCCCTCCACCCAGCCCTGAATTCCAGCAGAAATCAATAAAGGACTCCTAGAAGAACATAACAAGGCTTTTAGAAACATCAGATACGATCAGGCCAGACATATTCCGTTTTCAACACACATACCAGTAGGTGGCTGTATGTCTAAAAAAGTCATTCACTAACAGCCCTGCTCAACCACATGGGTCATGAGGAGCTAACCCTGTCTGGGCCTTATGAATATGTGCAGTACAGAGCCCTCTACCCTTCGATTCCCATGTCCATTCAGACCCGAACTGTGGCTGCTGGTCTGGGCAATGGGTTTGACAATATCTGTAAAAAGGTAAAAATAAAAATAAAGTGGCAAGCAATAGAGAAAGACGCTCCAGGTTAACCTTTGGTCTAGCCCACTACACACACACACACTCACACACACACACACACACATATACACACACACACATATATATATATATATATATATATATATATATATACATATACACATACACACACACAAACACACACACACACACATATATATACACACACACACATATATATATACATACACACACACAAACACACACACACATATATATATACACACATACACACACACATATATATATATACATATACACACACACATATATATACACACATACACACACACAAACACACACACACATATATATACATATATACACACACACACACAAACATATATATATATATACACACACACACATATACACACACACACACACACACACACACACACATACAGCTAAAACAAAGATCCAGGCATTGGGAAGCAGATCTTTAATGTCATTACTCACAAAGTGGAGGCAGGGGGCTCTAAATTAACCTGGGACACATGAGATCCTGACTTTAAAAATAAATAGAATAAAATAAAACAAAATAATAGTGAACCTGACAAGACGACTCGGCAGGTAAAGGCACTTGTTGCTAAGCCTGAAGATCTGAGTTCAATCCTGAGCTCCCACAGGGAATGTGCCTGTACACACACACACACACACGCACACACATACACACACACACACACACACACACACACAGATAGATAGATAAATAAATAAATAAAAGTTTTTTTCAGAAATACTTCTAAGTAGTGACCTAGGGCTGTAGCTCTTTGGTAGAGCACTTTCCCAACACACATGAGGTCCTGAGTTCAGTGCTTAGCACCAGGGGCCATGATCCTTGCATTATGCGAATGTGCTCCTGCCTAAAAGCCTTGCCCCAACCTCACCCCCAACTGTCACTCTCCTTGCTGAGTCTCTGCTCCAATGAGCTTCCTACCCTTACCACAGTTTGCAAACTCCCTTCAGTTCCCATGCTCCCCTTCTCCAGTTCCTTTCATCACAAGCACATACCCCTCCCTGAAATTCTCATTTATTGTCTTGCTTGTCAATTGCTTATCAACCTGTCTCCCCCATACCTATTGACATACCTATCGGCTAATAAATATTTGTTCACTGGAAGAATCTACATGCCACCTGTAATGAGGGATTTCCAGTACACAAAACCAACACGATCTGTTTCCTTGTAGAGTGGGTGTGTATGTCCTATATTAAGAGTTGAGGGAGGGGAAGATACAGAAGCACCTATGGAGGAAAGCACTTGAAGCTGAAATCTGAAGAGAGGGAGGATGTCAAGACAAGCTGGGAGAAAATGCCCCGTGGGGTAAAGGGCTTGCGCAACGGCCCTGGGGTTTTCAGGAACTGTAGATGCAGAGAGGAGAGGAGAATCTGAAATGAGAAGGATGCAGCTCCTCAAGCAACACACCAATATGTGCTTGACACGTGTGTGCATCTGTGACAGTAGCATGTATGGATATACATATACATGTGCACCTGTGCTAGTAGGGGCCAGAGGTCAACATCTTAGACCCCTCCACACCATTTTTTCAAGACAGAGTTTTTCACTGACCCTGGAGTTCGCCAGTGAACTTCCATCTCTGCCTTCCAAACTCTGGGATTATTGGCATGAACCACCACATGTGCACCAGTTTTTTTTAATCTGTGTTTTAGGAACCTCTACATTCAGGTCTTCACTCTAGGAATGCAAACACTGTACAGCTCAACCATTTCCTCAGAGCCTGGTAGGGTTTTTGTTGTTGTTGTTGTTGTTGTGATGGTTGTTCTTTTCCTTTTTCTTTTGTGTTTGTTTTGTATTGTATTGTTTGTGTTTTTGAGACAAGGTCTCACTGCGTATCCTGGGTTGACCTTGAACTCACAGAGATCCACTTGCCTTTGCTTCCCAGGGACTGAGATTAAAGGTATGCACCATGCCAAACCTTATTTTTATTTGATTGCAGGGAGTTGTATCTCCTGGAGTGAGCCACCCTAAGTGGGACAGGAATCCAAACTCAGGTCCTTTGAAAGAATAGCAGCTGCTCTTAACTGCTAAGCAGAGCTGTTTCTCCAGTTCCTGCCTTATTGGTTTGGTTTGTTTTTTAAGGAGAAGCCACCAGAAGGTTGATGTTCAGCTTTTAGCTTTCTGCTGTGCCTATTTACTGTTTAGATACAGATTACCACAGTGTTACATTTGTAGCCAGTGTTTGGTGTACAGTGTTGCAGAAATTTGTAGCCTAGGAATGACCAGCTGCACCATACAACTCAGGCTGTACTATCTGGGCTTGTGCAAATACACTCTGTGACGTTTGCACAAGGACAAAATCTCTTAATGACGCAGCTCTCAGCACAAAGCCCGGTCACTGTATGCTGCGGACAGAGGTGTGAGGATGATGTTCTGTTAGTTGCACAGATAGCTATTGACTGAATCAGTCACTGAAGAGGAAATGACAAGGTGTTAACTCTCTCTGTCCATCTCAATGATGTTGTTTTTGAGACTGAGGTTAGATACGTGTCTACCACTGAGCTTCACCCCCAGCCCTTTTACTTTTTCTTTTGAAACGGGGCTAAAGAGTGAAGCACTTGCTGAGAGCAAGGACAAGGATCTGAACTCAGAACCCCAGCACCCATGCAAAAGCCAAGTATGAGAGCATGTTCCTATTGCCCCAATCCAGGGATAGAGGAGAAAGGTGGACCCAGGGCTTGCTTGTGCTCTTGTAGGACCATGTCATTTGCCTTTCTGAGTCTGGCTTATTTCACTTAACATAATGATTTACAGATCAAGCTATTTCCATGCAAAAGTCACAATTGAACGTTTGTATATGGTACAATAAGATTTGGTTGTATGCAAAGAGAAAGCTTGTTTAACCAAGACATGGGTTCTCAGTTTAAATTTTAAAGGTAACTGGATATGTGGTTCTTGTGTCAGCACTTAGGAGGCTGTGTCAGAGGAACCCAGAGTTCAAGGCCAGACTGGACTATACAATAAAACCCTGGTTCAAAATACAATTTATAAAAATATAGATGACTATGCAAAAACTAAGAATATAGGAGATGGCTCAGTGGAGGAAGTGTTGGCCATGGAAATTTAAGCATCAGAATTTGAATCCCCACCACCCAAGGCAGAAAGGAATGATAGTCACCTGTATCCCAACACTTAGGAGGCAAACTGACCGTCTAAAATAGCCAAAATCCATGGAAAGAACCCACCTCAGTAAATAGAGAGTAATCCAGGAAGATACCTGATGCCTATCTCCAGCTTCAATATACACATACATGTACGCACATGTAATTGCACCACACACACACACACCCCAGAAAATTAAGATTTTAGGAATAACTCAAAAATTAAAATCCTCAGGACTGAAGAGACAATGGCTCAACTTTTAAGTCCTCTTCCAGAGAACCTCAGTTCAGATCCCAACGTTCAAGTCAGGTGACTCACAGGTACCTATGATTTCAGCTCCATGTAGATCTGACGTCCACTCTGGCTTCTAGAGGCATTGCACTCACATACACAGAAATATAGACATATGATTTTGAAAAAAGAAATTATTTTGGTTTTGAGATAGGGTCTCACTATATGCCCCTAACTGGCCTGAACTTGGTATATAAACTAGGCTGATCTCAAATGTACAGAGATCTACCTGCCTCTGTCACCCAACTCCTGGGAATAAAGGCACAAGTCAACAATTCAAAGTACAGGGGACAGAACACAAAAATATATGGGAAGGCAGTCTCCTCCATTCTTGGTTTAAATTGTTTCAGTCAGGGTATATAGACCGACTGGGACAGTACTTGCCTAGCATTCACATAGCCCTGGGTTCCATCCTCAACAGCACGTAGCTGGGTCTGTGGCTCACACCTGCCATCCCAGCATTCAAGAAGTAGAGGCGTGAGGATCAGAAATGTAATATTACATACTAGAGTATGAAGCTAGCCTGGGGTACATGAGACTGTGAGATTCAGTTGTGTCATGTGATGTATTTCTGGAAACTATCTTACGAGAGGATGTTTTGCTGGAACAGACACGAGAGGATATTTTGTGAAGCAGACACCTGAGATGTTTTGCTGAGGCAGACACTTGAGAGGATGTGCAGTGTTTGGAAAGACTATAAGTAGCACCCGATAGACAGTGAATGACATTCTTGCATTGGTTCACCTTGCAACGCTTTGCTGGTCTTTGCTGATCTTCACTTGTCATGACTTCGCAGAAAGAAAGGAGAATGCAGGTATCCCAGCTGTTTCCTTGACTGGTGTGGGCGGGACTTGGCAGTTCCTTCTGGATAGAGCCGCTGCTACTGACTCATGTTTGGTGTTTGGCAATTGGACTGGACTGCCCATTACTGATTCGTGTTTGATGACTTGGAATGGACTGCCAGTATCCTGACAATGAAGATTAGAAACACCCCCAAAGAACTACTTCTAAACAGGTCCACAAACCCTGTCTCCTATTAACCTTTCTTTTCCCCTACCTCTAGGAGGTGGGCTAGAAGAGAGGTTGAAGCCTTTAAGAACCCTTATTAAAGTAGGTTTTGAAAAATCTAAACCTACACGGTCTTGATAAATAAACAAGGAAATAACTACTTGCAGCATTAATTCCTTCATCTACTGATATCACTTCAAGATATTTCTTTTGTTATTATTATTTTATTTACTTACATTTCCAATGTTATCCCCCATCCCAGTTTCCCCTCTGCAAACCCCCTAGCCCATTCCCTCTCCCCCTGCTTCTATGAGGGTGTTCTCCCACCCACCCACCCACTTCCACCTCATCTCCCTAGCATTCCCCTACCCTGGGGCATTGAACTTCCACAGGACCAAGGGCCTGTCCTCCCACTGATACCAGATAAGGCCATCCTCTGCTACATAAGCAGCTGGAGCCATGGGTCCCTCCATGTGTACTCTTTGGTCGGTGGTTTAGTCCCTGGGAGTTCTAAGACGTCTGGTTGGTTGATTTTTGTTGTTCTTTCTATGGACTTGTTAACCCCTTCAGCTCCTTCAGTCCTTCTCCTAACTCCTCCATTGGGGTCCCCTGCTCAATCTGATGGTTGGCTATGAGCATTTGTATTTGTATTAGTCAGGCTCTTAGGGGACAGCCATACCAGGCTCCTGTCAGAAAGCACTTCTTGGCATCAGCAATAGTGTCTGGGTTTGGTGTCTGCAGATGGGATGGATCCCTAAGTGGGGCAGTGTCTGGATGGCCTTTTCTTCAGTCTCTGCTCCACTCTTTGTCCCTGCTTATTCTTTAGATAGGACCAATTCTGGGTTAATATTCTTGAGATGGGTGTGTGACCTCAACCCTCAACTGGGGCCTGACCACTGGATATGGCCTCTACAGGTTCAAGAGATTTCTTATACTGCATGGATTTGTTCCTGTGGGCATAAAAAAATAAGAATTCACATGTATAGTGCAATAAAGTAAAACCCACAAATAATCTAAACACTGCCTTTCCCCAAGAAATATACACTGTCCTCAAAATCGCTTGATCCACAGGACTGGAAGGACGACTCATTTATTAAACTATTTGCAACACAACCATAAAGAATTGAGTTCAACTCCCAGAACCCACATGAGAAAAAAATAATAATAATAACTGTGCATGATGGTGTGTACTCACAATTTTGTGTTACACACATACACACATCACAGAAGCATCTAATCCATTCACATGGTTTTAATGTATTACTGTTATACAGGTGTGTGTGTGTGTGTGAGAGAGAGAGAGAGAGAGAGAGAGAGAGAGAGAGAGAGAGAGGGAAATCAGCAAAAAACTCTGTGGAACCCATTCTTCCCCTTATGTGGGTTTGAGGGATTGAACTCAGCTCATTAGGTTTTTGCAGAAAGTATGCCTTCCCACTGAGATGGGCAGTAAGGATTTGGTAATCACTTTTAACAAGCGCTTACATCAAGTCAACCCCATTCACAGATTTTTATTTCCTTTGTTCTGTATCTCTTGATCTTCCAAAACCTTTTATGAGCAATTTGCAATCACCCTTTGTTGCAAGATATTTCCTATCCATTCACATTGAGGCAGTGAGAAGCCAGTGATTGGGGGTGGGGGGCTGGGGGAGAGAGGAGGAGGAGCTAAGGGAAGTGAAGGGAGGAGAGAGAGAGAGAGAGAGAGAGAGAGAGAGAGAGAGAGAGAGAGAGAGAGAGAGAGAGAGAGACAAGGAAAGGGCTCAGTGGACAAGACAAGTGGGGCAGAGAAGGAGGCACGAATACCCAGATGACTTCAGATGTATTTCTGGTGTTTGGAGAGGTTAAAAAACTGGGATAAGACTTTATCATTGTAAATTGGCATTATGTAATTGGGAGTTTTGTATACATAAAGATATTTGGTTAACTATTTAAGAGTCATGCTTTACCAGGTGTTTGGGTGTAGGGCGGGAGCACGAGACTCCCCCCATCATGGGCTTTATTTTCCTGTGTTTTGAAGCTTAGGGGAAATACAGTCAGAGTGTAATTATAAAGCATCCACTTCCTTACAGTCTGTGTGCTGCTGGTCTGTTCTGAGTCCCCAGGAGTGCATTTCAAAACGTCTAGAGTGTTCTCCATCTCTCTGCCTGTCTCTTCTTCTCCCTTCTTTCCTCCTCCCCTCCTCTCAATCCTGTCCTCTCCCATGTCCCCTCTCTCAAACCCATTCCCTGCCCCCATCTACTTCTCAAATTGATGGCCCTTTTTAAATTATTGTTACATATATAAATGCATGGATATGTAAATACAACCTGCTGAGTCCATTTAGTGTGACTTAGGTGTGTATGACTTCAGGATGGCCACTGACTGTTGGATAACCAACTAGGGAACTGGTCTCTGAGGAGGATTAATTCTCCCACTCTCAGAAGTCATTAGTTGGCTATAGATGGGGGTGAGAGACGACACACAGATGGTACAGGACCCAGACAGGGAGACAGGGAGACATGGAGACAGGGAGGAAAAGAAAGCACTCTGGAAGTTTTGACATCCATTTCCGGGGATCAGAACAAACACGCAGCAGCACACAGACTAATTAAAAGTTAGTTGGATGTGTGCTTTGTCTAGGAGTTGCACCATGTTGAGATCACCCCCCTCCCCTTTAATGTTAACCTGTCTATTGATATTGTCCTCGTCCAAGCCTTATTTGGGCAGTCATAGTTTTGAAGTATTATGGGTGTAGCTTCCTTGACATCCCAAGGAAATACAGTCTCACAGCAGACTTCCTGGTCTTCTGTGTTTTACAATCTTTCCATCCCTTTTTCCTTGATATTCACAGAGCCTTTGGTACAGGGATTGTATTGTAGACATACCTTTTAGGGCTGGGCTCCACACCACTTGATTTGTGAATTACGACCTCTTGTGGTTTTCTGTAATGGTCTCTGTTTTCTGGGAAGAGATGCTCCTTTGATGAGAGGTAAGATGTAGCTGCTAATTGGATCTCCTAAAACTGTTTGCAAAAGAGGGTCGGCACGTAGCTTCTGGGAACCCACCCCCAGTTTATTCTGATTGGTAAATAAAGATGCCAGCAACCAATAGCTGGTGAGAAGAGAGACAGAGGTGGGATTTAGGATTCTCATGCTGGGGTCAAAGAGGAGGAGGAAGGAGAGACACAAAGGCCACCAAGAAAGGGTAATAACATGCAAGAGAGAGAAGCAGAGCCATCTTGTAAAGGGGCCAAGAGATCACTGCCCAGAGGGCTGGCTCGACTGGGTCAAGAGCAGACAAGATTGAACATAGAAATTAGTAAGTAGTAACTCGGAGTTATCGTGAGAGGTAGATTCTAGCAACATGGAGGTTAGGCAGTTGTCCAGCTGTTGTCCTGCTTAAGGCATATTAAATATAAAGACTGTGTGTGTGTGTGTGTGTGTGTGTGTGTGTGTGTGTGTGTGTGTGTGTGCTTCATTCCAGGAACATAAATGGCCTAAGGCGACAAGGAACCCCACGCCGGTATTAAAATTATTAATATTATAGTGAGAGTAAAACTTACCTTTGGGTATGAAGATAAGGATTTTCCCTATTTATTTATGTATTTATTTATTTATTCACTTTACACCTGATCGTAGGCTCCCTCCCTCCTCTCCTTCCAGTCCTACTCTTACAAATCTTGACCTCCCATCGCCTCCTCCCATTCTCCTCAGAGAAGCAGAAGCACTTCTTGGGTACCACCCCACCCTGGGACACCCAGTCGCAATAGAAATGAGCAGAAAGAATAAGTTTTATAATGTAATCAGGATTTGTGCTTGTCTAGTAACGTCCTGATAATAGATTATCCTCTAAGATCCATGACCTCACTAGCCCTAGATAGTAGGCTAAGTTTCCAGCACCAGGTATGCCTTCCTTTCTACTTCATCTAATTAGACAGCTGTTGTTACTGTCAAGGTATGAATGCCACTGTTGCACCTTCAAGAATGCCTTCCCCTGCCGGGTGTAGTACGATTGGTTGCTTCCCCTGTTAGCAGCTTAATTAACACCTTCTGATAGGATGAAACCTGGGCTGCAGGAAGGAGGCTCTCAGGTCAGAGGGAGCTTGAATTTCCCAAGTCCTGGGTCCTAAATATGCAATGTCGAATTACCATCAATCCCTGGGAGGTTACAAAGGTCAGCAGCAGCAGCACACATTGTTTGAGGGAATAACTCAGACTCCACTGGCCAACTGCTTATATGGAAATTTCTTGTGCCTAGTACCAGGATTTTCATTACATAAGCATTGTCAGCTCAAGAGGAATATATATACATGTATGATATAGATATATGATAAAGCCTCAAGGAATCAATACATATACACATACACATATACATATACATACATATATATTCCTCAAGGAATCATATATATCATATATATGTGTGTATATATGATATATGTATATCATATATATACACATACCACATATATATATATATATATATATATATAAATTCCTTAAGGCTTCATCAAATGTCCTTGGTGTCATTTGAGATCTCTTCCACTGTGTGTGTACTTTTGGTATACACACATGTATGTATACACAGGCATGTGGTACCAGAGGTCAATTCTATGTGTCATTCCCTAGGAACCATCAACCTTTCTGTTTTCTGAGGCAGGATCTCTCACTTAGCCTGGAATCTGCTAACCTACCTGGCCAGAAAACCCCAGAGACCCTACTGTCTTCCTTCCTGGCCTTTTCACTTGGGTCCTGCAGATTGTGTCTTAGTCAGGGTTTCTATTCCTGCACAAACATCATGACCAAAAAGCAAGTCGGGGAGGAAAGGGTTTATTCAGCTTACACTTCCACATTGCTGTTCATCACCAAAGGAAGTCAGGACCGGAACTCAAGCAGGTCAGGAGGCAGGAGCTGATGCAGAGACCATGGAGGGATGTTTCTTACTGGCTTGCTTCCCCTGGCTTGCTCAGCTTGCTTTCTTATAAAACCCAAGACCACCAGTCCAGGATGGCACCACCCACAATGGACCCTCCCTCCCTAGATCACTGACTGAGAAAATGCTTTACAACTGGATCTCATGGAGGCTCCTTTCTCTGTGATAATTCCAGCTTGTGTCAAGTTGACATACAAAACCAGCCAGTACAGCGTGGGTCCTCATTCTTGCAAGGCAAACACTTGGCTAACTAAGCCATTTCCCCAGCTCAGGCACAGATTTCCCTTACTCTTTATTGTTATTATTGTAGGTATGTGAAGTAGAAATTTCTGGTGTCTTTAACAACTCAGGAGTGTCACTGTGATGTTTTTCTGGAAGCAGTCTTGTGAGAGGGCACGTGATGGTTAGAAAGATAAGTGGAACCCCACAAACAATGAGAAGATGCTCTTGTGTTGCTGTGCCACGGAAGGCTTCTTCGCCGGTCTTTGCCGGTCTTCGCCGGTCTTTGCCCATCTTCACATCTTAGAGAGAAATGTGCCAAAGAAACTTCTTCTGGTGTTCCAGCTGAGTTTGGTGGCTCCTGCTGATTCAGTGGAGCCTTGCTACTTCTTTGGATTGTGCTACCGCTGCCAATTCATGTTTGGTGTTTGCTATTGAACTGGACTGCTAGTATCCTGTCAACAAAGAGTGGAATTGCCCCAAAGAACTACTTCTAAAAAGGTCCACAACCCCCTTTTCCTTTTAATCTTCTTTCTCCTATGCCTCTGGTCGGTGGGCTGGAAGGGAGATTGAAGCACTTAAGAACCCTCAGTAAAGTAGGTTTTGAAAACAAACCTAAGCCTACAGGTATGTATGTATAATTCTGGGTTTGCATGATGCACCAGCCCAGTATTCTTAGTTATAAAACTTTCACTTGGCATCCTAATTCAAATCTCTTTGGAAAAAGTCATTTTAACTTATTACTGTGTGTGTGATGTGTATGTGTATGGATGCATGCCACATCATGTGTTCAGAGGTCTGAGGACAACATTGTGGGGTCAGTTCTCTCCTTCCACCTTTAAATGGATTCTGGGATCCAACTCAAGTCATTGGGTAGGGTTGTATGACGTTTTAACTTACTTTTAATTTTCATCTTAATTGATGTAGATTCCTTGTCCACGCTTCTGGGTGCAATGTGTAAGGAAATTTTCAAAATTCACTCAAACCATACACTTTTATTCATTTATCTATTCATGTGTTTTTTCATTTGGTTTTGCAGTACTAAAGATTGCACACAGAACCTTGAATATGGTGGATAAGTAGCCTATCATATTATTTTTAAACAAAACCTCATTAAGTTACTCAGGCTGGCCTTGAATCTGTGGTACTCTTAACTCCGGATCATGAATAGCTGGGCTGTCTGGTGTCTTAACTGGAGTTTCTATTGCTATGACAAAACACCATAAACAAAACTAACTTTAGGTTTATTTCAGCTTACATCTCTCAGGTCACATTCCATCACTGAGGTAAGTCAGGACAGGAACTCAAATCCAGAACTTGGAGGCTAGAACTAAGGCTGAGACCAAGAAAGAGCCTTGTTTACTGGTTGCTCCCATGACTTGCACACCCCGCCTCCTTTAAAATGATTTTTTTTTAAATGTGTGTGAGGATGTCAGATCCCTGGAAATAAAGTTATAGACAGTGGAGAGCTGCCACATAGGTGCTAGAAATTGAACCCAGGTGTTCTAGAAGAACAGTAAGTTCTCTTAGCAGCTGAGGGATCTCTCTAACACCTCAGCTTGCATTTTGATATAACCTAGGACCACCTGCCAAGGGTGGCACCACCCACAATGACCTGGGCCCTCTCATGTCAATCACCAATCAAAAAAATGTTCCCACAGATTTGCCTGCAAGTTGATCTTATGGAGGCATTATCTCAACTGAGGTTCCCTCTTCCCAGATGACCCTGGCTTATATCAAGTTGACAAAAAAAAAAAGAGCAAAACAAGATGTAACTTACCAGGACAACAGGCCTGCTGCACAGACCTTAGAGCCTGTCTTTCTTTTTATTTTTTTTCCATTCATTCATTTATTTATTTACTTTACATCCTGATGCAGTGCCCCCCCCCATCTCAATCCCACCCTCAAAAACCCCTCCTCCTACCACCTCCTTGACTTCTCCTCACAGAAGGAGAAGCCCCTATGGGTACCAACTAGTCCTAGCACATCAAGTCACATCAGAATGAAGCGCTCCCACTGAGGTCCAGCAAGGCTAGGGGAAGGGGATCCAAAGGCAAGCCACAGAGTCAAAAACAACCCCTGCTCCAGTTGTTAGGGAACCCACATGAAAACCAAGCTGCACATGTGCTGCAAATGTGTAGGAGCCATAGGTCCAGCCCCAGTGTGCACTTTGGTTCGGTCTCTGTGAGACCCCATGGGCAAGTAGGTCTTCTTGTGGTGTCCTTGACCCCTCTGGCTACCTCAGTCCTGTCCCACACTCTTCCACAGGATTCCACTAGCTCCACCTAATATTAGGCTGTGGGTCTTTGCATCTATTTCCATCAGCCACTGGATGAAGCCCCTCAGAAGACAGTATTGCTAGGCTCCTATCTGCAAACATAGTTGAGTACCAAAGGTTGGCTCTCTCCCATGGGATGGGTCTCAAGTGGGATCAGTCATTAGTTTGCCATTGCCTCAATCTCTGCTCCACCTTTATCCAAGCACATCTTATAGGCAGGATAAATTTTGGGTCAAAGTTTTTATGGCTGGGTTGGTGTCCTCCTCCCTCCACTGTAAGTCTCTCCTGGCTACAGAAGGTGGCCACTTCAGGCTACATATCCCCCAGCTACTAGGAGTCTCAGCTAGAGTCACCCCCATAGACTCACCCCACCAATTTCCGTTCTCTCTCCCAGCCCTCTCTCACTCCCTCCCCCATACTGGATCCCTTTCCCATCATCACTCTCTCTCCCCTCATTTCCTTCTCCCCATCCACTTCCAATGTCTATTTCATTTCCCCTTCTGAGTGAGATTCAGGTAGGTATACTCTCTTGAGCCCTTCTTGCTTCTTAACTTTAGGTGCATGGACTACAGCCTGGTTAACCTGTACTTTATGGCTAATGCACACTTATAAGTGAATACATACCATACATTATCTTTCTGGGTCTGGGTTATCTCACTCAGGATGATATTTTTAATTCCATCCATTTGCCTGCAAATTTCATGATGTTTGGTTTTAATAGTTAAATAGTAGTCCATTGTATAAATGTACTCATGTTTTCTTCACCCATCCTTCAGTTGAGGGACAACTAGGTCGTTTTCAGTTTCTGGCAATTGCAAATAAGGCTGCTCTGAACATAACTGAGCAAGAGTCCTTGTGGTATGATGGGGCATATTTTGGGTATATGCCCAGGAGTGGAACAGCTGAATTTTGAGGTAGAACTATTTCCAATTTTCTGAGAATCCATCAGATTAATTTCCAGAGTGGTTGTACGAGTTTGCACTCCCACCAGCAAAAGAGGACTATTCCCCTTTCTCCACATCCTTGCCAGCAGCATCTGCTGTCACCTGAATTTTTGACGTTAGTCATTCTGATTAGCGTTAAGATGGAATCTCAGGGTTGTTTTGATTTGCATTTCCCTGATGACTAAGGATGTTGAACATATCTTTAGGTGCTTCTCGGCCATTCGAGTTTCCTCAGTTGGGAATTCTCTATTTAGTTATGTATTCCATTGTTTAATTGGGCTCTTTGGTTTGTTGATGTATAATTTCTTGAGTTCTTTATATACTTTGGGATATTAACCCTCTATCAGATGTAAGGTTAGTAAAGTTTTTGTTTTCCCAGTATGTGTGTGGCTGATTTGTGTGATTGATGATGTCTTTTGCCTTACAGAAACTTTTCAGTTTGGCGAGGTCTCATTTATTAATTGTTGATCCTAGAGCCTGAGCTATTGGTGTTCTCTTCAGGAAATTTTCCCTTGCATCAGTAAGTTCAAGGAAGTTCCCTCAATTTCCCTTCTATTAGATTTAGTGTGTCCAGTTTTATGTTGAGGTCTTTGATCCACTTGGATTTGACTTTTGTGCAGGGTGATAAATATGAATCTATTTTTATTCTTCTACATGTAGACATCCAGTTAGAGCAGCAGCATTTGTTAAAGATGTTTTCTTTTACATTGAATAATTTTGGCTTCTTTGTCAAAAATCAAGTGTCCTTAGGTGTGTGGGTTTATGTTGGGATCTTCGAATCTATTCCATTGATCAACTTGTCTGTTTTTGTCCACTATTGCTCTATAGTACAGCTTAAAATCAGGTATAGTGATATCTCCAGAAGTTCTTCTGTTGATCAGAATTGTTTTTAGTTGTCCTAGGTTTTCTGCTTTTCTATGTGAAGTTGAGAATTGCTCTTCCAAGGTCTGTAAAGAATTTGTATTAGGATTTTGATGGGAATTGCATTGAATCTGTAGATTGCTTTTGGTATGATGGCCATTTTTAATATGTTAATCATATTGATCCGTGAACATGGGAGATCATTCTAACCTCTGATATCTTCCTCAATTTCTTTCTTCAGAGGCTTGAAGTTTTTGTCACACAGATCTTTCCCTTGGTTAGTTAGAGTTACACCAAGATATTTTATATTCTTTGTGGTTATTGTAAAGGATGGTGTTTCCCTGATTTCTTTCTTAGCCCATTTATTGTTTGTATAAAAGAGGGCTACTGATTTATTAGTTAATTTTGTATGAAGGTGTTTATCAGCTGTAGGAGTTCTCTGGTAGGATTTTTAGGGTCACTTATCTATACAATCATATAATCTATAAATAGTAATACTTTGACTTGTTCCTTTATAATTTGTATCCCCTTGATCTCCTTTAGTTGTCTATTGTTGTAGCCAGAACTTCCAGTATTTTGTTGACTAGATACAAAGTGAGAAGCCTTTCTGATTTTAGTGGAATTGCATTAATTTTCTCTCCATTTAATTTGATGTTGGCTATTGGCTTGCTGTAATATTGCTTTTATTGTGTTTAGGTATGCACCTTGTATCCCTAATCTCTGCAAGACTTTTAAAATGAAGGGGTGTTGGATTTTGCCAAAGGTTTTTTCAGCATCTAATGAGATGATCATGTGATTTTTTTTCTTCTAGTTTGTTTATATGGTGGATTACATTGATATATCTTTGTATATTGAACCACTCCATTCATGCCTGGGATGAAGCCTACTTGATCATGGTGGATGATGTGTTTGATATGTTCCTGGATTCAGTTGTAAGTATTTTATTGAGTATTTTCACATCAATTTTTACAAGGGAAATTGGTCTAAAACTATTTTTCTTTGTTGAGTCCTTTTGTGATATAGATACTGGGGTGACTGTGGCCTCATAGAAGGAGTTTGGCAATGTTCCTTCTGTTTCTATATTTGGAATAGTTTAAGTAGTATTGGTATTGCTCTTCTTTGAAAGTCTGTTGGGATTCTGCACTAAAATCATATGTCCCTGGGCTTTTTTTTTTTTTTTTTTTTTTTGGTTTGGAGACTTTTAATGACTACTTCTATTTCCTTAGGGGTTATAGTACTATTTAAATTTGTTTCCCTGATGTTGATGTTACTTTGGTAAATGGTATCTATCAAGAACATTGTCCATTTCGTTTAGATTTTCCAATTTTGTGGAGTACAGTATTGTGAAGTAAGACCTAATGATTCTTTGAATTTCCTCAGTGTCTGTTGTTATGTCCCCCTTTCGTTTCTGATTTTATTGATTTGGGTACTGTCTCCCTGACTTTTAGTTAGCTTGGCTAAGGGTTTATCTATCTTGTTGACTCTCTCAAAGAACTAGCTCCTGATTTTGTTGATCCTTTTCTTCTCATTGGTTGACTTAAGCCTTGAGTTTGATTATTTCCTACTTTCTACTTCTCTTGGGTGTGTTTGCTTCTTTTTGTTTTAGATCTTTCACGTATGCTTTTAAGTTGCAAATATAATCTCTCCAATTTCCTTATGAAGGAACTTAATGTTATGAACTTTTCTCTTAGCACTGCTTTCATTGTGTCCCATAAGTTTGGATATGTTGTTCCTTCATTTCAATTGACTTCTAGAAAGTCTTTAATTTTTTTCTTTATTTCTTTCCTGACCCAGTGGTCATTCAGTAGAGAGTTGTTCAGATTCTCTTGTTTCTGTTGTTGTTGAATTCTAGCTTTAATACATGGTGGTTTGATAAGGTACAAGGGATTATTTCAATTTTGTTGTATCTGTTGAGGCTTGCTTTGTTACCAACCATGTGGCCAATTTTGCAGAAGGTTCCATGGGATGCTGAGAAGACAATATGTTCTTTTGTGTTTGGGGTAAAATGTTCTGTGGGTATCTGTTAGGTCCATTTGATTCATAATCTCTGTTAGTTTCATTATTTTTCTCTGTTTAATTTCTGTCTTGATGACCTGTCATTGGTGAGAGAGGAGCATTGAAGTCTCCCACTACTAATATGTGGTATTTGATGTGTGATTTAAACTCTAGTAACATTTCTTTTATGAATGTGGGTGCCCTTGTGTTTGGGGTGTAGATATTCAGAAGTGAGACATCACCTCGTTGGATTTTTTTCCTTTGATGAGCATGAAGTATCCTTGCTGGTCTCTTTTGATTACTTTTGGTTGAAAGTCTATTTTATCAGATATTAGAATGGCTATTCCACTGTGCTTCTAGGGCCCAATTCCAGGATCTATGAGAGACCCTGTATGAGTGAAATAAAAAAAGAATGAGAGAGCAAGACACCCAATGTCCCCTCTAGCCTTGGCACATGGGCACGCATGCGTGTACTCATGTACATGCACGCGCACGCGCACACACACACACACACAAATGGGCATGCATTATACATATACGCAATATAAAAACATGTATAAGGATGAGCTGGATGGTCCCACAGGCATACAGGTTCCATGGGCAACCAGGTCCCACAGGCAGTGAGGTCCTATGGGCAGCCAGGAGTTATGAACAGCCAAGTCCCATAGGCAGCTAGGTCTCATGGGCAACCAGGATCCATGGACAGCCAGGTCTCCTAGGTGGAGTAGAGACCTGGCAGAAGAAAAGAAGCTAGGTAGGTGTCAGAGCATGTGGGCTACAGTAGAGCTCGTGTCTGCCCTGACTGTGGTAGGAGCTCAGACCTGATCATAGGATGGCAAGGCACAACCACACTTACATAAGACAGGGTGGTACTGAGGAAGATTTCTGAGCTGGTTCAAAGCCATTTATCCAACCTCAACCATGAACTTCTGCCATGCTCAAGAGAAGCATACAACTATCAGTACATCATGGCAGTACATCATTCCACCATCGCCCCTCCTACCTTCTATGAGGGGGCCCCATGCCCAAGTGCATCTGAAATTTGGGGCCTATATGGCTAGAAAAGGGCTTCAGTATTCCTCACCAGGAAGATGACACAAAGGCCAGGCTCTGGGGACTAAAGGGGTGGTAGTGGTTATGTTTATGCTAGACAGAAGCTTCATGAGCAGATAAATCAATGAGAACTTCTAGAAGGGTGAGAAGTACAGAGGAAGGGGGAGGTGGGAGCGAGAGATTGATTTGGGAGCCAGATGGTATAAATGAATTAGAGACTAGATTAGAGAGGAATAGTACACAGGCAGAGGGAACAGCAGGTACAAAGGCCCCTGTTTACACCTGGCCTGCATCCTGCTCACCTCTTACCAGTTACAGACTTGGGATGGACATGTAGGCACATGAAAGTCAGAAAACTTCCTGTCAGTACTCACTCTGTCTAAATTTTAATTGCCTAAGCAAAGTGGGATGATGCTGTGTTGGTGAGGGTTCCTTAGAGGAAGAGAATCAGGAGAATGAATATATATTAAAAGGGATTTATTAGACTGCCTTACATAATATACTCTAGTAATAGCTGTCTTCCATTGGAGCACCAGACAGCTGCTCAGCCCACAAGGCTGGTGCCTCATTAGTCCCAGTGTGGCACTTAAGACCTGGAGGATTCCAGAAGAGCCATGGTCTTCAGTCCATGTGGGAAGGAGCTAGATTCTGATGTCAGCCAAGAAACGCTTGTGGACACACTCACCAGCAAAGGCAGGCAGGCAGGCAAAACCCAACAGCTCCCTCAGACCTTCTTATAGTTGGCCATCTGAAGGAGATTCAGCACACTCTTGGGGAGGATATCCTCTCAATTAAGCATAATGGAGGTCCCTCAAAGTCCCACTCAGAGGCATGTCGCTTAGTTGAGAAACTGATATAGATGTCATGGAGCAATATTGCTTGCTGGCTTGCTCAGTGGTTTGCTCATCCATCTTTCTTATACCACCCAGGACCTCCCGAACAGGGTGGCACTGCCTACAGTGAGCCAGGCCCACCCGCATCCATTGTCAATCAGAGGTTCTCTCTTCCAAATGACTGTAGCTTGTGTCAAGTTGACCTAGAACTAGCCAACACACCATCTTTGACTACATAGCAAAATCAAGGAAAGCCCAAGCTATACAAGACTGTCTGGGGGCGGGGGGAAGAATTGTTTAAAATTAAAAAAAAAAAGTTAAATGTTCTTTACTTAAAAATAAGCAAATAAAGTTTAAATTTAATTAAAAAATAAGTAAGTAAAGAAAGAAATGCAAATGGAGAAACGTGAGTGTGTGTGGAAGCTAGTCTAAGAAGCCTAGGAGAACTACACATCTAAGACATCTCAGAGAACACAGAATAATGAAAACGTCAGCAGTTGCTGGGGAACTGGGAAAGACACAGATCAATAAGTGAAGAAGTGTGTCTCTGTCTCTGTCTCTCTCTCTGTCTCTGTCTCTCTCCCTCCCTCTCCCTCCCTCTCTTTCCCTCTCTCCCTCCCTCTTCCTCTCCCTCTTCCTCTTCCTTTCCCTCTCCCCCCTCTGTGTGTGTGTGTGTGTGTGTGTGTTTATGTGTGACAATTATGAGCTGCCCAACACAAGGGCTTTGAACTAAACTCGAGTGTTCTACAGGAACAGCAAGCACTTTTAACCACTCAGTCATCTCCCCTGACCCCCACCTATACTTTATGAGATAGGGGTTCTCAATGGCCTGGAACTCAACACATAGGCTACACTGGACAGCTATTGAGTCCCAGGGATCTTGGCCTCTCCAATATGTTCTAGAAATTGAACTCAGGCTAACTGGACCATCTTCCTAGCCCATGCATCCCCAGTGTGGGCAGGGGCAAAAGAAAACCTCAATATCATAAAACATATTGTATTTTACTCTACCTCTAAGATACCTGGTTTCATCATGGAAGTTAACATAAAGCTTCCTTGGGAGTCTATCTCACCATAGTCAGAATAGCTACGATCAAGAAACTAAATGTCAGGCAGATATAGTGGCAAATACCTTTTATCCCAGCACTGGGGAGACAGAAGCAAGTGGATCTCTGAGAGTTCGAGGCCAGCTTGGTCTACATAGTGAGTTCCAAGACAGCCATAGCTACATAGTGAGACACTGTCTCAAAAAAAAAATACGAAAGGAAGGAAGAGAGGAGAAGTAACAGGTATTAGTATGAACATGTGAAAAGAACATTTATTCGCTGCTGATGGAAGTAACAAACTGGTGCTACCACCAGTGAGACATCAGTGTGACGTCTCCTCAGAAAGTCAGAAACAGATCTATCATATGACCTAGCTACAGCACTCTGGGCACGTGGTCACTGTGCATTCTATACCTCCAGAAAGACCCTTGCTCACGCATATACAGTGACATGACACTCTATTCACAGCACGAAGGAAAAGGAACCAACCTAGGTATCCATGAACTGATGATGAATGACGAAATTCTCTCTCATGCGTTCAATGAATATTACTTAACTGTTGAAATTATAAAATCTGAGGCAGCTACTGGTGGTGCACTCCTTTAATTCCAGCACTTGGAAGGCAGAGACAGGTGGACCTCTGTGAGTTTGAGGCTCAGAGCTAGTAGGACCAGGCTTCCAGGCTTCTAGAACAGGCAAAGCTACAAGAAGAAACCCTGTATTTAAAGCCAAAAAGAAAATAAGAAATTATGAAAAATCAAGGCCAATGTATGGAGCCAATACAATACAATAATTCTGAATGATCTTAACCCACTGAAATAAATTCCACTCATTCTCTAAGTGTGGATCCTAACTTTGAGACCTGAGTTTTACGTGTTTAACCTGGGATGCCTGTACAATCCAGGAGTCTAGAAGGACCTGTGGACATTTTAAAAGAGGGCACAGATACTATGGGCAGCTACATCATTTTTATGGCCTCCCAAGTGCACAAGACTTGCAATGTCTCCGAAGTCACTCAGCACTCATTCTTTACCCAAATAAACACCCCATACCCCCCATCTCCTCAGCCTCTTCCTTTACCCCTGATGCTAAGAGTCAACTGCTACACACTGTCTCCAACAACTGCACCTTCCAGCCTACATCCTGTGAACCGGGTCATAGAACATCCACAAAGGTTTCCAGTTACCAAGAAAAATATGTGACTCAGCAGCTCAACCTATGCAGGAAACCTCCGAATTTAGAGAATATGCTTTCCCTTACCCATCAACTGCACCTCCTCCCACATCCCATAAGCAGATTCAGTTTTCCACGCTCAGTTCCAGGAATGGTACCCTGCCCTCCAACACCACACCCAGCTGATGCCTCCTTTCCCATCTAAAGACAAAAAAGGCCACGAGGTCCATTCCATCACCTCACAACTCACACTTGATCTCTGTGTGCACCCACCCCATGGCCCTCCTCTCTGCCTGTCTGGATCTGGGACCAGATTTTCTCCTTTGTGGCACCTAGCCTGGCGGCTGCCCCCACTCTACCACTTTCAGACCATGTGCTAGGTGGATCTACTTTTGTCATCTCAAGCTTTTCTGTAAAATGAGGAACAAGAAACAGCTAAGGAACCCAGTAACATGCCCAATTAAAATTAAACACCTCATCCTAACAGAGGGTTCCCCCTTGTACCTTTATAAACCGCCATTTCCTATGGGCCACGTCTGTCTCTTCTCTATCCTGAACCAGTCCTTTGTCCTCTGGGACAAATACCTTTTGTCATCTTCCTTGTTCTCTTTCCCCTTCTTCCTCATCCTCTATCTCCTGCCTTTGTCTCTTATTCCCTGCCCTTCGTACCCCTGGGGCAAACAAATCTCTTTTGTGCTGAGAATTTGGTCTTGGGGGTCCTGAGCTAATACTTTTCATCATGTCTCCCAAATTTAAGACATCAAAAAAGTTTCATAACCTTCCCAAAAAGCACCACTGGCTGGGAAGCACGTGTTCAAACAAGCGAGTCTATGGCAGGTGTTTGAAGCCTCAGCAAACACATAAACAGTTAATTTCAACCCGGCCTGTATCCCTGGTGTGGCTACACTGTCCAGTCTTACAGACGTGGGTAGGGGTAGAAAGCGGGATCTGCATGAGATCAGTAAAACAGAGAAGGTTCCTGAAGCAGAGAGGCTCTGGAACCTGGGCCGGAGTGCCTCTTTAATCTGGACCTCTCCTGATTCTAGTAGAAAAATCTCATTACTTAGGACCCTCAACCCGGCCCAGAGAATCTTCTCTCTGCAGTGGGAGACAGTAAATGCACAGACTCAAAACTGGGTCAGAGCTATGAGTGTGATCTTGTGACTGTCATAAATGGGACATCTGCGTCAATACCACAGAGGCTCAGGAAATGTTGCAGAAGAGGGGGCGGGGTGCAGGATGAACCTAAGAGTCAGCGGATGGGGGGAGAGTACTGTGAAGTGATGGAAATGACACGGAGCTTACCTGGGCAAGACTGAGCCAACAAGACTGTTCAACAATTAGGAAGCACTGATTGGATCTGATGGGGTACCAAGTGAGAGTACTCAAAAGGGGAAGGACGTGACGGGAGGCCCTGGGCTGAGGAAAACATGGTGGGTATCATCAAGACACATTGCATACATATTAATATAGACATGTATTAAACTGCCAAGGGAAAAACAAAAGACTTTCAAATTAAAATTTACTACTTAAACTCTTATGATTCAGTAGCATTAAACATATTCACACAGTTGTTCGGCCACCAACACCCCCCATCTCCATAGCTCTCCCCTTCCTAAACTGAAGTTCTACATCCATGCAGCACTAGCTGCTCATCTCTCCCCCATTCCTGCTCCCAGAACTCTACATTCCGTTCCTGTGGTTCTGGTGACTTAGGGATCTTCTGCGTGTGAAATCATGTGATGTGTGTTCTCTTATGGATGCCCTGTTACTGAGCACTTTGTCCTCAGAGTTCAACCATTCTGAAGCTGGTGTCAGAGTTGCTGTCCTTTGTAAGGCTGAATAATATTCTGTCACACATACGTAGCACATGGCGTTTATCTGTTAGATTAGTGGGTATTTGAGTTGTCTTCATCTTTTAAGTTTTGTGACTAGAGCTGTTCTGAACATTGGAGAAAGAGGATCAGATGGGGAATGAGATGGACCGAGAGGTAGAGAAGGAGATAGAGGAAGAGGAAATGGGAAGGAGTTGAAGGAGGAAGAAGGAGGAAAGGGGAGAGAATGAAGATATGGAGAGGTGGTGTGGAGGAGGATGTGGAAGAGGGGCTGATCAAACAGGAGAAGATAAGAGAGGAAAAAGGGGGAGAAGATAAAGAAGGAGATGGAGAGATGAGGAAGAGAAGGAGCAGGTGATGGATGGAGGAGGAGATGGAGGAGATGAGGAAAAGATGAAAGAGATAAAGAAATGGAGCAGGAAGAGGAGGTTGAGGAAGGGAGGAGGAGAATAAGAAGGAGGTCTCAGTAACAGTGAATAAACACCAAGTCTCAAAAGCACAATAAAGAAAGTAGAAGTTAAGGATGTGGAAATGGGTAGGAAACCCTTTGCAGGAGGGATGAGGCACCTTGTCAGAAATAACTTTTCACTAGAGGCCTGGAGAACAAGGAGAGTTCATTCATCCATAAAGATGTGGCAACAGAAAGCAGAAAGCAGGGAACAGATGAGTCAACACATGTAAGGGTCCCAGAGGAACTGTGTGCAGCCAAAGTCCAACCTGCACGTGGCGAAGTGTAGTGGGCCCTGTTTGTGAAGAGAAATACACAAATGCCATTCATAACAGCTAAGCTCCAGGGTTGGCACAAAGGCATACTTTGTAAATGTGACAGTTATTAAGACTAGCTTCTGAAACGCGAGAGACAGCACAGCATCCTGGAAGGGTGAACTTGGGAAGTCACTTGGACGTAGATGGTACAAGCACCTGTGGGAATACTCCCCAGCCTGGCTCAGGAAGGTTGTGTGGGTGGAAACAATAGGCTTGAAATCATTTTCCTCAGATCCCCAGATGCAGCCCTGGGCCACCTACACCCACTTGTCAGGAAAGCAGCTGGACTTCAACACTGGTTTTGTATTCTTCCAAAAGCCCCAGCCTCAGCCCCAGCCCAGGCACCATATAACAACTGACTCTATCTTACACAATAGCGTTGTTTGAGAAAGAGGCAACCAAAAAAAAAAGAAGAAGATGACAAAAGAGAAAAAGAGAGAGAGAGAGAGAGAGAAATACTTTAAGGGCTGGGGAGATAAATTAGATAAAGTGATAAGATAGATGGATAAACAGATTAATTGATGGATGGTCAATTTAGTAGAAGATGATAGATAGATAGATAGATAGATAGATAGATAGATAGATAGATAGATAGATAGATAGATAGATAGATAGATAGATAGATAGATGAACAACTAACTATAGGCAACAGGGCACAGTTCTGTAACTAGAGCTAACCACATCTACCCTAGGCCTCTCAGGACACCCAGGTTCATAGCTATCTGGGTAGCTGCTTTTCCAACCTTGTCTGGGTCCATGTCTCTGTGTACGTGTGTGTCTCTGTCTATACTTTTGAGTATTGGCCCTATACCCCCATGACCATGACCAAACAGCCTAACATCTCCAATCTCACCCCTACCCTCACCATCTCATCTCCTGCTAACTGAGCCTGACCTTGCTTCTCCTCCCTCCTCATAGTACCTTCACAGCCTTGGGCCTCCCTGAGCACACACTATTCCAAGATTCTCAATCATATCTTCCAAGACCCTTTTGCTGTATCAGGAGACATACTTGAAGCTTCAGGGAATTAAGGCAGGGGCAGTACTCTCTCTTTTTTATACTTATTGTTATCTCTTTAAAATATTTATTTTGTTTTGTTTATATGTGTCTGTGTTTGAGGATGTGTGCTGTGTATGTGCCGGTGTCCACAGAGACCAGAATGGGACATCGGATCCCTTGGAACTAGCCACAGGTGGTGGTCAGCCTCCTGAGGTTCGTTGCACTGAACCCCAAGCTCTGCTTTTATCAGCTGCCCTTCAACCCTCACTGTCAAATTCACTTGAGTTCCTTCCTGACAGCAGAGCCCAACTTCTTCGGTTGTAGACCGAAGACCTCAGTTCTCTTGGCATCTTCCGGACCTTTAGCCTGAGAGAAGCTTGTAGACTGAACAACAACGGAGTCTTCAGCTTCTCCAACGTTAAGGCCCGTATCATGTTAACCAATCTAATCTGTTTTTAATACATATGCATTCCATCCACTCTGTTCCCTTAGAGAACTTTGCTAATACATAACAAATATGAAAAAAAAATAAAATGATTTCCCTAAATGGAAAGAAAATAGACACAATACATAAAAATAAAACTGGAGGGAGACCTAGAGACTAGCAGAAAGACAGAGACCCCTGAAGGGGGACTTCTAAGCAAAGACGACATTCCAGAAAAGCCACATGTACTCCCAGGTGACACTCACACACGTGTCCAGGTCACTAAGATATCCAGGCTCCTAGCACAGTTCTGGATTTCAAGAATTCATTCTCTCCGGCAGATGGCTGGATTCTAAGTCCGTGAGAACCTTGCAAGAGAAACCTTCACATCTGTGACCTGACATGTCCCTGAACATCATGCCCTTCCTTCAGAGTTCCCAGAGTTCCCTGGCACACACAGAGGAAAAGGAAGACCGTCAATACAGGTCATCCTTGGGAGCTAGCTGCCAGGGTGGAGACCTACAGAGGCCTTTCCAGAAAGACCGGAGAAGTGGCCGGAAAATTCCAGGTTCAGGAAACGAAAATGTCAGGAAGTGGGTAGAGGAGTTACCCTCAGAGGATGGTGGGAATTGAGGTCAGTAGGTGCAAATTAGATCCTAGATGACCTTAGAAAATACCCCCCCCACATTGACTATGTCCTTGGGTCATCAGGCAGAGAGCCAAGCAACACATCCTTACTCCCCATACCTCAAAGATACACAATCTGGCTTGCACTGTCTTATATAGCCAAGGCTGGCCTCAAATTTCTGATCCTTCTGCCTTCCCCTCCTAAGAGCTAGGATAACAGATGTGCACTCATGTCCAGTATATGCAGAGCTTCGTGCATAAGCCTAGGGCCTTGTGCATGCCAGGCAAGCACTACACCAATGGAGCGACATCCCCAGCCCCTCACTGCCTGATGAGTATCTGTGCATTCTGCCCTCTTTTCTCCTTATTACATCCAGACCACTGCCCTGTCCCCTACATGACAGTAATACTGCTGTTGGAGCTTTTAGGACATAAGCCTGGGCTCTGGCAATCCCCAAAGGATGATCAACTCAGCTACCCATACTCAGGATTCCAACTAAAGAGATAAGCAAGGGGTGGAAAGATGGTGTAGTCATAAAGTACATGCCTTGCAAGTATAAGGACCTGAAACCCCAGAAACCAAATAAAAGTGTGCCATGGTGTCTCAGTCAGGGTTTCTATTCCTGCACAAACATCATGACCAAGAAGCATGTTGGGGAGGAAAGGGTTTATTCAGCTTACACTTCCACATTGCTGTTGATCACCAAAGGAAGTCAGGACTGGAACTCAAGCAGGTTAGGAAGCAGGAGCTGATGCAGAGGCCATGGAGGGATGTTTCTTACTGGCTTGCTTCCCCTGGCTTGCTCAGCTTGCTTTCCTATAGAACCCAAGACCAGCCCAGGGATGGCGCCACCCACAAGGCGCCCTCCCCACTTGATCACTAATTGAGAAAATGCCTTATAGTTGGATCTCATGGAGGCATTTCCTCACCTGAAGCTCCTTTCTCTGTTTCAGCCTGTGTCAAGTTGACACACAAAACCAGCCAGTACACATGGGTGTACAATTGTACTCTTAATGCTGGGGATGCAGAGGCAGGAGGATTCCTCTGCCTGCTGGTGCCAGCCAGCATAGCCTGACTGGTGAGCCCCACAAGTGGTAACTTGTCTCAAAGGAGAACAACCTTCCTGAGGGCGAGGATCACACACACACACACACACACACACACACACACACACACACACACACACACACACACGCAAAGGAGGAGCAAAACTGGACAGCAGAGAAAGGAGATTTAGTCCATAAGATCTCATTGAGAAGAGAAACAAAGAGGTCCTGTTTCATAGCTAACCCTCCATTGTCTAGGATCTAGCCTCTTGCAAGGTTTAACGAGTTATCAGAAATGAGTGTAATCTGGGTCGGGGAGATGACTTAGTGGGTAAAGTTGCTTGCAGCAAAAGCCTGAGGACCTGCACACATTCCCCCAGAACCCACAGAAAGGTAGTCAGAGAGAACCAGCTCCACAAATTGTCTCTGACTAGCACCCCCACCCTTGACCATAAGCACAAATATAATAAGAAAAAATGTTCCCTAGGACCATCTGAGTCTCTTCTTGTGAGGCCAGCTCCCCTCTGGTTCTGCCAAGGCTTCAGCCTTCTTTCCTCAGTGTGGGATTCCTGATAAAACTGTGCTTCTCTGGGTCTGTGTTCCAATAGTTGGATAGTACCAGCATCTCTCTTTAAAATACCTTCTCTCTGCCATGAGAGTTACTGTGTCACCTCCCCAGCATCTCAGCAAGCCAGCATCCCAGCATCCAGAAGCCCACTATCTTTCTTTCTATTTTCCTCATGCCCAGCCAAAACCCCAACTTTGGCACCTCTCCTCAAAAATTCTCCCAAGCCTCCCTATTTCCTTAGGGGTGCAAACCTAAAGTACTGGGCTAGAAGTGTTGTGAATTTGACATTTCTCTCTCTCCTCTCTCTCTCTCTCTCTCTCTCTCTCTCTCTCTCTCTCTCTCTCTCTCTCTCTCTCTGTGTGTGTGTGTGTGTGTGTGTGTGTGTGTGTGTGTCTCTCTCTCTCTCTGTCTCTCTCTCTCTCTCTCTGTCTCTCTCTCTCTCTCTGTCTCTCTCTCTCTCTCTCTCTCTCTCTCTCTCTCTCTCTCTCTCTCTCTCTCTCTCTCTCTTTCTCGTCCCCACTCCAAGACGGCCTTTCCATTTCCCCACTCCCCCAATAAACGTCTTGCACTAGATCTGCTTTATGGTGTGATCTCTTAGCACCACACCTTGCCCCAACCCACCAAGGTACCCCAGACCCTGTATCCTAAGAGATGTGGCTCAGTTTTGTAGAGTGCTTGCCTATCCCTGGGCCCTGCCTCCTGCACCACATAAACTGGGTGCAGTGGTGCATAGCGACCTACTGTTCTACTGTGCTTTCTGTTGTCGCTAAACACCATGAGCAAAGCAACATGGGAAGGAAAGTTTGGCTTATACTTCCAGGACAGAGTCTATCACCGAGGGAAATCGGGGCAGGAGTTTGGAGCAGAAACCACGGAGGAACACTGCTTTACTGGCTTGCTTCCTTGGGCTGATACTGCCTAAGGAGTTGTCCACTCCTCCCCAGTATCCACTAGCAATTAAGAAAGCGCCTCATATTCCCACAGGACAATTTGAGAGAGGCAATTCCCAGTTGAGACTCCCTCAACTGAACTGTGTCAAGTTGACAGCAGAAGCTAACAGAGGTCTGTGATCCCAGAACTTGGGAGGTGGAAACAAGATCTGGAGTTCACAGTCATCTTTAGCTGCAAAGTGAATTCAAAAAACCCTGGGGCTATGATGATAGTAGTAGGAGGAGCAGCAGCATTAGTAGTAATTGTTGTTGTTAGCATTCTGTCTAAGCTCCTCCCCACAGTTACCTGGCAACAGCCATGTATGCCTGCCCCCTCCTCCCTCTCTTGCTCTCTTGTCTTCTTGCTCCCCACCTCTGTCCCCTCGCCCCTTCCCTCCTTCTCTTCCCATTCACTACCCCCCCCCCCACACACACACACACACACGTGCTCATGGTCAGCCTCTACTCCTCTACTTATCTACTCTCTCTCTCTCTCTGCCTTTCTCTGCCTCTACTACCCTCTTAACTCCCCTCCCCATGCACTGAATAAATTCTATTCTATACTATACCATCGTGTGACTGGTCCCTCAGGGGGAAGGGATGCCTTGGCATGGGCCCGCTGAGACATCACCTTCCCCCATACCTCACCACATCTCCATAGAACATATTCCCCATCTCTTTATCTTTTTATAAGTAGTAGTAATTCTTTCTATATTTCCCAAACCTAGTATAGCAGTTCAACAAATGACAGCTATGTGCTGCATGGCAAGATACCTTGCAGTATGATCATGTATGACCTTGTCATGCAGTTACCAGAGACTTGCTGGTAACACTTTGTGGCTTATTCTGAGAGCAAGACATACATGATCCTCAACTCTTCTAACATAGATACATGGTAAGATAAGTCTTGGGAAATAAGTATGTAGGTGCTCGTCACCAAAACCAATGATCTAGACCCACGTGGTAAAGAGGGGAACCAACTCCTATAAGCTGTCCCCTGACCTCCACACATATGATGGGCATGCCCAGAGCCACACATATTAATTAATTAATCAATTAATTTAAAATATCTACTATGCCTGTTAAGCTCTTCCTCCTCATGCTCCCATGACTCCCTTTCTACTTTCCTGGCCTCCACAGATACTCCAAGTTAAACATATATCTAGAGGTTGTAAGCTGGGATCCACAAATGAAATCACGCAGTGAGTGTGTGTCTCCCTAGTCTGGGTGTAGTCAGTCAGTGTGACTGATTCAGTTCCCTGTTTACCTAGGTAAGGCACAGGAGATGATGGGAAAACAATAACCTCAGTGATGCTCTGTTGGGTTTTAGACCTGGGACAAGCAGCTGAGGAGCCTATTTAATATATCAGAGCAGACCTGGCCTCCAGGTTCTTCCAGCATCCCTCACTCCCTACTTGTTACAGGGTATGGCTGGCAAACCCTGCCCTCTATCCTGAGGCTGGACTCCCCCCACCCCCACCCCAGCCCCTGCCCCCAGAGGCTTTTCCCCTATATAATCCAGACATTTTGTAGACATTTTGGTCACCAACTCTCTCTCTCTCCCTCCCCCCATCTCCCTGTTTGCAAGGCAATTTCCCTAGCCGGTTCCTTGGTATCAGAGAATCTGCCTGAGAGCTGTCTCCAATCAACCTGCTTTCATACTTTCAATTTGGCTAGAATTAACCTATTTCATCATCAGAGAAAACCTATTGTCTTGGTGTTATGACTCTGATCACACTAACAAAGGAAAAATAATTTGGCAGGCAACTTCTTTGTGGAAGGGGGGAAAAAAGGTATACTAGAACCCAAACAGGAAGAAAACAAAAAATAATAACTGGGAAACTTGCTTTAATTAGGATGCGAACTAGAAAATCCCTAGGTAGATTGAACAGTGTGTGACAATTTCTTGCCTCTAAGAGAGCAGCTGAGACCCAGAGAAGAATGACTTCCCCAACACAGCACATTAGGGACAACTTCTTTGCTTCCTCTTCTCCCGACACCCTCTACTTCCTGCCTTCCCACTGCCTCCTCTACAGTCTGTAAAGCTGGCCTTTTGCAGAGACAGCAGCTAAGCCACAGGGCAATCTGTCAGCTTCCTGTACTGCATTCTGAGCATGCTGAGAAGGAGCTGAATTCTAAAACTTTCAAATTAGAAACAAATAAAAATCTGCATTTTCTCACTTTATGGGATGTTAGGTAAAACAGCTGTCATGTGTATTAGAGTCTTTGAACTTTACTCTAGACAGAAGTATTCCTGGTCCAGGGCTTCTAGGAATTGCCTAGAGGAATAAAATGGCCACTTGAGCATTGGGTAATGACCAAACACTGAGCAAGTGGCTGTGAGGGATAGGTCTGGGTTGCCTGATCCAAGATAAAAAGACAGGACACCATTGCCAGATTGACACTTGGTCAGTAGAAGATGTCTGATAAAAAATAAAAATTTTAAAAAAAAATTTAAAAAACTATACTTTTTTTCATTTCTTTCCTTTCCTTTTTCTTTCAGATACAAGCATAAGCTTTGGTCTAAAGTAACATTGAGAAAAACATTTTTATCAGTAAAGGCATCTCCCCCCTCAGCAACTACCTTTAAAAGGAGAAAAAGACAGAGCTGGAGAGATGGCTCAGCAGTTAGGAACACTGACTGTTCTTCCAGAGGTCCTGGGTTTGATTCCCAGAACCCACAGGACCCTCACAACTGTCTGTAGCTCTAAGATCTGATACCCTCACACCCACTCCCATGCAGGCAAAACACCAACACAAGTTAAGTAAATAGATAATGATTTTAAGAAATGAAAAAGATATTCCCTTGAATCTGCATGACAAACTACACCCTTTTACTGTAGCATGCTACTAAAGCCATTTTTACATCTTAAAGATGCTACTTAATCATAAAGATTCAAGAGACCGCCGGCACAATGCATCACGGCCAAATTAATTAAAGCAAGTGTTTTTATTCATGTGTAAGAGTTGCTTCCTCCTAAGGGGAGGTTTGAGAGCCTGGCCTTAGATGTGAGGAAGACTAGGTTTTCGTAACTCAGGGGATAGGGGATTCCAAATGGGGGATTTGGTAGGTAAAATAGGCAGGGTTACAGGAGTGGAACATAAACATAACAAGTTAGTCATAAAGACCTTCTGCCAGGTGGTGGTGGTGCACGCCTTTAATTCCAGCACTTGGGAGGCAGAGGCAAGCGGATTTCTGAGTTCAAGGCCAGCCTGGTCTACAGAGTGAGTTCCAGGACAGCCAGGGCAAAGAAATACCCTGTCTCATTAAAAAAAAAAAAAAAAAAAACTCCTGAAACAGAGACATGGTTGCAAGATGGTTGTAAAATGGTAGCCATAACAACAGGTAGTCATAACAACGGGTAGTCAGCCATAATTACCTTTTGAAACATAGTATGGTTGTTGTTGTTGTTCCTGGAACCCTCAATACAGAACCATTTGTAGTTAAGCTTACAGGGGGCATAGCCAAATCCTTGAGAAACAGAAGTTTAATCGTAAATAGGAATATACCTTGTACCTAGTTGTATCCATTTTAACTGTGTGCCAAACTATTTTTTGGCATGCCCAGTTAAAATGCACCTGCAGATTTACAAATTTATTTATTTACTTAATTGTACAAGTATTTTGCCTACATGTTTGCGTTTGCATTATGTGTGTACCTGGTGCCTATGGAGGTCAGAAGAAGACATTCAATCCCCTGGAACTGGAGTTTCAGGTGTTTGAGAGCCACTAAGTGGGTGCTAAGAATCAAGCCTGGGTCCTCAGCAGGAGGAAAAAGCGCTCCTAACCATTGAGCCACCTCTCTGGCCGCCAAACTGAGTATTTTCACGATGTATTAAAAGGCCTGATACTGCCTTATAAACTTGATGACTCTAAACATGCTAAAAGCTATTTAAAACAATTACTTTAGTGTTGCAGTAGACAATTAATCTCTTCTTTAATCACCCTGGCAGTGACCAAGGTGGCATCAGCAACACAAGTTCCTCACTATTTGCTCCTGTGTTCTGGATTCCTGAATGAAAGACACACACACACACACACACACACACACACAAATACACATACCCACACACGCATACACACACACACATACACACACAAACACACACACAAATACACACACACATACACATACACACATACACACACACATACACATACCCACACACACATACACACACACAAATACACACACACACATACACACATATACATACCCACACACGCATACACACACACACATACACACACACACAAATACACACACACATACACACATACACATACCCACACACGCATACACACACACACATACACACATACACATACCCACACACGTATACACACACACATACACACACACACACATACACACATACACACACATACACATACCCACACACACACACATACACATACACACAAATACACACACACATACACACACACAAATACACACACACATACACACACATACACATACCCACACACACACACATACACACACACACAAATACACACACACATACACACACACAAATACACACACACATACACACACACACACACACACACACACACACACAGAGCAGACATGAAGCTCAGTCTCCATGGCTGACTTGTCTAGCCTCAGTCAGAGAGGATGCACCTAATATGGCAGAGATGTGATAGACCAGGGTAGGGAGATACCCAAGAGGCCCCCACCCTCTCAGAGGAAAGGGGAAGGAGGGAGGAACTCTGTGAGGGAGAGACCAGGAGGGGAAGCAGTGTTTGGGAGAGAGAGAGAGAGAGAGAGAGAGAGAGAGAGAGAGAGAGAGAAAGAAAACAGATACCATTCAAAATCTTGGTTTTAAAAATAAATGTTTCGAGTGTCAGGATGGCCAAGTGGTCTAAGGGGCCAGACTCAAGGTGATAAACATAAATGTTTCTGTGCTGAGCATGGTGTCCTGTCTCTTTAATCTCAGCTCACAGAGATAGAAACAGGAGGACCTCAGTGAATTCAGGCCAGCCTGGCCTACATAGTGAGTTCCAGGACAGACAAGGCTATGTAGAGAGACCCTGTCTCAAAAAAAAAAAAATAAAATAAAATAAAATAAAATAAAATCTATGCTGTGCATGTCCTAAAGCTCTGGTCCTGATGTTACTTCCTTGATCTTTGTCTCAATTCTGGTTCTACAGCATGGTCTCTATTGCCTGGGGACACTGATGGAGAGACACATGTCCCTGCTCCAGATGCTTTCTACTGGATTGTTCTGCTCTGTGCTGCAAATCCCTCCATTCCAAAGTCTGAGATGTGTGCACGCATAAATAAAAGCATTTGTAGGACTTTAAGGATGTTTTCAATGAGAGCCTCTTTAAAATAAATGAACCAGTTAACAAATAGGTTTTCCAGGTCCATACCTTTGATAGGCTTTATGTTAGAGATGATAATAAGCAATTTTTAATCGTCATTTTTAAGACCTACTTCAAGGCTTACAAAAATATCTTAACATTTACAGATAATCTTAATGCATTATGTCATAATATATTTGAAATAATTATTCATCTGTTTTTAATTGTTTGATTTCTTTTGTTTATTCAATGATATATTTTTTTTGAATTAGGGTCTTACAAGACCCTGGATGTCCCAGAACTCACTACACAGACCAGGCTGGCCTTTAACTCACAGAGATCTGACTTCTTCTGCCTCCCAAGTGCTGGGATTAAAGGTATGACCCACCCTGACTGGCTGTGTTTAGTTTTAAACAAAGATAAAGCACTTTAGGTAAATACTTGTTAAATAATTAACATACTTAAGACAAAAGTAAACAGGTGACTCAGGAGGAATCCAGTAAAGGTCACACTTTACCCTGTTTTTGATGTCTCAGACCCTAAGAAAAGTGAATGGTTTTTGTTTAGAGAAAAACAATTTCAACATGTCTTAAATTTTTAACTAATAATTACTTTAAATTAATTAATAAAAGACCACTAATGTATCACATGTATTTATAACTGTAAATATTTGAAGATAGCATATATATGTTTTTTATGTGTTAGATACAGCTTCCTGTGTTCTCATTTAAAAATTATCTTATTAAAATATTTTCTAAATGTTATAAAAATAATAATGATAAAAACAAAAACATCAGGTTTTCAAAAAGAAGATATAAAGGATGTAGGTATGAAATATATTTTTAGTAAAAAAGATTAAAGAAAAAAAGCTTTGGGATGAGAAAGAACTTTGCGCAGTAAGATAAAGATCGTCCTGGGATGGAAACAGATGCAAATAATGTTAGATTAAATTATATTTAAGTTTTAGAAAGATTGTAAAAATAAAACTTACAGAAGCTGGATGTAACTAAATTACATATAAAATAATGGTGCTTAGCTTAAGGTCACAATTCAATAGCTGAAATTGATAAACCCTTGTAGAAGTTAGGTAGTTCCTCCTCCCAGTCCCATGCTCCCAGAAATAAAACTCAGACTCAAAATATATTTACAAATACCTTGTCCATATAGCTAGGCTCTTCTCTGACTAGATCATAATTTAAAATAACCCCATTTAGGGGTTACTTAGCTCTGACTCAAGACTGGGGATATGAAACCTGAAAAGTCCACCTCCTGTAGTCAAACAGGAACCCCATCGGAACAATAGAGACACCAACCTACCCACAAAACTTTCAACCCCAAATTTATCCTGTATTGCAGGCATGGGAAAGGGAGCAGAGATTGAGGGAATTGCCAACCAATAATTGGCCCAACTTTTGTGACCCATTCCATTGGCAAACACCAAACTTGTGACCCATTCCATCGGCAAACACCAATGCCTAACACTTCTAATGGTACTCAGTTACAGTTATGCTTGCAGGCGGGAGTCTAGCGTGTTGTCCTCTGAGAGGCTCCACCCAGCAGCTGACTCAGACAGATATAGACACTCAGGGTCAAACAGTAGGTGTAGCTCGTGGACTCAGAAGAACAGGAGGAAGGAGTACAGGCTCTGCGGGGATAGGAACTCCACAGGGAAACCAACAGAGTCAACTAACCTGGACCCCTGGAGCTCTGAGAGTCTGAGTCACCAACCAAAGAACCTGGATCTAGGCCTCCCCACTCATGTAGCAGATGTGCAGCTTGGCCTTCATATGTGTCCTGACTGGAGTGGGGGGCTGCCCCAAAGCTGTTGCCTGTACATGGTATATATTCTACTAGCTGGGCCTCCTTGTCTGACCTCAGTGGGAGAGGAAGTACCTAGCCTCAAAGAGACTTAAGGTGCCAGGGTGGGGGGAATACCCAGGGAGGGCCCCACCCCCTCAGAGGAGAAGGGGAGAGGAGATGGGGAAAGAGTTATCTGAGGGAGTAGTCAGGAGGGGAACAGTGAGTAGCATGTAAAATGAATAAGTTTTTTTTTAAAAAAATCAAATTAAATTAAAAAATAAATAAAATAAAATAACCCGTTTATTCTAATCTACATTCTGCCATATGGCTGGGCTCAGGTACCATACGTCTGTCTCTTCACATCTTCCCAGGTGAATCTCCCACGTCTGACACTAACTCAGAATCCTTTCTCCTTCCCAGGAAGTCCCGCCTTCCTCTCTCTATTGCCCAATCAGAGACTTTAGCCTTTTGTTGACTAATTAACTTGGGGAGCAAGGTTTGCACAACCAAAGCCGATGTTCTGTTCATCCTAGGACAACCAGATCTTGGAGTATAATATTTAGCATTTGACTACATAGCATCACCAGACCAACCCCAACAGATCATCCCCACTCCATTTTAAGATTTGAAGCCATCTTGTTACAACGTCAAAACAAGTTCATTCCTGTTTCCTATGAAACTTGGATTTGACCAAGTCTTGAAACAAGTCTAGTCTAGTTTTCTAGAATTTGACATGTTCCACACCCTATATCCTGACTGCCACCCTGATGATAAAATGCTCAGCCAAGTTCCTTGGAAATCCCTCGTATGTTGTTGCTGCTGCTGCTGCTGCTGCTGCTACTGCTGTTTTTGGTTAATTGGGGGGGAGGGGGGAAGGTGCCCTATAAGCCTCACTTTTTTCTATGTTCAATTCCATTTTCTGAGACCCCACTTTATGGAGATAGCCCTATCTGACAGAAAATAAAGCCTATTAGTTTGATCAAAGAATTTGGATGAGGGTCTTTCTCTTGTCCAGTAGAATTAACAGAGTAGAATTGTTTGATTCTGTTCCCGACAGTGTTTTTCTTATGTGACATTAAAAAAAAAAGTGGTTTTAAAACAAGAGATTTTCCCTGTTCTTTACTGCATGCAACATTTAAAACCTGTGGTTAGATTTTATTTTTAAATATTTTATTTGTTTTCCCATTTGATAAAGCCTTTCTTCATGGACAGTCAGTCATTGCCTTCACCATGGGAGAAGTTCTGGTTAGAAAGTTACTCCTATTTGAGCATTTGTACTAAGTTACATGCTAACTGGGGAACTCATTTTAATGGACAAGTTTCTAAATAGCTCTATAGAATTAGGCCAATAAACAAATAACACTAATAAATTATCAAGATAAAATTATCAAAACTATAGTTTGGGCTTTCTTTTAAGATTTACCCCTTTGAGGGGCTGGAGAGATTACTCAGTGGTTAACAGAACCGGTTGCTCTTCCTGAGACCTAGATTCCATTCCCAGCACCCACATGGGGACCCATGATTATCTGTACTACCAGGGGACCCAACACCCTCTTCTGGAATCCTCCAGCACTGCACACACATGGTACACAGAATTAATACACGTAAGCAAACACTCATATTCACAAAATAAAAATAAAATCTCAAAAAAATTAAATAAAAGATGTGTTCCTTAAATTACTCACAGGAAGGAATACTGAGACAAAGTGTGGAGCAGGACTGAAGGAAAGGCCATCCAGAGACTGCCCCACCTGGGGATCCACCCCATATACAGCCACCAAATCAGGATGCTATTGTGGATGCTGGGAAGTGCTTGTTGATGGAAGCCTGATATGGCTGTCTCCTGAGAGGCTCTGCCAAAGCCTGACAAATACAGAGGTGGATGCTCACAGCCAAACATTGGACTGAGTGTGGGGTCCCCGATGGAGGAGTTGGAGAAGGGACTAAAGGAGCTGAGGGGGTTTGCAGCCCCATGGAGGGAGCAACAGTGTCAACAGGCCAGACCCCCTGGAGCTCCCGGGAACTGGTCCACCAACCAAAGAATATACATGAAGGGACCCATGTCGCTGGCCGCATATGTGGCAGAGGATGGCCTTGTTGGACATCAGTGGGAGGAGAGGCCCTTTGGGCCTGAGGGTGTTCAATGCTCCTATGTAGGGGAATGCCAGGGAGGAAGGATGGGAGTGGGTGGATAGGTAGGGGAGCACCCTCATAAAGGCAGGGGGAGGGGGGAGGGGATAGAGAGTTTCCAAAGGGGAGACCTGGAAAGGGGAAAACGTTTGAAATGTAAATAAAGAAAATATCCAATTTTTTTTTAAAAAAATATGTGTTCCTTTTAGAAAACTTCCATCATCTCCACATAAAATAAATACTTGACGGTCTATAAAAATTAAATGCAAACTATATGTGCCTCTACTAAACAATTATAAAGGAGTCTTCCTCAAAAAGCTAAGAAAAAAAGAGCACCACATTAAAGACTCTGCTCTGCATGAAGAAAAAGGACTTCATTCAGATACTTCTTGCTCTCAGATTCCTGGTGATGAACTGGATGAACTCATATCAAACATTTGCCAGTTTATTTCACCCTAAAACAATTCCACGTGGACATCAGAAACACTTGGTCATACATGCCTTCAGCTCCAGCGAAATGAACATGTCTATCATATTTTGTGTTGATTAAATGCTTTTATATTTTTTAATTCTATATGATAGATATTCAATATTTCACTTGGCATATTTGGAAAAGATAAAATAATGGTAGTCTTTGTTTTAATGAAGTTACAAATGAGGATATTATGTCCTTTCATTAAATATGTTTTTTGAACCTCTACCTTACTTAATAAAAGTTTTCATGTTTAAAACATTCGTGTGTTTTCACTATTTTTGTTTTAATTTTTTCTCATTACACAATATAATTTGGATTTTCTTACTATAGGTTTTAAACTGACAAAAATTTATTTTTAAGTCTTCCAAAGAAAACTTCATTTGGAGATAACTATATTTTAAATCCAAATTCTTAGACCTTTTACTCTAAAAACAAACTTTCTCCCTATTAAGAAAAATACAGCCCAATCAATTGTATTACTGAGTGCACAAAAAATATTAAACATTGTAAAAGGTACCATAGCATACTTAGCTGTTGAACAAACAACCTTTAACTCCATTTACTGTAGCTAGAGATACCCAAAGATTGTGTGTCAACTCTAACTATATAGATTACACACAGCAATTGGTCTTTAATTACAGTGGCCTTTATATCCTATAACTTAGGTAATGATGTTTCTTGAATAAATTAGTATCCAAGGTGTCCAAAGTACAACTAAAAATCAATTAAACAATTATTATATTCTGGTGTGGTGGCGCAGAGCTGTTATCCCAGCACTCAGAAGGCAGAGATAGCTAGATCTCTATGAGTTTGAGACCAGCCTGGTCTACATAGTGAGTTCCAGGCCAGCCAAGAACATAGTAAGTTCACATGGATAGAACTTGTCTTAAAAACACAAACAAAATAAATATCCCCAATATTTGTATTTTTCTAACAAAGGGATGTACTACAGCAATGCCTCCTATTAATCTCACTTGCATTTCTTTTCCTTTTTAATTTTGCTTTATGCACATGAGTGTTGGCCCCAGGTGTATCTGTGCACTATTTGGAGAGTGTTGGATCTCCTAGAACTGAAGTTACAGATGGCGTTGAGCCACAGTGTAGACACTGAGGACCGGTGGTCCCTTCACCACCGAGTCATCTCTTCACCCCCATTTTTATTTCCAAACATTAAAATAAAAAACAAGATTTTTACGCCTCCAAGGACTATAACTTCTGATCTCTAATGAATCCGGACTATTGTTTCCATCAGTGTCATTAATGTTTGGTACATAAAAAATTTTTTCTTTAAAGAACGTATTTAAAAATGTTATGATGTCTAATTCTATAATATGGTTTTCCATTCACTGAATTCCAAGCCGAATCTGCCGTCATAGCAGTGTGATAAGACAGATCTTGTCAGTGTCCACAGATAAGACCTATGCTACTTTGAAGAATGAACATCAATCTTTCCTAGAGTGACAGCTTGCCAGTCCACATGACGTCATGGCCACAAGACCAAACTGGACCAAAGAGGAGCTAAAATCCAGGGGGCTGCAGAGCTGGCCCAGCTTTTCAGAGCTGCTCTAGCAGAGGATTCAGATTCAGTTCCCAGCATACACAGGGAAGGCCAAAAACTGTAACTTCAGCGTCAGGAGAACCCGACATGCTCTTCCTGCTTCTGAAGGCACTGAACACAAGTGGTACACAGACTTACATACAGCAAGAAACTCACACACACAACATAAACCTAAAAAAATTTTAAAGAAAAGTTAAAATTTAAAGACAATAGATGTTTTAAATGCTCTACCATGAGTATGATGATTCATAGAGTGCAAATAACTATAAATGCAGGAAAAACATACAGTCAATCTAGCTTTTTTAACATGCAAATTTTGGTTATTTAAAATGCATGTTTTCTCCATGTGTCACCTTTACGCCATTAGACCAGACAATGTTCTTGATTATTTTAATTTTAGACATAATAATCCTACTATATGTTACATGTAAATATTACATCAGATATAGAGTACAAAAGACAAGAAAAACCACAATGGCTAAAAGTATGTTTTTATGTGATCAGGAGGTATTGTTTTGTTTTGTCTGGTTTTGGTTTCTCTGTGTAACCCTGGCTGTCCTGGAACTTGATCTGTAGAGCAGGTTGGCCTTGAACTCACAGAGATCTGCCTGCCTCTGCTTCCTGAGTGCTGGGATTAAAGGCATGCGCCACCACTGCCCGACTAGGAGTTTCTTTCTTAATGACCTTCCCAGCTATTCCCCTCTCCTAAAGATTGCTGGTCTCACCTCACCTCAGATCCTAAGGATGAACCTTCCTAGTTATGTGGACATATTGTAATATTTAATAAATTGTAAATGACCTTTGTGTATACAGAAATATGACACTTGGCCAACAGGCCACTGTGACTGAGCAACCCTGGAAAGAAACTGTGCCTGCAAAGTGACTGGTAGAACCTCAGTCATGCAGAGAAATCAAAACCCTGCAGACCCAGAGCCTAATTACAATTTGTCTTAAGCATCTCTAGCCCACTAAATAGCCACTCCATGCCCACTCTGGACAATACCTAACATTCAACCTAACAACATAAAAATCTTTTAGGTAGGTATTAACTTAGCAAGACTCTAGTTTTCTACCAACCAAAGGGTTAAGTACTGTCAGGTAGTATCTAAAGCCTATAGCAAATGTCTTCCCAACCCACCTACTTGACCTATCTACCAAGATGTTTGAAAAGCAGTTTGATTTGTTACTGTATTGGTCACTCTTGGTCTGCACTGCAAAAGGCTTATGAAATTACTATCTTATTGACACATGGTGTTTGGAATGACCTAAATCGATGTTCCTGGGCCACGGTCACACATTCCTAGCTCCAAACTAAGCAGCTATATCTTCTCCGTTTGGAAGTGAGAGCTGAGTGTGTTTTGGGTCACCCTGACTGTCATTTTTTCCTGACTTACTTCTTTCTTTCTTTATTGTTTTTGTTTGTTTGTTGGGGTATTTGGTGGGGGGCGGGGGGAACTTGCCAAGGATCAATGGCAGGTCTTCCTGTGCACTAAGCAATCTGATACATCTGAGCTGCATCCCAGCCCTGAATGATATTGCCCCATGCTCTCAGAGTTTTTGTATCCCACAAGGTAGAAGGAGAAAACTGACTTCCCCATATTGTCCTCTGACCTATATACAGACACACACACACACAGAGACACACATACAGACACACACAAACAGACACATACAGACACAGACACACACACACTTGATAGATAGATAGATAGATAGATAGATAGATAGATAGATAGATAGATAGATCTTTGCTCCTGTGACTGAGCAGACGGGTACAGCCAGGAACACAGGGAACACCCGAGTGTCAGAACAGTTGAGACACAGTCCACCAGGGCCTCACCTGCACCCAGGAGCTGGGAACCACCACAGCTGTCTGTGCACCTACCCTGCCACCTAACCTTTTGGGGGAGATCTGCTCTGCAGGGAGTCCCACACTTAGAGGGAGTCCTGTGTTTAGAGGTGAGGCCACCATCTTTGCTCCTGTGACTGAGCTGGCGGGCACAGCCAGGAACACAGGGAAGGCCAGAGTATCAGAACAGTTGGAGCAGGGTATGCCAGGATTCCACCTGCACCCAGGAGCTGGGCAGTGCCACAACACTCTATGCCAGAGGAAGATCGGGTCACCCAGGGGTGCTGAGACAGGCTTGCAGGCCCACAGGAGGGAGAAGCACAAGTCAGAGACAACAGGACCAACTAACACCAGAGATAACCAGATGGCAAAAGGCAAATGTAGGAACGTTACTTACAGAAATCAGGGCAACATGGCACCATCTGAACCCAATTCTCCTGCAACGGCAAGTCCTGGATACCCCAACACACCGGAAAAGCAAGATTTGGATTCAAAATCACAGTTCATAATGCTGATAGAGGGCTTTAAGAAGGACGTAAATAACTAACTCACTTAAAGAAATAAAGGAAAACACAGGTAAACAGGTAGAAGCCCTTAAAGAATTACAAGAAAGCACAACCAAACAGGTGAAGGAATTGAACAAAACCATCCAGGATCTAAAAATAGAGGTAGAAACAATAAAGAAATCACAAAGGAAAGCAACGCTGGACATAGAAAACCTAGGAAAGAAGTCAGGAGTCATGCATGCAAGTATCAACAACAGAATACAAGAGATAGAAGAGAGAATCGCAGATGCAGAAGATACCATAGAAAGCATTGACACAACAGTCAAAGAAAATGCAAAATACAAAAAGCTCCTGACCCAAAACATCCAGGAAATCCAGCACAAAATGAGAAGACCAAACCTAAGGGTTATAGGTATAGAAGAGAGTGAAGATTTCCAACTTAAAGGGTCAATAAATGTCTTCAACAAAATTATAGGAGAAAATTTCTATAACCTAAAGAAAGAGATGCCCATGAATATACAAGAAGTCTACAGAACTCCAAATAGATTTGACCAGAAAAGAAATTCCTCTTGTCACATAATAATTAAAACACCAAATGCAATAAACAAAGAAAGAATATTAAAAGCAGTAAGGAACAAACTCAAGTAACATATAAAGGTAGACCTATCAGAATTACACCAGACTTCTCACCAGAGACTATGAAAACCAGAAGATCCTGGGCAGATGTCATACAGACCCTAAGGGAACACAAATGCCAACCCAGGCTGCTATAAACAGCAAATCTCTCAAGTACCATAGATGGAGAAACCAAGGTATTCCATGACAAAAACAAATTTACACAATAATTTTCCACAAATCTGGCCCTTCAAAGGATAATGAATGGAAAACACCAACAAAAGGAGAGGGAAACTACATGCTAGAAAAAGCAAGAAATTAATCTTCTTTCAACAAACCCAAAAGAAGATAACCACACAAACATAAAAAATTACATCAAAAATAACAGAAAGCAATAATCACTATTCCTTAATATCTCTTAATATCAATGGACTCATTTCCCCAATAAAAAGACACAGACTAACAGACTGGATACATAAACAGGACCCAGCATTTTGTTGCATACAGGAAATGCACCTCAGTATCCAAGACTACCTCAAACTAAAAGGCTGGCAAACAATTTTCCAAGCAAATGGTTCCAGGAAACAAGCTGGAGTAGCCATTCTAATATCATATAAAATTGACTTTCAATCAAAACTCATCAAAAAAAACACAGAAGGACATTTCATACACATCAAAGGAAAAAATCTACCAAGAAGAACTCTCTATTCTGAATATCTATGCTCCAAATACAAGGGAACCCTAATTCCTAAAAGAAACTTTACTAAAGCTTAAAGCACACATTGCACCTCACACAACAATTGTGGGTGACTTCAACGCCCCACTCTCCTCAATAGACAGATCAGGAAAACACAAACTAAACAGAGACACAGTGAAAATAACAGAAGTTTTGAACCAAATGGATTTAACAGATATCTATAGAACATTTTGTCCTAAATCAAGAGAATATACCTTCTTTTCAGCACCTCATGGTATTTTCTCCAAAACTGACCATATAACTGGTCACAAAACAGACCTCAACAGATATAAGAAGATTGAATTAATCCCATCCCTCCTATCAGATAACTATGGAGTAAAGGTGGTCTTCAATAGCAACAAAAACAACAGAAAACTCATGTACGCATGGAAGCTGAACTCAATGATACCTTGGTCAAGGAAGAAATAAGGAAAGAAATCAAAGACTTTTAGAATTTAATGAAAATAAAGGCACAACATACCCAAATTTATGGGACACAATGAAAAGCAGTGCTAAGAGGAAAACTCATAGCCCTGAGTGACTCCAAAAAGAAGCTGGGGAGAGCATACACTAGCAGCTTAACAGCACACCTGAAAGTTCTAGAACAGAAAGAAGTTAATATACCCAAGAGGAGTAGAAGGCAGGAAATCATCAAACTCAGGGCTGAAATCAATCAAGTATAAATAAAAAGAACTATACAAAGAATCAACAAAACCATGACCTGGTTCTTTGAGAAAATCAACAAGATAGATAAACCCTTAGCCAGACTAACCAGAGGGCAAAGAGACAGTATCCAAATTAACAAAATCAGAAATGAAAAGGGAGATATAAGAACAGAAACTGAGGAGATTCAAAAAATCATCAGATCCTACTACAAAAACTTATACTCAACACAACTGGAAAATCTGGATGAAATGGACAATTTCCTAGACAGATACCAAATACCAAAGTTAAATCAGGATCAGATAAACCATCTAAACAGTCCCTTAACCCCTAAAGAAATAGAAGCCTGTCATTGAAAGTCTCAAAACAAAAAAACAAAAACAACCCACACAGGACCAGATGGTTTTAGTGCAGAATTCAATCAGACCTTCAAAGAAGACCTAAAACAAGTACTCTTCAAACTATTCCACAAAATAGAAACAGAAGGAACACTACCCAACTCATTCTATGAAGTCACAATTACACTAATACCAAAACCACACAAAGATCCAACAAAAAAAGAGAACTTCAGACCATTTTCCCTTATGAACATTGATGCAAAAATATTCAATAAAATTCTTGTCAACCGAATCCAAGAACACATCAAAACAGTCATTTACCACAATCAAGTAGGCTTCATCCCAGGCATGCAGGGATGGTTCAATATATGGAAATCCATCAATGTAGTTTACTACATAAACAAACTCAAAGAAAAAAACATGTGGTCATTTCATTGGATGCTGAAAAACCATTTGACAAAATTCAGCATCCTTTCATGTTAAAAGTCCTAGAAAGAACAGGCATTCAAGCCCATACCTAAACATAGTAAAAAGCAATATGCAGCAAACCAGTAGCCAACATCAAACTAAATGGAGAGAAACTTGAAGATCGCCCATGCTCATGGAGTGGCAGGATTAATATAGTAAAAATGGCCATCTTGCCAAAAGCAATCTACAGATTCAATGCAATTCCGATCAAAATTCCAACTCAATTCTTCATAGAGTTAGAAAGAGCAATTCTCAAATTCATCTGGAATAGCAAAAAACCCAGGATAGCTAAAACTATTTTCAAGAGTAAAAGAACTTCTGGGGGAATCAGTATCCCTGACCTTAAGCAGTACTACAGAGCAATAGTGTTAAAAAAAAACTGTATGGTATTGGTACAGTGACAGGCAGGTAGATCAAAGAATAGAATTGAAGACCCAGAAATGAACCCACACATCTATGGTCACTTGATCTTTGACAAAGGAGCTAAAAACATCCAGTGGAAAAAAGATAGCCTTTTCAACAAATGGTGCTGGTTCAACCGGAAGCTAGCATGCAAAAGAATGCAAATCAATCCATTCTTATCTCCTTATACTAAGCTCAAGTCCAAATGGATCAAGGACCTCCACATAAAACTAGACACAGTGAAGCTAATAGAAAAGAAACTGGGGAAGAGCCTTGAGCACAGGGGAATATTTCCTGAACAGAACACCAATAGCTTATGCTCTAAGATCAAGAATTGACAAATGGGGCCTCATAAAATTACAAAGTTTCTGTAAGGTAAAGGACACTATCAATAGGACAAATCAGCAACCAACAAATTGGGAAAAAGATCTTTACCAACCCTACATCTGACAGAGGACTAATATCCAATATATACAAAGAACTCAAAAAGTTAGACTCCAGAGAACCAAGTAACCCTATTAAAAATGGGGTACAGAGCTAAACAAAGAATTTTCACCTGAGGAATATCGAATGGCTAAGAAGCACCTAAAGAAATGTTCAACAACCTTAGTCATCAGGGAAATGCAAATCAAAACAACCCTGAGATTTCACCTCACACCAGTCAGAATGACTAAGATCAAAAACTCAGGAGACAGCAGGTGTTGGCGAGGATGTGGCGAAAGAGGAACACTCCTCCACTGCTGGTGGGATTGCAAGCTGGTACAACCACTCTGGAAATCAGTTTAGTGGTTCCTCAGCAAACTGGGCATAATACTACCACAGGACCCTGTTATACCACTCCTATGCATATACCCAGAGGATTCTCCAGCATGTAATAAGGACACATGTTCTGCTATGTTCATAGCAGCCCTATTTATAATAGCCAGAAGCTGGAAAGAACCCAGATGTCCCTCAACGAAGGAATGGATACAGAAAATGTGGTATATTTACACAATGGAATACTACTCAGCTATTAAAAACAATGAATTCATGAAATTCTTAGGCAAATGGGTGGAACTGGAAAATATCATCCTGAGTGAGGTAACCCAATCACAAAAGAACACACATGGTATGCACTCACTGATAAATGAAGCCCCAGAATCTTGGAATACCCAAAACACAATTCATATATCAAATGATGCTCAAGAAGAAGGAAGAACAAAGTATGGATACTCTGGCCCTTCTTAGAAGGGGGAAAAGTACCCACAGAAGGAAATACAAATACAAAGGGTGGAGCAGAGTCTGAGGGAAAGACCATCCAGAGACTACCCCACCTAGTGATCCATCCCATATACAGTTAGAAAACCCAGACACTATTATCAATGCCCACAAGTAGTTGCTGACCGGAGCTGGATATAGCTGTCACATGGGAGGCTCTGCTGGTGCATGACAAATACAAAGGGGGACACTCTCAGCCAGCCATTGTACTGAGAACAGGGTCCCCAATGGGGCAGCTAGAGAAAGGACCCAAGGAGCTGAAGGGGTTTGCAGCGCCATAGGAGGAACAACAATATGAGTCACCCAGTACTCCCAGAGCTCCCAGGGACAATACCATCAACCAGAGAGTACACATGGTGTTACCCATGGCTCCAAACACATAAGCAGCAGAGATTGGCCTTGTTGGACATCAAAGGGAGGAGAAACCCTTGGTCCTGGAAAGGCTCAATGCCACAGTGTAGAGGAATACCAGGACAGGGAAACAGGAGAGGGTTGATTGGGGAACAGGGGGAGGGGAGATGGCTTATAGGATTTTCCGGGGGTGAGGGGACCAGGAAAGGGGAAATCATTTGAGATGTAAATAAAGAATATATCTAATAAAAATATTAATAATAAAAGATAGATAGATAGATAGATAGATAGATAGATAGATAGATAGATAGATAGATAGATAAATAGATAGATAGATAGATAGACAGATAGATATAGGAAGGTAGATCAATGGGTGGATAAATGGGTAGATGATAGATGTAATTTTAAAACTGAGAGAGGCCTGGTGAGGAGTGAGGAGTTTGGAGGCCTGCACCTCCAAACACTCTAACCATTGTGACAGGAGAGCTGAGACCCAGACAGCAACATCAAAATTGATATAGGAAGGAATCCAGTGGGCAGACAGAGACTGAGGTCCTTCCCTGGGCTTTCTACAAGGAATGAGAAAAAAAAATAAAAGCCCAGGATACACAAAACTCAAAGGGGTGGCACAGTATTTATAAGTACAACTTTTCCCTCAGCTCACTGGCCCCTCCCTCAATTACCGGAGGCTATTTCTTTTTCTACTCATGTGTTCCTGTAATTTTTTTTCTGTTTTGGGATGCAAAAAACTTCCAGCCATTGCCCTCTGAATACCAATCCTTATCTACAACATCGATGAACCCAGTCAGTGAGGGCCAATTTGTGTGACACAGTGATGCCCCATCTGAGGGGCAGAGAAACAGGAAAAGCATAAGAGAAGGAGGCAGGACAGGTAAGGGACAGCAAAGAGTGAAGAGAGGAGTATTGGTGGCTCTTCTTGCCTGGCAACTACATCTGGAATTAACTAAAACCCAAGTGCTGGGTAAAAGTGTGAGGGGTGTTTCTTGATCGAATCTTTTGAAGTAGGAAGGCCTACCTTAAATCTGGGACTCACCTTGTGGTGGCAGCCAATATTTAAAAAAAAAACACAAAAGAATGAAGCTTCCTCTCTTTGCCTGAATGTCTTTGTTCTCGCTGGCAAGTCCATTCCTTCACTGGCACTAGAGCCGACTTCTTCAGGAATCCAGTGTCTACTGAAGACCACCTGAGACATGAAACATCATGGACTGAACAATGACTGGTGTCTTAGTTAGGGTTTTACTGCTGTGAACAGACATCATGACCAAGGCAACTCTCATAAGGACAACATTTAACTGGGACTGACTTACAGGTTCAGAGGTTCGGTCCATTATCATCAAGGCAGGAACATGGCAGCATCCAGGCCCGCATGGTGCAGGAGTTTCTGAGAGTTCTACATCTTCCTATGAAGGCTGCTAGTTGAATACTGGCTTCAGGCAGCTAGGTTGTGGGTCTTATAGCCCATTCCTACAGTGACACACCTACTCCAACAAGGGTACACCTCTGAATAGTGCCACTCCCTGGGCCAAGAATATACAAACCATTACAACTGGATTCTTGGACTTCCCATTGGTAGACAGCCAGTGTTTAATTAGCTGCACCATAGCTCTTCAGAACTTAAAAAGAAGAAGAAACTGAAAGGTTTTGTGCTTTTCTTACAGCCAACAAAGACATCTTGTATCTACTAATTGTACTCCCTCATAAATAGAGAGAACATAATCTTTGTCTACGGTAAGATCTAATCGTATACTTCCTGGTGTTGCTCTGGGTAAACTTAAGATGTTAAATTCAGGGGCCAGAGGATTTATTTTAATTTTACTTTCTTCTGTCTCCCTATTTTGGTCTTTTTCTTTTTTATTTCAAGGCAGAGGGCAATCCCCTCACCCTGTTTTTTTGTCTCCTTATCTTTCAGAGGGGCTTCATCTTTATGAAATTTTGATTTGCATTTATTTCTCTAATGTTTTCTCTTCTTACGCCGAGGACATAACCCCGGAGGTTGGTTTTTCTTATTTTTATTTTTTGAAGTCTGTTTTGTTTGTTTGTTTATTTGTTTTACAGTCGTGGCCCATATGTCTTTGTTGGCTGCAAGAAAAACACAAAACCTTTCAGTTTCTTCTTCTTTCTAAGTTCTGAACATAAGCACTGAAATGTTGCCCTTGCATTGCTGCAGCATAGGCCATATCCTGGACCACTGTTGGTGAGGCATCTTGTACAGTTTCTGTTTTTCTGATTGTGCTAATTAGTTCCTGGCCGAGAGTATTGGCATTTTCCCGTGTAAGTTGTTCTAGTAATATGTTCAAACCTTCAGAGGGAGGATACATTCTGCCTAATGCTTCTTCCAATCTACCAATAAAGTCTTCATATGGTTCATTTTTTTGATTCCTGCTAATACAGTTGTCTTACCATGAGCAGGAGGGAGCCTTCTCCAAGCAGCCACTGCCATCTTGGAAACTTCTTCCAATACTTCCCTTTTTAGACCAACTTGTTCCTGGGGGGGGGAGGCATAGTCTTCTCTACCCAAGAGCATTGGCATAGTAAGTTTATCTGCTTTTTTTGTGAAGGCTAACTACTGAACCACTTCCCTTGCTCTATCCTCATAGTTAGTCCTCCATACTACAAACAGTCCTGGGCTAAGAGTGGACTTTGCAATCAGATGCCAGTCATAAGGAGTTAGCCACATGCTACTCAACATTTCCACAATCTGTAAAGGGTATGGAGTGCTTGGCCCAGTGCTCTTAACAGAATACTATAGTTTTTTAAGAATTTTTAAAGGAAGAGGTTCCCATTGGGGTTCTCTCCTTTAAAAATTGTTACTGAGAAGCAAAAGTCCAAGTCTCCTTTTTTGTCTGGCTTCTTTTACGGCCCTTAAAAATTCCCTATTAGTTAGCATCTTCCTTTCAAGCTTAACTGATCCTGTTTTAAAAGCAGGAGGGGCAGTATCTAAGGAAAAAATACCATCTGTTTTTGTCATAGGAGAATTTTTATCATGAAAACGATCCCCTTCTTTAGTACGATCGTCTTTCTCTGTTTTATCATCCAGTTCTTCTTGTTCCTCATCACTTAACCAATCATCCCCTGGTTGTGCCTTGAGGATATTAGCAGTCGAAGAGGAGGAATCATATGACTTAGTTTTTGTCCTCAGAGGAGTTACCTCATCCTCTGAGGGCGCTTTTTCTGCAAAGAATTTCATTTCTGGCTTTTCTGAAAGGAGGTCTCTAATTTGTATCCATAAAGAGAATGCTCGAACCGGGACCTGTTTAAAACCTCCTCATCTCCTGTCCTACCTTTTTCTAATTTTCTAAAGACGGGTCTCCTTCCTCAGGGAACCATGGACTGACACTCAGTACAAAGTCATAAAATGATGCCAAACTTTTCTCTGAAGTTTTAACACCTCTACTTTCTAACATATGTCTCAATACTGTCAGGAACAAGCCTCTGTTTTTGGACTGTGAATGCCCCATGATTCTTACCTTCTTGTTGTCTTAACTCGATGTGTCTCTGTCGAGGAGTCTGTAGCACTCTTGATGAGGTCCTATCCTTTACCTGAAAAAGATTTTTAGAAAAAAAGGAGAGAGAAAGCTTACCTGCTTGGAGCCCAATGTTGGGCGCCAGCTGCCACAGACCACCCCAACCAGGTATGGGGGTCCTTGAGATAAGGATTCTGGAAGTCCAGGTGGGTATGGATTTGGCGGTGACAAACAGAAACAAACACAAAGGCAGTTTGAATCTGAGTATATTTTGCAGCTCTCAAGCAGGGGATTTTATACATTAAATCAAACATGACACCTCTTAGAAACCATATCCAGCAAAACAATCTCAAATACCAACAAGAATCATTTAGCACAGTAAAATTCAAAAATCATCTAAGCATTATGACTCTAAAACTACATGTTTAGTGAATCACAAACAGAACAGGTAACATCACCATCAAAATATAACAATTCTAAAAGAATATATTCAATAGGGCAGTCGTCCAAGGCTAGTGGAATATTCCCAAGAACAGTTTAATAAATCTTTATGGTCAGTGCTCTTAACCGCTGAGCTAACTTTCCAGCCCCTATAGTTAATTATTGCTTAACATCTATTGTCTGATTTTTTATAAATCTTCAAAGCATAAATTTAGACTATTTTAATTCTTTCTAGTTAAGGCTTTCTTACCATATACCAAAACCCACCTCCAATGACACACATGTAGCCATATAAAACTTTATTGCTGGGAAAGTTTTTATCTATCATAATAATTTTGTAAACAATTTGAAAAGTAAAGCATTGGTTTCCCTGGAGATAAGGTCATGTTAGTGACCCATCTCAAGGGATGGTTTCGTACCCATTATTCTTGCTTAAGATCATGGTCTGGCCTACCAGGAACCTGTAACTAAGAAAAGGAATGGAAGAGAACAAAACAGAAAAATTGTCATGAGAACTATGGCTCATTATGTTTGCTCCAGCTGAGAGTTCCACAACCAGTTCTAGGAGACCTCCTTCTTTTGAAGTCTAATGCCTCAGTCTGTGCAACTTGTCGCACAGATTCTACTGGGATTGGTGTGGCACTCCCAACTGCTAGGACTGAAGACATGTGCCACCAATACATTTTTGCCTGGGAAGGTCTCTGTGCTAGTCAGTTTTATGGCAACTTGACAAGAGCAAGAGTCACTTGGGAATAAGGAACCTCAACTGAGAAGATATCCCCACAGTTTGGCCTGTGGGCTAGCCTGGGATGTGTTTTGTTGATTGATGACTGATATGGGAAGGCCCAGTTATGGGCAGTGCCGCTCTGCTGAGAGACTGACCCAAGGCTTTCTCAGAGGTCCTCATGAAAGGATAAAAGGAGCCTAGTTCTGTGTTCTTACTGGGGCAGTCTAGGCAAGGTCACGCTGGGGCTGGGGCCCCTGGCCTGGAAAAGCTTAAGGGTTCAGATCCTGGGAACCTGACTTTCTCCCCTGAAGGGCTATGGTTATCAGTGTCTGAGGTACCCTGTGTTCTTTTTGCCAATATTGCTTAACTGAGTTTTCTGCTGACCTCGGCCCAATCTACACTGCAAACAGAAGAAAAGATGCTGTTTTGCTTAAATATGCGTGCTTGGCATAAGTCATCAGCTTGCTCAAGACTTCCAATCCCAGCTATCTGTCGTCTTTATTTCTCAGCCTCCATCCTCCCCCTTGACACCTTGACTTTTGAGACTTTATTCCCACATGTTCAGGTCACAACTCCTGAGCAGGAGGAATGGGTGTTATAGAAAGCAGGCCGAGCAAGCCTTGGAGAACAAGCCCATAAGTAGAGCCTCTCAGTGGCCTCCGCATCAGTTTCTGCTTCTATTTCCCACCCTGTTTGAGTTCTTGCCCTGACTTCTCTTGGTGATGAAGCATAATGTGGAACTGTAAGCTGGAAGAAGCCCTTTCCTTCCCAAGTTGCTTTTGGTCATGGTGTTTCTTCACAGCAATAGAAACCCTAACTAAGACAGTCTTGGAGAGGGTCTACCCACTGCAGCCTCCAGGAGACAGTGTGTTACAGAGCCTTGCCTCATCTATTCTTAGCTTCCACTTCTGCAAAATGGGCCACAGAGACCTGCCTTTCAGGACGCTCACAGAGACAGAGCAAGATATGATGGTACAACCCATATAGAAAGCACTCAAATCATTCACAAACAGTCATGGAAAGTGGCTTTAAGTTGTGGACATTGAATTATAAGGACATTCAGTTCCCAGTTATATTAAGGCATGGTTTTTCCTGCTGGGCCTCTTGAGTCTTCTGTGGTTTCCCTGGAAGTCCAGAAATGGCAGAGGGGGGCAGGATGGGGTGGGTCCTCAGTCAAGAGTTGCAAGGAGGAAGGTCCTGCTATCCCCAATCTTGAGTAACTCTCTAACCTAGGAAACTAGTCCTTGAAGACTCAGGGTTTGTCAAAAACAGTCCCTTTGGGGAAAGGACCTTTATCCACTGTGTGTGGGAATATAAACTTTTGCGGCCACTGTGGGGGTCAGTCTGGAGGCCCCTCAGAGGGCTAAAAATAGTACTGCTGTGTAACCCAGCTACGTCCTTCCTGTGCCTCAAAGGAATGAGCAGGGAGCCAGAAATGAGGACATTTAATGCCCTCTAATACCCACTTTACAGAATTGTGCACAAGTTAGCATACACATACACACATGCACACGCACACATGCACACACACACACATGCACACACACACACACACACACACCACATCACAGAGATATTCCGTGTTTGTAACGAACACTCTTGGGAAGGAGGAAGCTCAATGGAAAACTTGCCTCCTTTGATCTGTGGCCTATGCAGGTGACCCTGGGTTCTGTGAGAAGCAAGGCAGGAAGTAGCACTCCCCCAAGGCCTCCATTTTGGTCCCTGCCTTGGCTTTACTCTGTCATGGATTGCAACATGTAAGGTGAAATAAACCCTCCCCTCCCAGGATCCTTTGGGTCATTGTGCTTATCACAGCAACAGAAAGCAAACTGGAGTGATGTTTATTGTCATGTTATTCACAACAGCTAAGAGACAGAATCAGGCTAAATGTCCATCTACACATAATTTATATAAAACATACAGTACATATCAATTTGGATATGAATAAGGTGTCCTTTGTGGGACAATGGATGGAACTAGAAATCCCATGTTAAGCAAAGACCAGCTCAGAAAACCAAATGTCATGTGTTTCCTTCATAGACAAAATCTAGACATGTGCGTGTGTGAGGGGGGGACACTCATGTACTGTGTGTAGCATGTGTGGAAGTTGGAGAATAGGGTGCCAATCCTCACTTCTATGGGGTCCCTCTTGTTTGCCACTGTCTGGTGGCTATCAGAGGCTTCTGAGGACTTTCCTGCCTCTGCCTGCCATCTCCCAGTAGAAGCCTGGGATTACAGACACAGCTTACACTATTTGGCCATTATGTGGGTTCTGAAGATATGAACTCAGGTCATTAGGCTAAACGGCAAATGACTTACCCACTGACCCATCACTCCAGCCCAGTGGTTTTCCGGGAGTTGTTTCAGTTTTCGTTACAGTGTATTTACTTTATGCAGGAAGGTGGGTGTTGAACGTGGAGGTTAGAGGACAAGTTGAGGCAGCTTCTTCTCCCTTTCTACCTTGTGGTCCAAGACACTCAGGTCGTCAGACTTCACGGCAGTCACCTTTACCCACTGAGCTCTCCCCAGCCCCCAGTGATTTTTATTATTCCATTTTTGTTCTTTGTTTTGTTTTTTGGAGACAGGGTTTCTCTATGTAACAGTCCTGCTGTCCTAGAATTCACTTTTTAATGTCAGCTGACCTAGAAATCACCTGCCTCTGCCTTCTGAGTGCTGGGTTAAAAGGCATGCACCACCACCACCACCTGGCAGAAAGTCATATAGGAAAAAGACATTACACAATCCCAAGACACAAGTGTGGGCTTCTACAGGGTGTCTCATTTAGATGTGTCTTTTACATATAGATATATCAGTGCATATATATATGCATATATATGTAAATATATGTATATATGTCTATACATATATAAATGATCTTGTGGCTTTCTAAGCTATATTTCTCAAAGGATATAATTTATAATATGGTTTAAAGATTAAGGAAAGCTTAAAATTTAAATAACATTTAAAAATTAAGTACAATATATTAACTGGTTTGCTTAACAAATTTCTATTTGTAAATAAAATTGTAAGAGTTTTGTGAAGTATATTCAGATTTAGGGTTGAGAGGAAGGCTGATATGACCAAATTCAAGATTATAGACATTTTGACCCTAAGTAAGCATGGTTTCTTTGTTGCCTTATTATTATTTTCATCTTGTTTTTGACACAGGTACTCCTTCTATAGCCCTGGCTGGCTTAGAACTTGCTATGAGGATCACGCGGGCCTCAAACTCTGGAAGATTGCCTGCCTCTGCCACTGCGTTCTGTGATTGCAGGGTGCGCGGCCATGCGCTGATATTTTGTTTTAAAATTTGTTTTTTAACATCTTAGTTTGAGATGTCATTATGAAGACACACATTTTTTTCCTCTGTAGGCAATTTTTGACTGTATCCATTATGTCCACATTTAAAAATCTTCATCATGAAGTCTTAGGGTGAGCGGTTTCTTTTTTTGTGTGTGTGTCCTCTTCAATTTCCATATTTTTCTAGCCCACCTCACTATCAATGATTGGAACTTAGCATTGTGTCCAGATAATAAAAATAAAAGCCTAAAGACAGAAGCAGTTGAGTGGAGGGGATAGATATGATGGCTCAGAGATCCGGCGGTTTATCCCCTTCCCTCCACCGGCATTTTTATTCTGTGAAGCGCAAGTGAAAGTGACCTGAACCTCACATCCCAGCTCTGGCACACTTGTCCCTGTAAAGTCTTTGGGATTTCCACCCATTTTCCCTCTTTTGATATCTGCGATTACACCCTGTGAGAGCACAAGGCATGGGACAGTCCTGCTCTCTAGCGGTCACACAGAGGATAGCAACTATGATTGGCAGGTTTTTTTTTTAAGACATCTAAAGGGTGTGTGTGTGTGTGTGTGTGTGTGTGTGTGTGTGTGTGTGTGTGTCTGTGTGTCTGTGTGTAGGTGTCCAAGGTCGATGTTATGTTTCTTTCTCAATATATCTTCACCTTATTTTTTGAGACAGGGTCTCAGCATCTCCTACAGAGTCAGGAGCATATTAAGAGTCAGTGAATCCCAAGGAAACTCCTTTCTCAGCCAAGCCAGTGTGAGATGGTGGGCTCAGAGGAGGCCCCAGCCCACAGACAGAGACGTGGAAAGTGGTTTCAGGCCCATATGGCAGAGTCTCCTCTTATAGCTCTCTTATTTAAGTGAGGTATCTCAACAGTACCTGTATCCAGCCCCTCCCGTTGTGGATGGGAGGAGAGAGGGGCTGCGGGCATTGTATTGTGAGCAGTAACAGGATTCTAACATTCCAGTTTCTTCCTCTATCTAGCTCCAGTCTTAGAAAATAAACTCTTACTACATTTATCTGTTGTGTGTGTGTTTGTGGGTTACGCGCGCACAGGTACAACAGCATACTTATGGAGACCGGGGACAGTTTGTAGGAGTCAGTTTTCTCCTTCCACCCTGTGGGACCTGGAGATAGGACTCAGGATGCCAGGCTTGATGGTAAGTGCCCTTAGCCACTGAGTCATCTCACCATCTCTCAGTGAAGCCGGAGCTCACCATTGCAGACTGATAGGCTAGCCGTGCCCAGTGCTAGGGTTACAGGCACACACCACCACACACTTTTTGCCTGTCTGCAGGGGACTGCACATCTCTAACCTTGCTATGAAATCATAGCTACTTGTGGCTGGTAGATGCCACACAGGTAAAAGTCCAAGCTATCTTGGTTCCTCTCTCCTCTCCTCTGACTCTCTCTGGCTCCCCAACTCCTAGCTCCGCCTCCTTTTCCCTGTCCAATCACAGACCTTCTCTGCACTAATGTGATTGGACAGGAAAAATCCTGCGAGGACTCTGACCTGTCTTGCCTCCCAGGCTCTGTCCTACCAAGTCTTGCTCCCAGCTGACCTCTCCCAGAAAGTTTAGCGTCTTGACAGCCTTCAGGTCTCAGCTCAAATGTCCTTTCCTGACCTTTCAGAAGTCTGAGGCAACAGCTTTCTTGGGCCAACCCGGTTCACTCCAGCTTGTGTTCTTCCTGTTAAAGCCTTCTCCGTGCCTATGCATTCCCAGATCGGTTTCTTGGGTCACGGTTCGCCTCTCCCACTGACCTGTGATTCACTTTAGGTCCATTTATCTTGTCCAACAGGCAGTACCCAGAACAAGTGGGTGCTTGTTAAGTACCGCTTGCAGACTGGGAGTGACTCCGTCGGTAGAGAGCTGCTAGCAGACATGAGGGAAGCCCTGGGTTCTAAATAAGACTGGACAGGTGGTAAATACCTGTCATCTCAGCACTCGGGAGGCAAAGGTATGCATATCTGAATCTCGGTCATCCTCAGCCTCATATGAAGTTGGAGACCAGCCTGGACTGCTTTAGACACAGTCTCAAAAATAAATAAATGTCAGTTTCATTGAAGAAATAATTAACACAGAATGTATGCATGCAAATCTGTGCATTGCTGTGTCTCCTGGTGCCTCCTGTATGCATTCATGCATGCCTGTGAGTGTTGTTTTAGTTTCTCTGGATCCCTAGAGACAAGTTTGAAATTCTGTACTGGTGTTTGCATTGTGTTGCTTCGGGTCTAAGAATCTTCTGGTGTTAAGAGACTCACATGATAAGCACTGTGGGGTCATATGTCTCCAGTGTGAGAGTCTCTCTCTGTGAGTCTGTGCCTGTGTAGTATGTGTGTGAACATTCACTGTTTGTTTCTATGTGAGTATAACCGTAGGAAAGAAAGTGTGTGTGTGTGTGTTGACAGAAGTCAACCTCAAATGTCATTCCTCAAGCATCATCTACCTTATTTTTTGAGACAGAGTCTCTCAGTGGGACCCAGAGCTTACAGATTTGATTCAGATAAGCTGGCTGGCTAGCAAGCTCCAGGGATCTTCCTGTCTCTGCCCCACCCCCACCCCACCCCCAGTCCTAGGATTAGAAACACACGCTATCATTTCAGGACTTTTTATATGTCTGCTAAGGGTCCAACCTCATTCTTCATGCCTTATGGTAAGTACTTTATGGACTGAGCCATCTCCCCAGCCCTAGGAGATGAGGTATTCTAATGAGAGATACTACGCCCCCTCCTCTTAGCTATCAAAGTGTGGGAATGATGACCCCAAAGAATTAAAACTTCCCTGGGAATCCCAAGTTGAGGAAAGAGAAAATCTGAAGCCCTGAGCTAGCCAGAAGGGGAACTGGTCTCCAAGGAAAAAATCCTCATAGACTGACAAGATGTCAGATCCCTTGCAGGAGAGACCGTAGCTGAGACAGTGATGGAGTAGTGATGGGCAGGGCCACACCAGGAGAGACCATAGCTGAGACAGTGTGGGGTAGTGATGGGCAGGGCCACACCTTCTTCGGGTCTGCTTAGCTATTCAACCTTTTACTGACAAGACCCCAGAGATGAAATTGAGGTCACTGCATCTCCTTATTTGTTCTTCCCAATGATGCCTCAATAAACAAATGTCTTTCTCTGTTTTTCACTATTGCTTATCTCCTTAAGTAATGTCTTAGGGACAGGTGACTGAATCACACCTCAGTTCCTCCCTGGAGAATCCCAGGCAGAGGATCTGCCACTGAACCATGCCACAACCTCTAAGTGATGTTAGAGTATTTTTAGATTGTTAAATCTATATAATCAGTGCATACTTTTAGCTCACGTTGTAGATGTTAGCATCTGGTTCTTCCTCCAATCCCCCTGCTCCCAGAAATAAGATTCAGACTCTAAAATATATTTACAAGTACCTCGGCCACAGAGCTAGGCATTTCTCTGACTGGAACATAACTTACTATTAACCCATTTACTCTACATCCTGCTGGTTAGCTGTGCTCAGGTACCATGGGTCAATCTTGTTGCATCTCCCTGGACCAACCTCCTGTCTGGCTCTATCCCAGAATTCTTTCTGCCTCCCAGATGTTTCACATCCTATTTTCTGCCTGAACCATAAGCCATCAGATTTATTATTGACAGATGCCATGTCCATACAGGCATAAGATCACTCAAGATCTACCCTTTTATTCAAGCATTCAACATATTTTTCATATAGCCACCAAGACCCTTTTGTGTTGTTAGTCAGGTTTTATTCCTATGCCAGTATTAGTAACCTGGCCTAGATGTAAGCATATTCAGCAATCCTGACCTGGATAAAGGCGCTCATGGCTGGCATTTACTAAAGCCAGAATTTTAAGATATAAGTTTTTTCTATGATCAGTTCCCATATTATTCCTCAGTTTTACCCCCAACCAAAGACCCATTGTTGCCTTAGCTCCTATCCCACCCCTCAGTTTTCTGACAAAGTTCACCCATGATCAGTATTTGAGAAGAGACCAATAAGTTCCCCCACAACCCACAATCACTCTTTTGTCCTCTGGCCACTTTCCACAGGCTGTCACTAGCTGGAGCTGGTTCCTAAAAGGAATCACAGCCTGTTTTGCTGGTGTGGACAGTTCCATCACAGCAGGATGACCCGAGGGATGATCTGTGACTGGCCTATTTCTCAGGAGAAGCAGCACCTGAAAGAGATGTAGCAGAACAGCTCTGGGGAGCCATTACTAATAACGACAGTGTCTGGGAGTGAAGTTGCCCTGAGCAATGTTTCCCTCCAACAACATTTGTGTCTTAACTTATGTGAGAGGATCAGAGAGGCTGAGTGGGGAGTGCACAGATGCATGCCCACAGGATCAAGAAGGACATCAGGAGGCAGAGTTGGAGCTGAGTTGAGGTCCTCATTCCAAGGTCATTTTGTGCTGGTCAGTTTGAGGTTGGTCTGGGTGAACTCCCACAGTCCATTCCTAGCTCAGGTCCACAGCAGCCTTGGTGTGAGTACAGTGTATTCACAGCTTGACACTTGCAACTTTGAAAGTTGAGGCAGTGGACAATTTTTTAGCAGTTTTAGACACATCTTTCAAGAACCACTGGAGACAGGTATGACCATACTCTCAGAGGTCCTTTGAATCCTTTGGGGGCACTAGGGATGGATAATCAAACATGATCTCAGAATATTTACAAGACATTTAATGCACTGTAAACAGTATAAGTGACAGAATTTCTGGCTAGGGAGGTCTGTTTCTTGGCGATGTTTGACTGGTGACATTTTAAAAGTCTTTTGTTCTCTCAAGTGGTCTAATGGTTGAGGGTGGTACTACATGTCAAGTTCCAAGTCACTTCCCTGTGCAGGTATGAAGAGTTTCTGCCCAACCTGAAAAAGTGCATAGCATATCAGCAAATACTGATGCCCTCTACTGGCTTGAGTAAAGTTCATTTAAGATATCCAAATACTATTGTGTCAGCATGTGGGTTTCCATTGCTGTAAAGAGATACCATGACCAAAGCAACTCTTCTAAAAGACAACATTTAATTGGGGCTTACAGATTCAGATATTTAGTTCATCGTCATCAAGACATAAAGCATGACAGTGTCCAGGCAGGCATGGTGCTGGAGAAGGAGTTGAGAGTTCTGTCACTTGATTAGAAGGCAACCAGGAGAATACTGTCTCCTAGACAGCTAGGAGGAGGGTCTCAAAGCCCACCCCCATAGTGACACACTTCCTCCAACAAGGCCACACCTCCTAATAGGCCACTTCCTAGGACAAGCATATTCACACCACCACACCATCCCAGAGGCTCTTGGGCTATCAGACACCAAGAATCAATATGTGGGAACTGGTCTGTGTAAACCAGGCACTTCATACAGATCTCTCAGACTCTGTTAATCGAAGTCAAATCTAGAATTCCTTCTCATGGCCAGATGACATCAAAGGAAAACCAATCAGTTTCACAGAAAGTCTTTAATTTGGAGGGTTTCATCTTTATCTCATAGTCGGCATAAATCTAGTTTTAAAGTTGTCAAGTATGGTTTGTAGGACTATGTAGGTTTCACATCAGGACTGGGTAGACCCCATAATGAGAGGATTCCCTAACTAAGACTTAGGGGAGTTTATATGTACCTAGCCATGCCACCTACAAAGACTGGGCAAAGAAGACTGGCTTCTCCCTCAAGCAGGTACCTGTCTGCCCAGCCACCTCTTGGTGATTTAAGAGATCTGACCTAGCCAGGCAGTAGTGGAGTGAACATTTAATTCCAGCATTTGAGAGGCAGAAGAAGGCAGGTCTCTTGAGAGTTTGAAGCCAGCCTGGTCTACAGAGTGAACTCCAGGTCTGTCAAGGCTACCCAGAGAAACTCGAAAGAAAGAAAGAAAGAAAGAAAGAAAGAAAGAAAGAAAGAAAGAAAGAAAGAAAGAAAGAAAGAAAGAAAGGGAAAGGAAAGAAGAGAAGAGAAAAGAAAAGAAAAGGAAAAAAAGAGGTCTTACCATAAGGACCACTCATATAATAACCCCATACTGTCACCTTCTGTCATGGAAGGTAAGTGCTCATTTAGTTGAAATGACCACAGTAGATCTACAAGTTGGAGCCCAAGCAGATCCTGTAGCCACAGAGCTATGGGACCATCACAAACATTCCCACATTCATTCAGACGGTATACATTCCCACTTTAAGTTCCTAATTTGTGCCACCTCAGTACCCCATCAAGGCCTCAGATGCCGTCTCCTGCGGGGGATCAAGCCTGCCTTCCTGCCTATCCCCGGGGGTTCCTTTCCTGGTCTGGACGTCCTTCCAGTCTTCTACTCAGAGACTGCAGTCCTTTTTTTTTTTTAATTTTATTTTCTAAGTTTTTTTTTTATTTCCATTCCAAATCATTTCCCCTTTCCCGTTTCCTCGCTCCCCAAAAGTCCCATAAGCCCCCTTCCCTCCCTCTTTTCTCCATTCAACCCCCTCTCGTTACTCTGTCCTGGCGTTCCCCTACATCCAGTCTTTCCAGGACCAGGGGTCTCTCCTTGCATCTTCTTAGAAATCTATTGATATGCGAAATGTGTCTAGGGTATTCCGAGATTCTGGGTTAATATCCCCTCATCAGTGACTGCATACCATGTGTGTTCTTTTGTGATTGGGTTACCTCACTAAGGATATTTTCAAGTTCTGACCATTTGCCTAGGAATTTCGTGAATTCATTGTTTTTAATTGCAGAGTAGTATTCCATTGTGTAGATATACCACATCTTCTGAATCCATTCCTCCGTTGAGGGACATTTGGGTTCTTTCCAGCTTCTGGCTATTATAAATAAGGCTGCTATGAACATAGTGGAGCATGTGTCCTTATTGCATGCAGGGGAAGCCTCTGGGTATATGCCCAGGAGTGGTATAGCCGGATCCTCCGGGAGTGTCATGCCCAGTTTTCTGAGGAACCGCCAGACTGCTTTCCAGAGTGGTTGTACCAGCTTGCAATTCCACCAGCAGTGGAGGAGTGTTCCTCTTTCTCCACATCCTTGCCAACAACTGCTGTCTCCTGTGTTTTTGATCTTAGCCATTCTGACTGGTGTGAGATGGAATCTCAGGGTTGTTTTGATTTGCATTTCCCTAATGACTAAGGATGATGAACATCTCTTTTTTTTTTAAAGATTTATTTACTTATTATATGTAAGTACACTGTAGCTGTCTTCATACACACCAGAAGAGGGCATCAGATCTCATTACAGATGGTTGTGAGCCACCATGTAATTGCTGGGATTTGAACTCAGGACCTCTGAGAGAGCAGTCAGTGCTCTTAACCGCTGAGCCAACTCTCCAGCCCCCGATGAACATCTCTTTAGGTGCTTCTCAGCCATTAGATATTCTTCAGGTGAGAACTCTTTGTTTAGCTCTGTACCCCATTTTTTAATAGGGTTACTTGCCTCTCTGGAGTTTAACTTCTTGAGTTCTTTGTATATATTGGATATTAGTCCTATGTCTCACATTTTATGCTCTGAAGCCACAAGGTGGGGCAGACAAACGAGCAAGAGTTTACGGGAGTGCTCAGGGCAGTCAGCAGGCTGTTAAGGGCGGGCGGTGACCCATTGCTTCAGCTCTTTCTCTGAATCATCCCGCTGCAGGCATCCAGTGAAAGCATCCCTGGTGAGGAAGCAGCGCAAGCCGCGCCTCAAGTAAATCACAAAGGTAACTCGGCATCTAACAGTCGGTCTGGTCCGCCTTGTTCTACTTCAGGCTGAGAGCCCACAGTGACAAGATAACCAGTCGCAGCACAGTCAAGAGAGAGCTGCAGCAGAGACTGTGGCTTCAGGGTTGACAGAAAAACAGCAGCGTCCACATGCAAGGTGACAGGCTGGACCAGGGAAGTGCAGGAAATACCAGGGTCAGAGCCAGATGAGCGAGTGTGACCAGGCAGCCATCCAGCTGGCTGAAGCTCAAAGGACAGCTAGGGTGTCCTCAGTCCTTGCCATACACACCAGGTGTTGGATGACAGGTTGTCGTGAGGTCATAGCAGTGTGATACCACACTGTTACGTGCCCATCACTTTATGGGGTCCAGGTGAAGGAGTTAGACCTTTACCCTAGTCTGGTGTGTCTGATAAGTTCTTGGGCCTTATTTCCCTAACATGATTTTAATATGCACATGTGTCCCCACTGTTTACCCAAGTAAACTTGTAGGGCAGTTCCTTTCTGCTCTCAGGAATGTCACATATCAGTCTGTGCTGGATGAAATGTGACGGACAGACGATGCAGTTCCTGGGTTCTCAAAATAGTCAAAAGCTCCTCACAAAATAGTCTCCTGGAGCATGACACAGTCAAAAAAAAAAGTGGGACTGTATTAGAATTCTCTAAAAGAACAGAAATGGTAGAATGGGTGAACACACACACACTTCTTATTAGAGTAGCTTACAGGTTGTGGCCTCTGTAGTCCAAAAGTCTCTCTCTCTCTGTCTCCTGGTGGAAAGGCCAAGAATCTGATAGTTGTTCAGTCAAGACTTGGGATAATCTTTTTGTGCACTGTGTAAAGGTTGTCTTTGTCTTATTGAAATGTTGATTTCTTTACTGGCAGAGAGTTGAGTACAGGCCAGATCTCGGTATTGTTATTTTTATGGGATCATCACCTACCTGAGTATTTTGTAAACATTCTTCCCCATTGCCTTCTGATTGGGTTAATAAAGAGCTGAGGGCCAACAGGTGAGGAAAGGTGGGACATCTGGGCAGAAGTGGGAACTGTGGGAAGAACTGAGAGGCTCGAGAGTCACCAGATGGACACAGAAGTGGAAGGATCAGGTGCCAGGATTGATTGTGTGAGAGTCAGGTAACAGGCCATGTGACAGGATGTGGAACAGAAGAGTCAGATTAACTTAAACAGGGTGGGCCAGCTGAGGAGGCCGAAGCTTAATAAATAATAGTGTCTATATGTCATTGTTCGGAAACTGGTGGGTCGAGACGGTCCAGCAGTAAAGACTGGATGTCTCCGCAGTCCCAATCTGGTGCTGGAGTCCTGGAGGATTCCTGGAGAGAGCTGTTGGTCTTCACTCTAAGTTGGAATCCCAAAGAGGTCTGATACAAGTTCTAATGCCAAAGAAGAAACGTCTCAACAACAGGGTAGATGAACTGGCTGGTATGTATGAGGGAAAACAGACAAAAAGTAAAAGCTTCCTTTTCCCGTGTCTTTTTATGTACCTTGCCAATGGAAGATATAACCCATATTCAAAGTGAATCTTCCTACCTCAAATAATCCAGTTCAGAAAATCCCTCATAGGTGTTCAGCTGCTTGGGTTTTAATTAATTCCATATGTGGTCAAATTGACAATCAAAATTTAGCTACCTCAAGGGCATAGCCTGATCTCAACAAATATACACACGCTGTCAAAAATTTATTTAGGCGTAGTGGCACAAGCCTCTCATTCCAGGCTGAGGCAGAAAGCCTTGGGTATCTGTCTGAAGTATAAGACAAGTTCAAGGCCAATCTGAATAACTTGGAGAGACCCTGTCTTAAAACAGCAAGGATTATAGTAATAAAAGTGGGATGGGGGTGAAGAGGTGGCCCCGTGGATAAAGTACTTGCCTCTTGAGTTTAAGGATCTGAGTTCAGTCCCTGGAATCCACATAAAAATATCTGGGCCTGGTAGTATACACTTGCACACTTGAGTAATCCTAGTACCGGAGACATGGAGATAGGCAGATGCTGGGGCTTGCTGACAAACCAGCCCAGCCTACTTGTTGAATTTGAGGCCAAGGGAGAGACCTCATTTAAAAAAAATGGCAACACTAGAGGTGTGACACCCGAAGTTCCTCCAATGACACCCGAGGTTCCTCCGACCTCCACTAATGCACACACAGCTGCTTGCACATCAACACTCACACGCAATGCGTGATGCATTTAACAACCAGCTTTCGACTGTCCTGAATATTTTTATTTTATTACATTTGTATTTATTTAATGTTTGTGTGTGTGGATATGTGTTCCACAGTACACATGTAGAGGTGAGAGGACAACTTGCAGGAGTCAGTTCTCTCCTTCTAATGTGAGATCAGGAATCAAATTGAGGTCATCAGGCTCGACAGCAAGCACCTTTATCTATTTAGCCACAACACAGGCCCAACATTCCGGAAGATTAATGATCCACTCCTGAGAGCCAAGACAAACCCAAGAAGTTTGTGGGGGTCTGGTCAATCTAACAGGCTAGACGTGGCTGACTGTGTGTGAGATGCTCTTGTTTCTCCAGATTGACCTGGATAAACAGGTGTCTCAGAGGTCTCCTTTGGGGTGGTTTGAATAAGAAACATCCCCCAATAGGCTTATGTATTTGAACATTTGGTCCCCAGTTGGTGGTACTATTTGGAGAGGTTATGGAACCTTTAGGGTGCAGAGTTGCTGGAGAAAGACTGTCACTAGGGATAGGCCTTGAGAGTATGTAGCTTCACTGCCCTTCCAGTTTGCACCCTGCTTCTTGCTGGTGAGTAAAGATGTGATCTCTCAGCTTCCAGCCCCTGCTCCTGCCGCCTTGCCTTCCCCAGCATTAAAGGGCATCTAGCTCTGGAACTGTAAAACAAACTTTCTTCTGTGGCTTTCGCTCGTGGTGCATCCTGTGTGCTGCAGCATTTCCTCACTATCTCTAGCCTTGCACTGTGTGTGTGTGTTCACCCGCACATGTGCACACAGCTCCACATATATGTGCAGAGCCCAGAGTGTAACGTGTATCTAATCAGGGCTTTCTGCATAGATGACGTGTGTGTAACTATGCCCAGCTCCGCATGTCTGTGCAAAGCCCTGTATCCACCTAGTGTATCCACCTAGGAATCTCTGCGTGGGTGGACACGGCTGTTTGAACACAACTGTTTCCCAGAGGGCCACATTTGAGAACTCACAAGAGTTACATGCTAAGAGATCACTCAGTTCCAGTTTGGAGCCAAGTGTGAACCCTTCTGCTCACCTTTTCAGTCACTGGTGTGCCCATCCTGACAGGAGTGAAGATAATCTATATTCATTCTCATTATTAAGTGTGTGTGTGTGTGTGTGCAGGTGCCTGTATGTGTATGGATATGTGGATATATGAATGTATATGTGCAGGTAGCTATGGGTATATGCATTTGTTTGTGTGTGAATATGTGCTTGTGTGTGCAAGTGCCTGTGGGTATGTGTGTTTGTCTGTGTGTGGATATGTACATGGGTGTGCAATTGTGTTCAGGTCAGAATAGAGGTCAGAAGGGTACAGGACTCTCTATAGCAGAAATTACAGCAGTTATGAGCCACCCAGCGTAGGTGTTGGGAACTGAACTCGGGTCCTCTAGAAGAGTAGCAAGCACTCCTAGTCACTGATCTATCTCTCCAGCCCTGTGCATACCTCTTGCCTTCTAAGTAAACCTAAATCTAATATCAGGTCTCCAAGAATGGACTTGGAGGGGGGAGAGGTGGAAGGAACAGGGGGGCCTTTGCTCCTCTTCCAGGTGCAGCAACACTGAATAGACGTGCTTTTTCTACTTCTCACTGTTGCTTGTTTACCCTAGTTGGCCTGGAACTCCCTCTGAAGATTGGGCTGGCCTTGAATTCAGAGGTGCGCCCGCCTCTGCCTGCCCGGTGCTGGGATTAAAAAGAGTGTACAGCCACATCCACTTATTTTTTGAGACAAGGTCTCTCTCTCACTGAACCAGGAACACTGGGATACACTGGGTGGCCTGCCCTCCCCTGGGATTCTCCTGTCTGCCAGCTCAGTACTGGAATTATTACTTTATTTAGTCAGGTGAGGGTGGGAATCTAAAATCAGGTGCACTTGCTCACATGACAAGCACTTAACCCTTTGAGCCATTTCCTAGCCCTTGACTGACTTTCTGGGGATGAGTCGCTGAATGGTTTGTTAAGGGACTGCCAGGACTCGGGCTCTAACCTTAACAGCTCCAGTAATAGTGCATTAGGTGAAAACCTGGAGTTAGGCATGATGGCAGTATTTACACCAGGAGAACGGACAGATAGCAAACAGAATGATCACTGGTAGCCATTTACAAGCACAGCATTCAGCTCCACGTTTCCATGGGCGCACACACCCACGTGTGTGCCTGTCCCCGTGTGTGTTCCTGTGTGTGTCTGTCTAAAGACATGACTTAAGTGTCCCATGCGTCTCTGTTTGTGCGCCCGTGTGTGTTAGGGTGAGGCCCTCACACCCTGTTCCTCTTCAGCAGTTGGCTCCACAGGAAGCTATCGGGTGGGGGTTCAGTGCTGCTGCTAAGCCTCCCCCCCCTTGACTCTCTACTTCCCCATGACACCTACAGCAGGTACAGGCTGAGGGTGGACTCCCAGATCCTCACAACCCACCTCCACCTGGTTTCTACTCTCCTTGCTGACCTCTGATGCTGCCCGCTGCCTGCTGCCCGATATTGATGGAGACAAAAAAAAAAAAAAGCCAGTAGCTGAGAAAGAGGAAACGGGGCAGAATTGAGCCACTCTGTGGTTAGCCTGGCCCATGTGTCCCTTGAAACCCTGACTGTGTGACGTGGGAGCTGCAAGAGTTGTTCACAAAGCCAGTTACCTACCGGAGCAAATGTCGGGATCTAATGGGTGAGTAACCAACTATATTGAGGAGTGGTAGCTGAGTGGGCACTTTGGGTCTGCAAGTCTGAGAGTCTGTGAGGCAGGAGATTGACTCCTACAGCGGGGACACAACCGTAAGAGAGTGGGGCAGCTGTTTGCTCCGCAGAGATCGGTAATCCTAAAGTGACCCTGGAGGATGCTGGGAATATAGCTCAGTAGGTAGGTTGCTTGCTTAGCATTGGCCAAGTCCTGGGTTTCATCCCCAGCACTGCGTAAATCAAAGCCGGTGTTGCATGCATCGCTTAGGAGATAGAGGCAGCAGGATTCGGAGTTTAGGTTATCCTCAGTTACATAGGTAGTTCAGAGGCCGCCTGGTCTACAGGAGACCCTTGCTGGAGTCTCAAGGAACCCTTTGTAAGCAAAGTCTGTGTGAGAACGGAGGGGTAGGGGGCCAGGGACGAGGGAGGAAGTTTAAACTCCTCTTCAGCAGGTGTCCGTGTTTTGTCTTGTTCTGTTTTGTTTTGCTTTTGAATCCGGGTCTCGCCATGCAGGCCAGCGTTCCTACCTGTGCCTCCCCAGTTCTGGGGTGACGGGTATGCATGCGTTACCACCACACTGTAGCTTGACCAATGCCTTTCAAAGCGTTGGCTCTGGGGTTTCATTCAGCCTTGCTTGATTACAGGCTTGGAGAATCCTGTTTACAAAGCGAATCTTTAAGGCTGGCATCGCTGAAAAGCCGATCTTTCCAAGTCTTCCAAATGGGGGCCACCCTCGGCTCAGAAGCCCTTCAGCCAAGTGCCCTTAACCTTGGGGAGTCACTGATGGTTCTCTTTGTGGCCCAGTCTGAGGAACTTCCCACAGCAAGTACCTGAATAGAGTGAGGAGAGGAGGCAGGCTGTGGTTTGTACCAGGCACACCCAAGACTACTGTTTCCTCAGTTTCTGTTGACTTTGTGCACTCAAGGAAGTGCTACCCCGGGAGCCATGTAGAAATGGATTTAGAGCTGACCACTCTAATGGAGGTGATGAGTTAGGTAGGAGACAGGCTTTGAATGTGGCTCCCACAAAGTTGACTTTCCAAGAGAGTCACCCGGGTTTCTGAGGGAAAATCCAAGTTATACCAACCTTTGAGTATCCTTCTTGGGACTGTAAATTCCTGTACGGGACAGCTTTTCATGGATCTTGAAGAGGGCCTTGGGAGATAGCACAGCGTAAGAACCTGGGTTCAGCCGGGCAGTGGTGGCGCACGCCTTTAATCGCAGCACTTGGAAGGCAGAGGCAGACGGATTTCTGAGTTCGAGGACAGCCTGGTCTACAGAGTGAGTTCCAGGACAGCCAGGGCAACACAGAGAAACCCTGTCGGGGGCGGGGGCGGGGGGGGGGGAAGCTGGTTCTCAGCTTCCCTAAACTCATGAAAAAAAAAAAAAGCTATTGGAGCATGGTGGTACAGGCCCAATATCTCAGCATTGTGGAGGCAGAGACAGGATCACTGAAGCTCTCTACCCAACTAGCTGAATTAGTGAACTTCAAGGAGAATCAGGGAAAGCCTGTCTCAAAAATAAAAATTAAAAATAAGGTGGAGGCCACCAAGATGTTTCAGCAGCTAAAGGCTAACCCTGATGACCTGCAAGTTGTCCTCTGACCTCTGAACACACTCTGTGGATTGTGCACACACGTGCAAATTAATAATTAACTAATCCTTAACTAAGTCTACAAATAAGATAGAAAGTGATTATGGGAGACACTCCATGTCAACATCCTGCCCCACGTGCACACACACTTGTACACACACCAGCATGTTTTCTCTCTCTCTCTCTCTCTCTCTCTCTCTCTCTCTCTCTCTCTCTCTCTCTCTCTCTCTCTCACACACACACACACACACACACACACACACACACACACTAACTGCAACTCCTCGGTGAATCTGGGCTGGACTATTTCTGCCTCCCAGGTCTCCCCAACTCCTAACCCTGAGCTGGGACTGTGCTTGTGTTCACTTCTGTGGTTAGTGCCAGAGCGTCATTTTGGACAAAAACAAAAACCTCTTGTGAGGATGATAAGCCAGTGGTTTAGGGGTTTCCGACCTCTGTATGACCTTGTACAACCTCTCTGGGCTTCTATTTGAGCACCCGTGTGAGAGAAAAGTCCTGAGGTCATGCACGAGAGATCGTTGAGCTTGGTGGCTGGCAAGTTGTAGCAGCTCAGAAAACATCAGTAACCCCACCTTTTCGTTTGGTCTGTGTTCTTGTGGTGAAGCTTTGCTTCCTGGGCTGTCCCCACCCACAAAACATGTATATATCACAGACACTTCCTGTGTTTTACCTCAAAAGAAAGCCCAGTGGAGTCAGAGGAGTAGTTTGGTGGTTAAGAGTACTTGCTACTCTAGCAGAGAACCAAGGTTCAGTTCTAAGCACCCACATGGGGTGGCTCACAACCGCCTGTAACTCCAGCTCCAGAGAGCCCAGCACCCTCTTCTGATCTCTGAGGGCACTGCATGTCCAGTTCACATACGGTGGGTATACATACATGTAGGAAAAACACATACATAAAAAAGAAATAAATCCTTTTTTTAAAGACTCATGATATACCCGTCTCTCAGTTAGTCCCACTGCTCCTGTTTCTCTAAGGTTTTCTGTTTCCTTTATCCACTGTCAACCTAAGTCTGAAAAATCCTGTGTAGCACAAAGTATCCTGAAAGAACTGGCATCATTTTAAATACTGCTCTTATTGTCTTTTATGTTTGATTTTTTTTATTTTATTCATTCATTTGTTTTAAAGTGTGTTCTATTACATTTCTTTATGTGTTGGTGTGTTGTGCACATGTGTGCATGTGTGTAGAGAACAGAACAACCTGTAGAAATCAGTTCTTTCCTTCCCACCGTATCAGTCCTAAGAATCAAACTCAGATTGTCAGACTTGCCGGCATGCACCTTCCCCCAACTGAGCCAAATGGCCAGCCCCATGTTGTTTATTTTCAGGATTTTTTTATGTGGGGGAGGGGAGCACATGAGTACAAGTATCCTAGAAGCCAGAAGAGGGAGTTGGATTCTCTGGAGCTGGAGTTCCTGTTACTCATAAGCTACCTGGTAGTAATGCTGGGAACCAAACTCAGATGTTCTGAGAGAACAGCACATGTGCACAAACACACACATACACACACGGATGCACACATGCACACACACACATACACACACATGCACACACACATACACACACATGGACACACATACACACACATACACATGCACACATGTACACATACATGCACACACATACACATATGCACATGTACACACATATGCACACGGACACACACAAGTACACATGTACACATACATGCACACACATGCACAGACCAACACACACATACATACATATACACACACATGCACACACATACACATGCACAAACACACACACATGCACACACATATACATAGGTCAGGAACAACTTTTAGGATTCGGTTCTTTCCTTCCACCATGTAGGTTCCAGGGGTCCTCAGGCTTGGAGGGTAGAGCCATTTACCAACCTTTGTTTTGTCTTTTTGGGACAGTCTTTCCATATACCCATGCTGGCCTGGGACTCAGAAGGTAACCAGGCTGACTTCAAACCCATCCTGATCCTCCTGCCTCGGTCTCCCAAGTGCTGAGATTACAGCCAAGCAGCACCCTGCTCAGCATTAATTGTTCTAGATTATTACTGGTCATAGTTGTTCATCCCTGACTATGTCTAATTGAGATTTATCGAAGGTATGTGAGCCTGGGGAAAATTGTGTATGGGGCAGCTATCGCCATGGTTTCAGGAAGCCACTCAGGACATTCAAATGCACTCCATGGGCTGGAGTGATACTCAGTTGGTAAAGGGAAACAGATTAGTTACTAACTCAAGAGTCACCAATAATCCATCCAGGACAAACTAAGGAAAAGCATTAAAAGCACTCTGCTTTGGAAGAGTTTTACCAAGAGAGAGACTAGACTTGAATTCTCTTCTTGTTTTCTGTAATCTCCCGAGTGTCCATTGTCTGAGTCTGAATCGGTGCTTGACCGTATGTTGCCTTGTAAATCCGTCCCCATGTCTGCATGTCTGTGACTACATGCTTTGCTCTGTATTTATTGAACTGCAAAAAGGGAAGTAATGGGGGTTTTTAGAAGAAGGGATGAAGTCACCTGCTCCAGTTGACTCAAGAAACAAACACAACTGGAAACAGACCTATGAGCCTATGTCGTAACCTCATTTATAGTGGATATTTGTCTTATAAGGTTCTTTCAGCCTATCTGCTGTTTGATAAACTAAACCTAGCCGTCATACATGAGATGCTTGGCCACACTCTGGTGCATTACAGAGAGCATTTGGGTTCTCAATGGTGCCTCTTCTCTCCTTGTTCCTTACCTCTCTTGTTTTTCTTCCTTCCCTTGATCTTCCTTTCCTCTTCCTCCCCTCCCCTCCCCTCCCTCTTGTTCCCTTCCAAGGGGAAGAGAGCAATCAACAAAAGTCAAAACACATGGGACGCAGAAAGAGAAGACCAGAAAGAGACCTTGGGGACTATTTAGGTTCTAGAGAGGGAGGGAGGGATTCGTAATCGTCTCTGGTTTGGTCTCTCGTGGTTGGGGCAGAGGTGGGGTGGCGTGGGGACAGGATCATAGATAGTCCCAGGTTTACAGTTACAGTGGTAGGAAATTGTGTGCCCCACACCACTATTCTGGAATTTGCTTTAGGTACAGTATTACCTGAGTTTCACAGACTAATCAATATTTTATTATGAGGGAAGGGAGAGTATGTAAAATAAGTTTGCCTTAATGTGAACTCCTGAGGATGTCCTGAACCAAGTAGGCAGTAGGCAGTAGGCGGAGTCTGGAGTTTGGGGGAAACATTCGAAATGAAGTCAAACGTGTGGCTTCTACCGCCAGGGGGCAGCACATGCATGGACAAGTGTAAGTCTGTCCTGTACCTACACATACATAGCTTCCAAAACCACCTATTTTATTATTTATTTATTTTTTTGTTAGCATACAAAGAAATGGTGTGCATTGTAAACTTTTCCAAGATGCCATATTTTGCTTGTTTACATTTCTATCCCAATTACATGCCCTCTCAAACTATCCTCTTCTCTTGCTTGGCCCCCCCCCTCCCTTCAAATAGTTTCCATTTCTGCTTTTTTATTATATATATATATTATATTATTATATATTATGTATATATAATATATATCATTACTCTCCTGACTTTCTCCTTTCCCTAGCTTTGACTTCTTTCTCACCCATACTATATTATTCCCTCTCTCTCTCTCTCTCTCTCTCTCTCTCTCTCTCCTCTCTTTCTCTCTCCTCTCTATCTCTATCTCTATCTCTGACAGTTTCATGTAGCCCAGATTGGCCTCACTTAGTATTTTCACACCCTACATACATATAAGCATATATATATATGTATATATATGATGTATATATATGCACATATATGCTCAAGATTATGCATGTGAAAGAAAACATGCAACATTTCTATTCCTGACTCTGCTGTACTTCACTCTTGGTGATTCAATTTCATCCACTGCTCTATGAATGATAATTTCATTCTTCACAGCTACATAGTTTTCAGTCCATTTTAACCTTGAACTTCTGATGTTCCTGCCTCCATCTCCTGAATACTGAGAGTCGCACTGTCTACAACCACACCTGGCTCTACCGTGATGTTCAGATGTGGGTCTACCTGCACAAGTTAAAATTCCATGCTTAAGCTAGGCATGGTGGTTCACACCTGTCAACCCAATCATGAGGCGTTAGAGGCAGGAATCAAGATGATCAGGAATTCAGGGTCATCCTCTACTACATAATAATGTTGACCAGCCTGGAGGACTTGAGATCTTGTTTCACAAAAGTCAGTTGCCTAACATGAAGGAAGCCCAGGGCTCTGTTCTCAGCACCACATACACCAGGCATGGTAGTACACATGTGTTGTCTCAGCACCTAAGAGGTTAAAGGAGAAAGGTTAAGGGTCATCCTCAACTACCCAGTGAATTCCAGGTCGGTCTGGGTTACTCAAAATCTCTTCTAAAAGGGAGTCTACATTCTCCCTCATATGTAGATCCTATGCTACAATGCACACGAGTATACATGTAAGTAGCTGTAAGTGTAGACGAAGCGTGGCATTGATGAACCTAGGGTGAGCTTAGATAATGAGCAAGGGCAGGAGCCACGAGAGGGGATGGAGAGATAAAGGGTTTTCCTGGTTTCAACGCTGCCATGTTTTGGGTGTTGTGTGTGTGGTGTATAAGCACACGGAGCTGTAACTGGTAGGGAAATGGAATCCTCACAGCGTCCATGAGAGGCTACTCTGACAGCACAGAATTCACGGGGAAGCACCCAGTGTGGCCCAGGGTGGGTGTTGGTGTGAGCGGCTTCCCCAAACCAGTTGTGTGATCTTTTTATTTGTGAGTTAGTCAGAACAAAGTGATTTGTTTTGGTTTCAAAAACATTAACATTAAAAAGAAAAACAAGAGCTAGAGAGAAGACTTAGCAGGTGGCACAGTGGCTTTGCAAGTTTGAGGACGTAAGTTTGGGCCCCAGGACCCATGCAAAAACAGCTGAGCATTGTGGTATGTACTTATAGCCCCAGCTCTGAACAGTCAGGGACAGACAGACAGACCACTAGGGAACACTAGCCAGCCTAATGGGAGAGCTCCAGGCTAATGAAAGATACTGTCCCAAAAATAGTGTGAACATTGATCCTCAGGAATGACTCTGAGATTGACTCAGACCTTCAAATGCATATTCAAGCACACATGTACACCATATACAAGACTCACACACTCACGAAACTACGTATATGTAGTATGTTTATGTAATAGAGAATAGTCATATTTTCTATGTAAATAGATAATTGCCCTGTCAAACGCACAATGAATCGCGCATGAGCACAGAAATACCTAGAAAGAAAGACTGACAGACAGCCAAGCTCCACTCAGATGCGGGGTGGATTTATTTCCTCTCAGGAATGTCTTGTTGGGCCAGAGTGAATGGCCCCCTGGGTCTGAGCTGAAGGTGACCTGGAGGTGCTGAGCCCTGCCTCGCCCGTAGCCCCAGGATCTGCCCCTCTCCACTGTTGCAATGTCTAGCTCTCCTCCTCCAACTCAGGCTCCCATAAGCTGATGTCTCTGGCAGGCCTTGGAGGCAGTCTCCGCCCCCTTGCTGGCAGCCCGCTTCTGGCAGGGATCCCCAGTCTAAGCTTCTGCTCCCTCGGGCCGAGCTGGACACCCTACTCACATGCATGAGGTACCCATGGCCGACTCGGTGCTCAACCACTCCTGGCCGGCTCTCTCCAAGCTGTGGCTGAAGAGATGGGCGTTTAAGCGAGGTAAGGAGGCAAATAGTTGACCACCACCCAGGCAGAAACCCCTAAACCACTGGCTTATCATCCTCACAGGAGGTTTTTGGGGGGTTTTTGTTTTTGTTTTTTTGGTTTTTATCCTTAGCTGGCTTTGCCCAAGTCAACCTCAGAGACCATGACCGCCAAATTTTCCCAGAGCACCGAGGACCTTCATGAACATTGGGCTCCCTCTTTTCTCAGAGAAAACATTTCCCAAAGACTCTGTGAGAAATTTACAGCAGGAAAACCCACCATATCGCTAGCTGATGAGCTCCCTTCGGGGAGCTTAGTAACTTAGCATGGGTCCCTAGCATCATTGGCTCCTGGAACTGTGACAGGACAAGTAAATCAGCCAGGCAGCCAATTCAAATGGAGAGATTTGAGGGGATGAGGGACGTAGTCAGTAGGGTGCTTGCCTAGCTTTCGCGAGGTCCCACCCCAGTATGCTGTGGCTTGGTCATCATGCTAGCGCTCAGGAGGTGGAGGCAGGAGGATCAAGAGTTTAAGGTCATCCTTGGCTACATAGTTGAATTCAAGGCCAGCAGGGACTCCATGAGATTATGTTTCAAAAAAGAAAGAGAAAATAAGATTTTAAGTTCTGAACCACGCACACTTATGCAAGCACACACCACACACACACACACACACACACACACACACACACACACACACACACTGGTTCATGTTCTTTCTAGGGTAACCAGGGTCTTGGTTTAACTATGTAGGGATTAAGTTCTTATATTAGATTCCCTGTGGCTTGCATGAGCACTCCTTAGGAAGAGACTATGCTCTCTCTGCTCCCTCTCTCCCTCCCTCTCCCCCTCCCTTCCTCTCTTACTTCTTACCCTTTGAGAGAGCATCTCACAAAACCCAGACTGACCTCAAATTTCACTATATAGTCAAGGATGACCTTGAATTCCTGATCCTCCTTCCTTGAACCTGGACCTCCATGCCTCCATCTTCCCATAACTGCTGATCAGATCTCTATCTAGTCTAGCCACCTGCAGACATCATGTGTTTCCTTGTTCAGGGTATTATATGTTTCTATGATGAAGGGAACGGTGTACCTGAGAGTACACCAGGTCATCTGATTCACACACTGTCTTTGTGCTGGGACCAGAAGACCCAGAGTCTATGGCTGGGGCTGGAGAGAGAGATGACCTGGGAACTCGGGTGCAATTAAAGAGTAGTCATCAAGAGGGAGTTACTGCCCGTTGTGGACCTTCATTGAGGCTGGGCTCAGAGAAGCTGAGCAGCTTGGTCACACAGCCAGCACATACCAAAGGAGCTGGAATTTGAAACCAGTTCAGTCCTGGGGTCGCCTTTGTGATAGGTTCTGATCATCACGCAAAGATGCCCGTGTGGGCAGCCCCAAAGCCAGGGGAGGGTACTAAATCATCTGTAGTGGTAACCTGAGAGAATTATCACACAGGACATGGATCATTAAGGTGTCCTCCTGCGGTCTGGGTCTTGGATCCTGGCCATCCAGCACGCCTTGTTTTTGGGTTCAAGCAGGTTGAGATTATGATTTGTAGGCCAGCAGGCAGGTGGGGGAGTGAATTGTAAGCGCTGACAGTGACTGTTACACCCTTTTATGGCTGAGGCCACAGGGGCTGGTGGGGGAGGATGCTGCTGCCCTAGGCCTGAACCTAGGCTGAGAGGCTGCTCATTAGAGAAAAGCCAAGGGTCCTGAGTCCCTTTCCCTGCGCAGGTCTTGCCTCCTCTAGCTTTGTTAGGTGATGCCTTTACCCTGTTTCTCTGGTCGTTAGTCCTAAAGTGATGGGGGAAAAGACAACATGTGAGTTTGTGTGTGTGTGTGTGTGTGTGTGTGTGTGTGTGTGTGTGTGTGAGAGAGAGAGAGAGAGAGAGAGAGAGAGAGAGACAGAGAGAGAGACAGAGACAGAGAGAGAGACAGAGACAGAGAGAGAGAGAGACAGAGACAAAGAGACAGAGACAGAGAGAGACAGAGACAGAGAGGGAGATGTGCATGGGCCTCTGCTTGCCTGTCTCTACCCTCAAAGCAATGGGACTGCAAGCATTCATAGCCTTGTGTGGCTTTTTAAACCGATGCTTGGCACTCAGGTCCTCATGTTTAGGAAGCAAATGCTCATCCCTCAACACCAAGAAGGGCTTTTCCATGCCCCTTTAAGACTCTGTAACTGACTGTCTGGGTCCCTCATAGGATCCATTAGGGAAATAATGAGGCTAGATACAAAGCCAGGCAAAATGCAAAGGATGACTGAGACCTGCTATGCTCCCATGCCCCAGGCCAGAGGGGCTCTCTGTTTTCTTCCCTCAGATACTACGGTATCTTCTGTACAGTCACCTTCTGCTCATAATTTTTAAGTTACTTTGAAGTCACTGAAGATACAGTATTCTATATCTGCCCCATGTCTCTTTCTGTCTGGCCTCTGAGCCTCAGTTCTGCCCACTTACATCTGTAAGACTCCCAGCCCTGCAGATTACCATCTCCCAAATGTGCATCTCTCCATCTGGCTAACTCACCCAACTGTCTACCCATCTATCCAAGCATTCTTCCTTGCATCCCACCACCCAACCAGCCAGCCTGGGATCTAGCCAGTAAACTAGCTAACTGTCATATCGGTCTTTCTATCCTTCCTTTGATTCATCCATCCAGTCATCCTTAAATCCATTCTTTCTTTCTTCCATACAACCTGCCATCTAACTATCGAACCATTCCAATGGATAGCTAACTATCTGCCATCCACCCATTCATTCATGTAACCATGAATCTTCTATCTGACTGGCCACCCAGCCAAACCTACAGTCTAGCCAGCCCAAAGTCCATCCACATCCAATCCAATCACCCATCCACTCTCCTAATCACTATCCATTTACACAAGCAACCATCCATCAACTATCCATTCATCCATACATTTAACTACCATCACCCATTTGTCCATCAACCTGTCAAACCAACCATCCTGCCATCTACCATCTTCTCAATCATTTACATACCCTTCCATTCATTTATCTACCTGTCTATCCATTCATCAAACTTTTAATCTATCTTCTCCCAACCCAACAGTCTGGTAATTCATTCATATTCTCTCTCTCTCTCTCTCTCTCTCTCTCTCTCTCTCTCTCTCTCTCTCTCTCTCTCTCTGTGTGTGTGTGTGTGTGTGTGTGTGTGTGCATGTGTGTGTGTCTCCCACTTGTCTGTCTTTCTCTGTCTGTTTCTCTCTATATAATATATATAAATATAAGCATATATAAAGCATATATAAATATATATAATCGTGTGTATATATGATGTTTCATGTTTATGTGGCTGTGGAGGCTAGAGGTTGATGTCAGCTTTCTTTCTTGATCTCTTTCTCTACTTTTTTGAAGCAGGGTTTCTCTGTGTAGCCCTGGTTATCCTGGAACTCACTCTGTAGACCAGGCTGGCCTCAACCTCACAGCAATCTACCTATCTCCTTCTCCCAAGTACTGGGATTAAAGGTGTGAGTCACCACCACTACCACCTGCCTTTAAAAAAAAATATTTTTATGCGTAGGAGTATTTGCCTGTTTGTATGTCTGTGTACCATGTGTGCACAGTTCCCACACAGGCCAAGAGGACAGTCTATCCCCTAGAACTGGACTTACAAACAGTCGCTAGCTGTTGTGTGGGATCTGGGAATGGAACCTAAGTCTTCCAAAAGAGCAACCAGTGCTCTTAACTACTTCTCCATCTCTCTACCTTAGTTTTTGACACATGGTCTCTCACTGAGCCAAGAACTTGTTGTTTCTGCTAGTCTGACCAAAGAGCTTTGAGAATTTGCCTGTCTCCATTCCCCCAGTGCTGGAGCAATAAACTTGTGCCCCTGCACCTGGGTGTACTGGGAATCCAAACTCAGATCTTTACACTTGCAGGGCGGGTGCTCCACTGACTGAGCTATATGCCCTGCCCTGAACCCTTATTTGAACTCAGAAATACCTAGATTTAATTCCAATTCTACCTGATACCAGTCGTGTGTGACTTTGGTGAGGTCAGCATGCTCCCCTTATTCCATTTTCCACCCTTTAAAGTGAGGTGTCGGAGAGGTGTGGAGAGGACACAAGAATAAGACCTGCACACTGAGCTCAGCAACGGTTCTGATCGAGGTGGTGATCAGTCCATAAGAGCTTTGTCCACGATGCTAAGATATACACTCACCCTGTCAGCAAGATCCCATGGAAGGTATGATGCCTTCATGGGTCGGTCTATGACAGCAGGATTAGTGTCTAACCTAATTACAGGATGAGACATATAGTATGACCAAGACTTTGGCTTTGTCTCTGAGACCAGGATAGAGCTCGTTTTTTTATGATACCAGGATGGAAGCTCAGTCTATGACACCAGGATTAGGGTTTAACCTATGATAGGAGGGTGAGACAAGGTGTATAACACCAAGATTATGGCTCAGAATGTGGCATTAGGATGAGGGCTCAGTCATTATATATATATATATATATATATATATATACATACATACATATATATACATATATATGTATGTATATATACATATATATGATTATTCTCAGTCATAGTATATATATGATTATTCTCAGTCATAGTATATATATGATTATTCTGTCATAATATATATATGATTATTCTCAGTCATAGTATATATATATGATTATTCTGGCTCAGTTTAAGGTACCATCATCATGGTGGAGAAAGCATTTTGGCAGTGGCTTGAGGCAGCTGGATACATTGCAACTACAATCAGGAAGCAGAGGGCAATGAACGGGGGGGTGCCTGGCTCACTTTCTCATTTTCATTAGTCCAGGACCACAGCTTTGAACAGTGCCACCCAGAGTGAACAGGTCTTCCTGTCTCAGTTAACCTAGTCACGACCATCCTCACAGGGTGTCTAGAAGCTTGTCTTTCAGCTGATTCTAGATCCTGTCAAGTTGACGATCAGTATCAACCACCATGCCATTGTCCAGGGCAAGCAGGGACAGGGGACAGAGTCAAGTCCTGGCTTCCCCTGTCCAGGAGGAAGTTCTGATCCCTTTATTCCTCTTTTCTGTACAGGCTCTGAGCCCAAGCCATATGCCCAGCCCTTGGACTCTGAATCAGCAGCCTCAACCACCGAGGGTGGCCGTGGACCCAGGAAACCTGAGAATCCAGATTTCTTCTCAACCATGGAGGATGAGCAGGCAGGTATTAGGTGGGTGAGACGGGCAGGAGATGCTGGCAGCAAGGACACTTGATTCAGTGACATAGTTTGCTTGGTGCTTGAGATACATTATTTCACAGAGCCCACTCGGGTTTGGCTAGGACTGGGGTCTTAACAATGGCCCTCATGACAATTCCCAGCATTCTTCTTGAGAAAACTAGTACTAGGGTAGGGGTGAAATGTATAGGAGGATAATCCTAAAAGACACCAAGGAGTGTCATCATGAATAGAATTCCATTCCAGCTCTGCAGGGACAGACAAACAGTGACTGTTGAGTCCCCCAGGGAGTTAATTCTAATAGTGTTCATCTGACTTTATATATTAGTCCATTTTTCCATTAATATAACAAAATACCTGAGTCTTGACTCAGCTGCACTATAAAGGGAAGCTCCTGGATTTTTTTAAAAAGCACATTTCTTCTGTACATATGTGTATGTGTGTGCATGTTAGCAGAGCACACCCTCAGCTAGCAATACTTGGATGACATCCGCGTTAGTTTCTGACACAGAATCTCTCACTTAGTACTCACCAGCTAGTGTAGGGAGCAGAAAAGTTGGGATCAAGTGTTCTGGGGTCTTGGCTGAAGAAACAACAGCACCCAGCCCAAGTTCAGCAAGTTTATTACATAGTGTTGAACAGAGAGATGAGGTCATTTCATTCACCTGGACAAGGGGACAGGGCTAATATATGCAGATACACAGGAGGCAGGGATTTTAGTATACAGGTGGATCAGAAAGACAGATTTAGCTAATCTCAGTAGGAGCAGTCCCTGTAGGGGAGCAGACTTCAGGCCGTTTAAGTATCCGGGGAGAAAGTTAGGTGGACATTTTCAGCACATCCTGTTAATATTCCTCCTTGGTCCCCCAAGAAAGGCTATGACATCCCTCTGAACCAGAAGAGTTGAGGTCTTGTCACTGTTCCCCGTGTCACTGTTCCCTTTGTCACTGTTCCCTGTGTCACTGTTCCCTGTGTCACTGTTCCCCGTATCACTGTCACCTGTGTCATTGTCACCTGTGTCACTGTCGCCTGTGTCACTGTTCCCTTTGTCACTGTTCCCTGTGTCACTATTCCCCATGTCACGGTTCCTTGTGTCACTGTCGCCTGTGTCACTGTCACCTGTGTCACTGTTCCTTTTGTCACTCTTCCCTGTGTCACTGTTCCCCGTGTCACTGTTGCCCGTGTCACCATTCCCTGTTTCACTGTTGCCTGTGTCACTGTTCCCCTTGTCACCGTTCCCCTTGTCACCATTCCTCGTGTCACCGTTCCCCACATCACTGTTCCCCGCATCACTGTTCCCCATGTCCCTGTTCCCTTTGTCACTGTTCCCCGTGTCACTGTTCCCCGTGTCACTGTTCCCCGTGTCACTGTTCCCCGTGTCACTGTTCCCTTTGTCACTGTTCCCTGTATCACTGTTCCATTTGTTACTGTTCCCCATGTCACTGTTTCTCTTTGTCACTGTTCCTTGTGTCAGTTCCCTTTGTCACTGTTCCCTGTATCACTGTTCCCTTTGTCACTGTTCCCTGTATCACTGTTCCCTTTGTCACTGTTCCCTGTATCACTGTTCCCTTTGTCACTGTTCCCTGTATCACTGTTCCCTTTGTCACTGTTCCCCATGTCACTGTTTCTCTTTGTCACTGTTCCTTGTGTCAGTTCCCTTTGTCATTGTTCCCTTTGTCACTGTTGCCTTTGTCAACAGTTGACTCACTCCAGACCTCCTCTGCTTGGTGAAAGGACACCAACTCAGGTGGGTTGGGTAGGGAGGTAGTTCTGAAAGGAGTTGAAGAAGGGCAATAAATATGACTATTGTAAAATTTCCAAAGAATTAATACAAATTGAAATTCGAAAAATACACACACACACACACACACACACACACACACACACACACTAAATCATTCCCAGAAAAAAAAAACTGAGTTCCTGTGACTCACTGGTTAGGTCTTTTATTAGCTTCCCATCATTATTTTGAGTTACCTAAGATAGATATGCCTATTAACAGAAACTATTTATTTTGGCTCGTGGTTCTAGAGGTTTCAGTCCAAGATCAAGCAGTCCCTTTGCTAGGAGTGTAAACAAACCACGAAAGTCATGCATGGGCCAAAAGCAGAAAGAGTATCTGAGGTAAGGCCACACAATTCTTAGAGCGTCCCCACAATGACCTAAAGACCTCCTATCAATCCCTGCTGTTACAACTTCCACCACTGAATAGCACCACCATGAGGATCAAGCTGTTAGCACCCAGACCTCTGCCATATAATACTTTCATTTAGACTATAGCACATTGTAACATCAATCATATCAGGACTCGTGTGGGAAGGAAAACTTGTATCTCAGAATAGGAAACCAGGGAGGTTGGGGTATGTCACAGTCAGTAAAGTACTTGTTTTGTAAGCACAAATTTGATTCCCCCAAACCCACATTAACTACGTACAGGAAGAGAGGAAGGGAGGGAGGAAGAAAGGAAGGAAAGAAGGAAGGAAAGAAGGAAGGAAAGAAGGAAGGAAGGTCTGAGTCAGTGACATAGTTCAGTGGATAAGATGCTTTCTGCCAAGTCTGAAGACCTGAGTTCGATCCCCAGGACCCCCATCGTAGGAGAGAACTGACTCCTGAGAGTTGTTCTCTGATCTCTACACATGTGCCATGGCAAACTTACACACAAATACACATACCACACCACACACACACACACACAAATTAATTTATGTGAAGATAAAGGCTCTTATCACCAGCCCAATGACCAGGGTTCAATCCCCAGGACCTACAAAGTGTAAGGAGATAATAGACTCCCACATGTTGCCCTCTGACCTTAACATATGGCCATACACCATGGCACAGAGGGGGTGGGGTGAGACCCATCTATCTATCCTATATTCAATTCTATCCTAGAATTGGAACTTTAGGGAGGAAGAGATAAGTGGACCTTGAGTCTCCTTGGCTAGCCTAGGCTGCTTGTTGATCTCTGGCCAGCGAGAGACATTGCCTCGAAATAACCAAAGTGAAGCTCCTGGAGGCTCCGAGTCCCAGGTTGTCCTCAGCCGGTGATGTGCATTCCAGATGCCATCACAGGGACCTACCTGTGAGGCCAGAGTGGCCAAAGAGTAGTGACTCTCTAAGGGGGAGGGGGAGCCAGAGCAAGACAGGCTGCCAGGAGCTATTGCCACAACAGGCTGATTGGGCACAGGGGTGTGGCTAAGAGCCAAGACCCGCCTTAGGCTCCAGAAGCTCCCAGCAACAAAAGCTTTGAGAGAATTCTCTTCCCCAAGGTGTTACAGCTCTGTAAGACAGACACTCTCAGTCTTTGATGAAATAATCCGTGCACTTTATTCCTTGTGGGTAGAGTCTTACATACATTTTGAGGTGGGTTGATGCTTTCTATGGGCTTAATCCAAGATGTTAGGGATGCCTCATCTGCATGTGGAGGGGCCTCAAGTGTTGCCCCTAAGTGACTCATTGTCACAGTCCTCTCCATGGGGTGTCATGGTCACGTGTTCCAGAACAGGAACCTGTTTGGGAGTATATTAAACACCTACCATTCTCAGGTATGAGAGATATGAGAATTACTTGGATTTCTGAATCTGCTAGACCTTACCAAGTTTTCTGTCTGGTGGCATGGTCCACTGCACCACAGTCCTCTGGCTTCCACATACACATGTTTACACATGTACTTACACCCTTACACATACATGCACCTTCACCTTCACACACAGGTGTACCTAACCTTTATACACATACATGCATCTGCACACACACATACACATGCATACACACACACTCACATACACACACATTCACACACACATACATACACACTCACACACACTCACATACATACACACACATGCACACACACACTCACACACACATGCACACACACTCACATACATAGACACACACATGCACACACACTCACATACACACACACACACACACACTAGGAACCAGAAGATCCTGGAGATCCTTGGTCCCTTCCTAAGGCGCAGTCCCAATTATCCCAATGACCACCAAGTAAGGCAATTATTTTTTTTCTTTCTTAAAGCAGGATCTCACTGTGTATCCTTGGTTGGATTGGCACTCACTATGTAGACTAGGCTGGGCTTGTCTACATGTCTGCCTGGCTCTTCCTCCCTAGTTTGGCACAGGCCTTACTTATTAAAGACTCAACCACCACCCAGTAGTGCCACCCTGGGGACCAAGTTTCTAATAGATGATCCCTGTGGAGATTAACCAAACCCAAGCCACAGTGGATCTAAAGCTGTTTGTCACCACCTCAGTTGCCAATATATGTGGGTTGTTCTAGAAGGATGCAGCTCAGCCATAGGACCAATAGCTGGTAGTACTTCTCCCAGTACCAAGCACCTGGGTGCCCGCCCTTCTTAGTTTCATTTCCTCTTGCTGTGATGAAACAGTTTAACAAAAACAACTTAAAAAAGAGAAGGTTTATTTTGGCTCACAGTTCAAGAGCACCTTCTGTAATGGCAGGGCTGTGGGGACAGCAGAAGCCTGAAGGAGCTGCTCTCAGAAATAGGGAGAAAGAAGGGCTAGTGCTTAACCCCTCTCCAGCTGCACAGTCTGGAATCTAGGAGCAGTCCCATCCACAACTACAATGGGTCCTCCTCCCATCTTAATCTCAAGCAACAGTTATCCATCCATACCATACTCACCCACTCTGAGGCTCAGGGACAGCCTCAGAAAGGGGAACAGAAAGATTGTAAGGACCAGAAGTAATGAATGCCTACAACAAAACGGCATCTGCCTAACATGTCTGGGGTGTTGCACATATGAGCTCACAGTAACACAAGACCCACACAAGGTGAAGCCAGGTGAAACCCCAGCATGAATTGTGGAGGGCTCACAAAGTCCCATACCTAGCTGGGGAGCTATTTGAAGCCGATGGCTCTGAGGGAAAAGAGAGTCATTTTTTTTTCAGTGATGCACAGTTCAGTCAATGATCCCACACCCCTGAACACACTGGCAACAGCAGTAAAAGGACTCTGTGTGGGGAAAGGGGGGGCACATTAAGTTGGAAGAGGAAAGTAGTGGCAGAGATAGGGGAAGAATTGGAGGGAAGGGAACAGGGAGGGGACCTGATCAAAACACATCATCTACATGAATGAAATCCTTAAATAGTAAAAATTAATTTAAAAAAACTGATAATTCCTCACAGGCATTTTCAGAGACCCCACCTCTCAGATGATTCTAAACCGTCAAGTTGATAGTTAATACTACTTAGCACAGTGGTGTTTGACAATCTCTATTAAACTAAGAGGATCTGTGTGAGGGATAGCTGTAATGCTCAGCTTGGCCCAACCTAGAATCTCCTGGGAAGAATCTCAGTGCAAGTGCCTGTATATGGTTGATCCGTGAGCATGTCTATGGAGGAACTGTCTCAATTTAGTTAACTGACGGGACTGGAGAGATGGCTTCATGGTTAAGAGATCTTCCTGCTCACATTCTGTAGCCCCCAATGGCCTGTAACTACAGGCCCAGAGGATTTAATGCCTTCTTCTGTCTTCTACAATATACCCATTCACCCACAGCATACACACACACACACACACACACACACACACACGCACGCACGCACGCACACATGCATACACACACTTTTTTGTCCCAGTTCTCGGGAGGCAGAGACAGGCAGATCTCTGAGTTTACTAACTACAGAGCAGGTTCCAGTTCCAGGACACTCAGGGCTACACCTGAAAAACCCTGTCTGGAAAGTAAATAAATAAATTACGTTAATTGGTGTGGGAAGACCCAGTCTGCTATAGGTGGCATGGTTCCCTTGGGTTTTGGACTGTATACAAGTGAAGAAATCGGGCTAGCAACAAGCAAGCAAGAAAACATTCTCCTCTGCTCCCACAACTGTGGGGGCTGTGCCACTGTGATGGACTCTAACCTGGAAATGTGAGCTAAAACACACTCGTTCTCCCCTAGGTTGCTTTCTGTCAGGGTGTTTTATCCCAGTAACAAAAATGAGGCTAGGACAGTCTGTTATGACCAACCAATAGAGTCATTTGTTACTCCCTTCCTTCATTTGCATAATGGGACAAAGAGACCCAAGAATTGGCCCACGTGTCACAGAGACTAGAAGAAATTAGGATGGTACCAAGACTGGAATATAGTTCTGGGCCCTGTGGGAGCTGGGACTATCAATGTAAGAACTCTGGGACATGAACACTGGGATAGATTACATGGTGGTAGAGAAAATATAGAGCACAGATAAACACTCAACCCTGGAAGGACAGCATAAGGCTCTGCCTGCCCCCAAAGAATTTTTCCTTCTTCCTGCATCTATTCTTATCTGGTGTGTGTGTGTGTATGTGTGTGTCTGTGTCTGTGTGTCTGTGTCTGTGTAATGTATATGGTATATATGCATGTCTGTATGGGTACATAAAGAAGTCAGATGTATGTGGTGTATGTGCATGTATGTGTGTGGATGCCTAAGAAAGCCAGAGGAGGACATTCCATGTTCTGTTCTATATTCTCTGCCTTGTTCCCTCGAGACAGGGTTTCTTACTGAACCCACAGCTAAGCCGGCAGCCAGCAAGCTTCAGCAACCCTCCTTCCTCCACCCCAACAGCACTGGGATTGCAGACATATGTGTTGCCATGCATAGTCTTATACATGTGTGCTGGGGATTTGAACTCAGGTCCTGATGGTTGATCAGCAAGTGCCCTTATCCATAAGCCATCTTCTTAGACCACCATCATTATCTTGATCATATAATCAGTCCCCAAAGTCAGAGACCTGGATGTTTTTCTTATTCCCTTCTCTCACATCAGACACCCAGTACCATAAACACTCAGAAATCAGAACTCAGAAAAGCACACATCTCTCCCTGTGTCTTCAGATATAAGCCAAGGTTCTAAGAAAGCCATTACAATGATGCTACCGGGTGATTTCTCTGCTGCCAGTGTCTTTCTGGGCCTGGCTGCTTTTATCTGAGGCCCTTCCTCTTTGCTCTAGAATAGAGTGAGAAAAATACAGACTGGAAGACTATTTATTATTATTATTATTATTATTATTATTATTATTATTATTGACTAGAATAGCCTTTCTTCCTTTACATTCTCTCTCTGTCTCTCTCTATCTCTGTCTCTCTTTCTCTCTCTCTCTCTTTCTGTGTGTGTGTGTGTGTGTGTGTGTGTGTGTGTGTGTGTGTGTGTGTGTATAGGTGTACATGCATTTGGAGACCAGAAGACAACCTTAGCTGTCATAGAAGCCAAACACCTTATTTTTTGAGACAGGGTCTCTCACTGACAGATAAATAAGGGCTTTTAACACCTGAAGTAGAACTGAGCACGGTGGCACATGCCTCTTAATCCCACCACTTGGAAAACTGAAGTAGAAGGATAAAGAGTTCAAGGCCACACTAGGCTACATAGTGAGCTCTTGTCTCAAAAAATAAAAAACAGGAGCTGAAGAAATGTCTCAATGGTTAAGGCTGCTCTCCCAAAATACACAAGTTCAATTCCTAGCACCTACATGGCTTAGTGACCAACAGTCAGTTCGGTGGGATTCTATGCCCTCTTCTGTCCTCCACCTGCACAAGACAAAATATCCATGCACATAAAATATTTTTAATTTTTTGACACAAATTAATTTCATTAAATTACAACCTGAAATATAAAAACAGCCATATTTTCTATCACGGGGTGAGAATTTACAATGTGCAAGTCTTTGCATTTCCAAACATCCTCCCCCCCCCCCATATTACCACCATAATAATTATGTAAGGTGGCCATAGTATGCACATTTAACACTGAGGCTCTGAGAAGCTTAAGATTTCTCCATGGTTGGGGCCGGAGAGATAGCAGTACCGGTAAATTTAGCTAAACCACTTTGTGCTCCCAACGGGTCCCATGAGTGTACTGGCCCAAGATCCTGTCTGGATTCACGAAAGACAGACAGACAGACAGACACACAGACACACACACACACACACACACACACACACACACACAGAGTTAATTTTAAATATGCCTTGACTAGCTCAATGTCTGAGCAGTTCTAATCCTCTGCCCGTCTAGCATACATTTCCCTCCAGTACTCCTGGCTCAATACCTTATAAATCTATGTTTTATCTTTGCTGACCTGTTACCTTCTGGACAGCCCCTCCCATAGGGCAGCTTTCTCTTTCCACCTACATTTTGGATGAATTTTCTTCTGCAGCTCTAAATCTGAACCATCTCCCTCTGAGACGTAGCGATCTTCCTTTCTCTCTCCCAGTTCCTAGCCTATGCAAATCTAAAGATCCTACCCCAGTCTACCTGCCCAACCATTGAGTGTTGGCTCTCTATTGATCAATCAAAAACCAATTGGGGACAAGGACCTTCAGAATTTGGACACACAGATTCCCAATTTTGGTGGCCAGATTAATTCAAAGCGTTAGAGCCAATCCCCAGTAGCAATGGGTAAGAAGAACACTTGATGATCTGAGTTTAAATCCAGGTCATATGTACCTCTGTCATCCTCCTCTAGGCCAGTGGAGATAATCACACCCCGCCACACATGTACACATATGTCACACACACACACATTAAAACAAAAACGTTATTCAGTTGGTAAAAAGGAACCAAGAATAGCAATTTGATCCCCAAGATTTACATGGTAGAAAGAGAGAACCAACTCCCTCTGGAAGAACAGAACCAAGTCCTCCGGTCTCCGCATGTATCACAACACATGTCTATACACACATACATGCACATACACACACATACACATACACACACACATAAATAAGTAAATAAATAAATAAATAAATAAAATGTAATACTAAAAATATTTAATGAAAAACAAAAAGATCATGTTCAAAGATAAACTTACAGAATCCTTTGCGGGAAGTTGGGTGTAACTCCATGACAGAGCACTTACTGAACATGTTCAAGACCCTAAGTTCCATCCAACCCTGAGAGAAATGCTTAGCTCAGTAAATAAATAGTCATCATTTGATGTGCACACTGACTGTCGTCTTTCTATAAGTCATCCATTCTCAAACGATATGCTTTTTGACAAGTTCAGTATCCTTTACTGGGGGGACTGGAGAGATGGCTCAGTGGTTAAGAGCACTGACTGCTCTTCCAAAAGTTCTGAGTTCAATTTCCAGCAACCACATGATGGCTCACAACCATCTGTAATGGGCTCCGATGACCTCTTCAGGTGTGTCTGAAGACAGTATCTATACTGACTGGTTTTGTGTGTCAATTTGACACAGACTAGAGTTATCACATAGAAAGGAGCTTCAGTTGGGGAAGTGCCTCCATGAGATCCAGCTATAAGGCACTTTCTCAGATAGTGATCAAGGGGGAAGGGCCCATTGTGGGTGGTGCCATCCCTGGGCTGGTAGACTTGGGTTCTATAAGAGAACAAGCTGAGCAAGTCAGGGAAAGCAAGCCAGTGACATCCCTCCATGACCTCTGCATCAGCTCCTGCTTCCTGACCTGCTTGAGTTCCAGTCCTGACTTCCTTTGGTGATGAACAGCAGTGTGGAAGTGTAAGCTGAATAAACCCTTTCCTCCACAACTTGCTTCCTGGTCATGATGTTTGTGTAGAAATAGAAACCCTGACTACAACAGTATCCTTTGCTGGGCCCAGAAGCACAGGCCTGATCTCACTGCTGCTCATGTGTCTGGGGATCATAAATTCAAAGCCAACCTAGCAAGAGACCCTGTTGTACTTTTGTTGCTATGATTAAAAGGAAAGCTTTACCAAAGCAGTGTAGAATAAAAAGAGGATTATTTTAGTTCATAATTGTAGGTTACAGTCCATCATATCACAGCCACAGCCAAGATCATGCATGCTCACTTACTGTTTCAGTCAGTTTCTATTGCTGTGACAAACACCACGACAGAGAACAATTTGGGGAGGAGAGCACTTATTCCATCTTACAATTCCAGTTTACTTCTCATCAATGAAGGAAGAAAACACAGAAACTTGAACAAGAGCTGAAGTAGAGACTATGGAGGAATGCTGTTTACTGGTTTGCTTTCTGGCTCATGCTCAGCACGATTGCTTGCACAAATCAGGCCCATGTGCCTAGGAATGGTGCCACTACTCACAGTGGGCTGGACCCTCCCATACCAATCACCAATCAAGACAATCTCTTCAGGCCCATATGCCTAGGGATGGTGCCACTACTCACAGTGGGCTAGGCCCTCCCATACCAATCATCAGTCAAGACAATCTCTCACAGGTATGATTGCAGGCCATTCTGATCTGGGCAATTCCTCAGTTGAGGTTCCCTCTTCTTAAGTGACTATAGGTTTTGTCAAATTGACAATAGAAACTAACCAGGACATTTGTTTTCCTCTTTGTCCTCATTTCAATTTATCCAGTCTGCCTAAAGAACAGGCCGTCCACAGAGAAGTGGGTCCTTCTCACGCCAATTAACTTAAGACAATCCACACTGACATGCCCGCAAGCCAACCCAATTCCTCACTGAAGCTCTCTTCCCTGGTGATTCTACGTTGTCAGGTTGACAATTAAAACTAACCCTCACAAACTTGGGGACTCTTGTGGAAGAATAGGGGGAAGGATTATAGGCCCTGAAAGGGATAGGAACTCCACGGGAAAACCAACAGAGTCAACTAGCCCTTGGGGGCTCTCAGAATCTGAACCACCAACCAAAATGCATACATGGGCTAGACCTAGGCCTCCCTGTACATATGTAGCAGATGGATGTGAAGCTTAGTTTTCATGTGGGTCCCACATAACTGAAGAAGGAGTTACCCCCAAAAGCTGTTGCCTGTCTGTGGGATATGTTCGTCTATCTGGGCTGCCTTGTCTGGCCTCAGTGGGAGAGGATGCACCTAGCCTTGCAGAGATTTGATGTGCCAGGGTGGGGGAAGACCCCACCTGCTCAGAGGAGAAGGGGAGGGAGTAAGTAGAAGGATTGAGGGAGGGGGTGAATGGGAGGGGGGCATTGAGTGGGATGCAAAGTGAATAAATTTTAAAAATTAAAATAAAAAAGAATAAAACTAAATCTACACTTCACAGTAAACATTGGAAATGAAAAGTTGTGTAAACAAAAAAAAGAACCTAACCATCACACACATATCTTTTTTTCAATTATTTATTTATTTATTTATTCACTTTACATTCTAATCACAGCCCCCCTTCTGCCTCTTCTCCCAGTCCCACCCTTACAAATCTCTCCCCCATTACCCCCTTCTCTTCTCCTCAGAGAATGGGAGCCTCCCCCTTGGTACTACCCTGACCTGGGTCATCTAGTCCCAGCAGAACTAAGCACATCCTCTCCCCCTGAGGCCCAACCAGGCAGTCCAGTTAGGGGAGGGACTCCAATAGCAAGCAAAAGAGTCAGACAACCCTTGCTCCAAGTGTTAGGGGACACACATGAAGACAAGCTACATAACTGCTGCAAATGTACACACCTATCTTAAAAGAACCAAAAGGTAAAATGAGTAATGGGATGTAGGTCAGAGGTAGAGTGTGCACCAGTGGGCCACACTGCATTGGGTCCCCAGCACCAAAACAGAACAAGTGCCCCTTACTCAAACATGGTTGGGTTTAGTTTTCTTTATTTGTGTGTGTTGGTGTGTGTGTGTTGGTGTGTGTATGTGTGTGTGTGTGTTGGTATGTGTATGTGTGTGTGTGTTGGGGTGTGTATGTGTGTGTGTGTTGGGGTGTGTATGTGTGTGTGTATGTTGGGGTGTGTGTGTTGGTGTGTGTATGTGTGTGTGTGTTGGGGTGTGTGTGTTGGTGTGTGTATGTGTGTGTGTGTTGGGGTGTGTGTGTTGGTGTGTGTATGTGTGTGTGTGTTGGGGTGTGTATGTGTTGGGGTATGTATGTGTGTGTGTGTTGGGGTGTATGTGTTGGTGTGTGTATGTGTGTGTGTGTGTGTTGGGGTGTGTGTGTGTGTTGGGGTGTGCATGTGTGTGTGTTGGGGTATGTATATGTGTGTGTGTTGGGGTGTATGTGTTGGTGTGTGTATGTGTGTGTGTGTTGGGGTGTGTATGTGTGTGTGTTGGGGTGTGCATGTGTGTGTGTTGGGGTATGTATGTGTTTGTGTTGGTGTGTGTATGTGTGTGTGTGTGTTGGGGTGTATGTGTTGGTGTGTGTATGTGTGTGTGTTGGGGTGTGTGTGTGTGTATGTGTGTGTGTTGGTGTGTGTGTGTGTTAGGGTGTGTATGTGTGTGTGTGTTGGGGTGTGTATGTTTGTGTGTGTTGGGGTGTGTATGTGTGTGTGTATGTTGGGGTGTGTATATGCTGGTGTGTGTATGTGTGTGTGTGTGTGTTGGTGTGCATGTGTGTGTGTTGGGGTATGTATGTGTGTGTGTTGGGGTGTATGTGTTGGTGTGTTGGTATGTGTGTGTGTGTGTATGTGTGGTGTGTTGGGGTGTGCATGTGTTCACAGATGTAAATTCAAGTTTATTGGTGGGTGTCTTCCTCAATCACGTATAACCTTATACACTGAGGCAGGTTATCTTGCTGAACCTGGAGCTAGCCATCTTGCTCTGGGGATTTCCTGTGTCTACCTCCCACACACTGGGATTATAGTGGGGCTGCCCCACCCACCTTTCCTGCTTTCAGATGGATTCTGAGAGTCCGAACTCTGGTCTTCATACTGTGCTTCTTCACAACTGCCCTGTGTACTTGTTTCTATAAGGCAGGGTCACCTGTAGCCCAGGCTGGTCTCGAACTCACTAACTAACCAAAGGTGACTTTGAAATACTAATCTTCCTGCATCTCTCTGGTGCTGAGAGTCTAGGCATGGACCACCAGGTAGAACTTCTATGTATATGTGTGGTTTTGTTGATCCATAGTCTCATATGAGCCACCACACCTGACTTGACTTTAGATTTGTATAAACATGTCTGGGTATGTGAGGATGTGCCTCCATGCCAGAGGTCAAAGCTGAGGATATTTCTCAATTTTCTCCATCTTATGTTTTGAGACAGGGTCTGTCACTGAAACTGAAGTGTACAAATTTGGGGAGTTGATGGTTACCTAGAGATCCCTCATCCCTGCCCTCCCCCTTCAATGAGGTTACAGAAGGGAGCCACCACGTTTTGACTGGGAATCAAATTAGGTTCTCATCCTTGTTGGGAGAACACTTAACCTACTGGGCTGTCTCCCCAGCCCTGATTTGGGACTTTTCCAGGTTGGGAATATTTATGTAAACCTAATAAGATAATTTGGGGATGAAACCTTGCCTAAACATTGGATTCACTGATGTTTCATGTATACTTAATACTCATGGCTTGAAGTATTTCATATGCTACTCTTCTTCATCTATATTTGTGTATGGTGTGTGTGTGTGTGTGTGTGTGTGTGTGAGTGTGTGTGTGGTGTGGGGGATGGGGTACTTTTAAACTAAGCCTTTTGTGTAGAGGTTTGTGCACATGAGTGCAGTAACCACAGAGGCCAGCAGGGGGCGTGACAGATCGCCTGGAGCTGAAGTCAATTGTACATTATGTGCAGTTGTGTTCCAGGGCCAAATGGGTGACGGGAACAGAATCACCCTCTTCAACAGCAATGCTTGCTTTTCACTGCTGAGTCACCTCTCCAGCCTGTTTTGTCTTGTTTTTTGCTTGTTTGTTTGTTTTTTCATGGTATTTTTTATTTATTTTGCTCCAGTGCCGCGGCACTTGTGGTTCTCAGGGATTGAACTCATGTCGTTGGGCTATGGAAGCAAATGCTTTGACCTGCTGAACCATTTTTTTCTGGTGCCCGATCACTGCATTTTGGTTGTGATCTGTCACATGTGGAATTTTCCACTTGCATTATCATGTCAGGGCTCAACCTTTTCTGGAGCCTGCAGACTTTGGGTTCACAAAATCTTCTGCCTTGATTGTTTGCTGTGAAACTAAGACACTCTGTTGCATGGCAAAATAGGAATAGAGACACTGTATAGTTGAGGCTGCTTCAGTGAGTTATCTCTTCCTAAGAGCTAAATAAATATTTACATTTTTAAAATGAAAGCCTGCTGGGCGGGCAGGGTTGGCACACACCTTTAATCCCAGCACTTGGGAGGCAGAGGCAGGCGGATTTCTGAGTTCGAGGCCAGCCTGGTCTACAGAGAGAGTTCCAGGATAGCCAGGGCTATACAGAGAAACCCTGTCTCGACAAAAAACAAAAACCAAAAACAAAAATATAAAATAAAATAAAAGTCTATCTCTCTGTGATTTGGGAAGTAGAGACAGGAGAATCTCAAGTTTGAACCTAACCTGTGCCACATAGTAAAGCCTGTCCTTGAACAATACCCGAGCATTGGAGGTGTTTCTCAGAGGTTGGGTAAACTCCCTAGAGTTCCCGCATGAGGGGCTGTGGGGTGTGGCTCAGTCATTTTCCTAGCATGCTCAAGGGTTTGAGTACCACCCACAGCACTGCAAAACATAAAGTGTGTCCATGTACAATATGAGCCTGCATGTGGTAGCCCAAAGGGAAGCTTGGGATGTTTTGCCTCTACTTTGAGCTCAGCAGAAATTTAGTGGGGGCGGGGCCAACCCAAGGCTCCCCGAGTCTGTGGAGCAGGAGCAGAGATTTCTTAGATCTCCTTGCAGGGTGTCAGGCATGGGACAGTGTTTACCTAGATCTCTGGGAAGGCCCCCAGCGAACGGTCTCCCTCTTTTCTCACCCAGGGAAATGAGTCTGAAAAAGTGTTCAGGCTTCCAGGTAAAGGAGAGGTCAGGCTTTACCTCCTTCCAGTGTGCCTGCTGGCTAGAGAGCTGGGACAGGCTGTGCTTTAGTTTCCCAGAACCCTCCTCCCAAGCTCTGGCCTGGCTCCCACCTCTGCCTGGGATGAGAGAGGCCAGACCCTGGAAAAGGAGGGAGCCCAACTCCAGCCCAGAGCCCATCCTGACATGTTTATATTTATGGGAAGATGAAAAGCAGAGATACAAAGAAACCTTGTGGGGAAGTAATGGTGAGAGACGGGAGTCCACACAAGGTTGTCTGTGCATCAGGAGCAGGAGTGGAGCAATCCAAGGGATGGATAGGCAGGATCTGAAACAAGACTTCGAGCAAAGCCTTAGGAGAGCAAGGGCAGGGTCACTCCGGTCCAGCCACATCCACTCTGTGACCGTTTAGAAAGAGACTGAATGAAACCTAGATGTGGTATTTCAGAACAGAGGGAGGGAGAGTGGGCTGGGGAAATGGCTCAGTTTTAAAGCACTTTCTGCACAAACGTGAAGACCAGAGCTCAGATCCTCAGGATTCACATTAAAAAAAAGTCAGGCATGGTGGTGTATGTCTGGAACTCAGGCCCTTGGGGTGAGAGTACAAAGAGGGAAATCACAGGGCTTACCGCCAAACCAGCGAAACCATAAGCTCTAGGTTCAGTGAGAAACCCTGTGTCACCAAACACACACACACACACACACACACACACACACACACACACACTGCTAGCTTAGTGATAGAGTGCTCAGCTGCCCCCTTAAAACTCAAACAGAGAGCCACTATGAGAGATAGCAATTTTGCTTCTGGGTATATACATAAAAGAACTGAAAGGAAGGCCAGCAAAATGGTTCAGTAGGTAAGGGGGCTTGCCACCAAACCCCGACTACCTGAGTTCTAGTCCCAGGACTCACATGGTAGAAGGAGAGAGCAGACTCCTCCAAGTTGTCCTCTTATGTAGAAACAAATAAGTGTGTGTGTGTGTGTGTGTGTCTGTGTGTGTGTGTGTGTGTGAGAGAGAGAGAGAGAGAGAGAGAGAGAGAGAGAGAGAGAGAGAGAGAGAGAATGATTGAAAGTGGGGCCAGTTGTAAAGCTGCACGCCTGTAGTCCCAGCACAGGACCCAGTAGGCAGGAGATTTGCAAGTTTGAGGCTAGTGAGTTCCCATCACCCAGAGCAGCCTGGCAGAGCCCTGTCTGAGAAACAAAGCGAACAAAAAACACTGAATGCAGATCACAAATAGATACCTGTATGATTCTTTCCTTAGCTATGACTCACAATAGCCAAAAGACAAATAAACAGAATGTAATCTGGGCTGCAGCAATGGCTCAGTTGGTAAAGTCCTTGCTATGAAAGCATGAGGGCCTGAGTTGATATACCAGGAGACTTCCTAAGACAGAATAGCCTGGAGTCAGTTGCAGCACAAGCTGGTAACCCCAGTGTTGGAGGAGGAGAGAGACAGATCCCTGTGGCTCATTGGCTAACCAACACGGACAAATGGGTGCATTTCAGGCCTCTGACAGACAGTGTCTCAAAATCCAAGGTGGATGGTACCTGCAATGGTTATTTTTGATTGTCACATTGACACAATGTAGAAGCATCTGGGAATAAAGTCCCCATAAAGGATTGTCTACAATGGGTTAGCCTATGGGCATGTCCTGATTCTCCTGATCATATTTGCTGAAAAGGAAAGGCTCTACTGACTGTGGGTGACACCATTCTCCACAACCTGGGACTCTAAGCCAAATAAACTCTTTCTCCCTAAAGTTGATTTAGACACATAGTGTTAGACATTTAGTATTTTATCACAGCAACAAGACAAGATCCTGAGGAAAGCTGCCCAAAGTTGACCCTCTGACCTTTACATGCGTATACACTATGCACTGTACCTCCACATACCAGTACACACGCACACACACAGACACACACACCCACTCACACACACACACTAGAGTGTGCGAGCGGGCACAAGAGTAAAATGGAGCCTATGCATACAGCGACATGATCTGTGGCTCTAACTATGAAGCATAGAGATCTAGCATGGCCGTCTTTGGGGAAAATGAAACCTTGAATCCCAGGCTAGGCATATGTCTTAGTCACTCTTCTACTGCTGTGAAGAGAAACCATGACCAAGGAAACCCTTATAAGAGAAAGCATTTAGCTGGAGGCTTATTTACAGTCTCAGAGGTTTAGTCCATTGCCATCCTGGCAACATGTAGTAGGCAGGTGCTGGAGCAGTACCTGCATCATGATCTGTAGGGGGAGAGAGAGAGAGAGAGAGAGAGAGAGAGAGAGAGAGAGAGAGAGAGAGAGAGAGAGAGAGAGAGATTAAGAGATTCTTGGCTTGTCATGAACTTTTGAAATCTCAAAGCCCACCCCCTAGAACGCATTCCCTCCAACAAGACTACACCTCCTAATCCTTTTAATCCTTTCAAATAGTGCCACTCCCTGGTGACTAGCCATTTAAATATGTGACCCAATGGGGGTATTCTTATTCAAACCACCATAATCTACTTCCCATACTTGCATCCATATTTACAGCAACATGTATTCAGTCCAACTTCAAAAGTCTCCATAGTCTATCATTGTTTAAAAGTCCAAAATCTCTTCTGAGACTCGTGATACCATAACCCCCTATAAAATCAAAACCAAAAAGCAGATCGCATTCTTCCGACATACAACGGCACAGAATATACATTACCATTCCAAAAAGTGGTCATAGTGAAGAAATGGTGGACCAAAGAAAGACTCAAAAACCTTTCTTACTCAAACCACCACAGGATACCACTGGAGAGATGAGTTCCCATTGGACAGGATGAAGGTAAGCCCATCTGTGTGTTAAGGAGTGGGGACTTGAATCCAGGAGACCTCACCTCTGTTACCCCTTTACCAACACCCTCTTTTCCCAACCTACAGGAAGATGGTTTTCTGAGGCACTTCAGTGAGAGTGCAGAAGACCTCAGCCTGGATATGGGAGCCCTTCAGGGCAGCGAGTACCTCCGGGATCTAGGCTTAGGGGCCCCTTCTGACCTCCATCAGTCTGAAGTGGTTATGGATCCTGAGACCCCCAGAAAAGAAGCCAGAAGAGAGTCCTCCCACACAAGCTGTGAAGGAGCTTCAACCCTGTCACAAAGACACAGCTGGGAGAGGCCCCGGAGCTGCTCAGAGAGCTGTCGAAGGTCAGCCCCCACCGCTGCCTACCTTCCAGGTGTCACAAGGAAGGGGTCTGGGAATCTGCAGCCAGTTCTCAGGACATACTGCTGTCCTGACTGTTGTCCGGTTGTGTGACTTTTGCTGAGAAGATACAAGCATGTCTTCACCCCAGAGAGGGCACCAGTAATAGATCAAAGAAATTACCCCTTCCAAATCCAGCCCAGTGAACCAGTTTCATTGGAGCTTACTTACAAGAGTTTGGGTGAGGGATTACTTACATGAGTGTAGATAATTCAAAAGCAGCTATGTCATGAATACCAACTTTGACTCACAAAAGCTGCAAGGCCGGGGCTTCCTGTATAGCTTGCAGTCAGCAACACCCATAGAGTCTCTTCTCCCACAGAAACTGTGTATGAACTTCTCATATACTCTCAAGTTCTTGAGGTTTCTTATGAGTTTCTGAGGGTTCCTCTTCCCTCCAAATGCGAAGTTTCAATTGGAAAGAAGCATGTGTGAACATGTACGTGCAGGGTCCTGCACACACAAACACTACATAGAGCCGCTGGTGTGTCTGTGCTGCTAGAAGCAGCCCAAATATGTACTCTCACAAACACGTGTGTTTGTATGTGTAGATTCCCACACATATAAACACATATGTGTGGTATACATAGAAACTACCTGCTTCCCACTCACCCTGTTAAACCCATACGTACTGGCCTATAGGCAGTGGGATGCCTACACACTTTGCCCACCACTTGCCACTCACCCTGTTAAACCCATACGTAATGGCCTATAGGCAGTGGGATGCCTACACAGTTTGCCCACCACCTGCATGCTACAGACTCACAAGTGATCAAAACACAGATGAGTACTCATCTCCCTGCACAGACAGTAACAGCATCAAAAGTAGAGGGGCTTCTGTCATCTCCATCCCTCACTGGTGTGCCTCAGTTCCTCCCAAGAAGGTTCAAGGTGTAGCTTAATGGTAGAGTACTTGCCTAGCAAGTGTGAAGCTTGGGGTTTCGCCTTCGACAATGAGGAGTGGGGGAAAGAAGGAAGGAAGGAAGGAAGGAAGGAAGGAAGGAAGGAAGGAAGGAAGGAAGGAAGGGGAAACGTAAAGGAAGAAGGAAAAAAGGAAATTCCCATAGAAAGAGGTGGGGAGGATCTCCCTGAAGATGCAGACTTCTTGTATTGGGAGGGTTGGACCCCTCAGTGTGGCCCACCCCCTCTCTGACCTGGAAACATCCCTGTGAGTTCACTCCTTCCTCTGTGTGCCTAAGACCATGGCCAGGTGGATACTCAAGACGAAAGCTTGAATATCTGCTCTTCCCCCAGGCTCAGCCTTGATGCCTCCACGGTGGACAAAGGGACATGTCTCCCCCGGACTCTGGCGAGCCTTGCTCTGAATCTGTCTGGAGATGGGCAGAAGACTTGGACTCAAGGATGCTTACCTGTCATTGAGACACCAGCACCCTCAAGCAAGGTGGGCAGAACCTGCACCAATCCATCCGAACAGTAGGCACCCCTCTGGGCTTGGGTGCTGTGGGTGAAAGGAAGCACCTACCCCATGGCTTAATAGCCATGGAGTCACTGATCACAGTGAGGGCAGGGAGGAAGAATCTTCCTAATTTGGCCCATGGCTGTGGCATCTCTGGGTCCTGAGATACTATGTGCCACAGTGTGTGTGTGTGTGTGTGTGTGTGTGTGTGTGTGTGTGTGTGTGTGTGTGTAAGAGAGAGAGAGAGAGAGAACCACAGAGTGAGTATGTTATGAAGAACATTTTAGTTCATGAATCTAGAAGTCAAGGTCAAAAGTTGTGTTTGGTGATGACTTTCTAATCAGATGGTCCTTAGAGGTACAGTGAATCACAAGGTAATGGACAAGGAGTGTCCATGTCTATTTCTTCATCTCTCTCTCTCTCTCTCTCTCTCTCTCTCTCTGTGTGTGTGTGTGTGTGTGTGTGTGTGTGTGTGTAAGCATGTAGTGTGGGGAGAGGGTGTGGAAACCAGAGGATGGCCTCTGATGTAATTTCTCAGTGCTATCCGCCTTCTTTTGAGACAGATTAAAAGTTGCTAAGAAAGCTAGGCATGGACATGATGTCGTGTGTCTTTAATCTCAGCATTTGGGATGCAAAGGCAAGCAGATCTCTGTGGGTTCAAGGACAGTCTGGTCTACATAGTGAGTTCCAGGATAGCTAGGGCTATATAAAGAGGCTCTATTTCAAAAAGAAGGAGGAGGAGGAGGAAAAGGAGGAAGAAAGGAAATGGAAAGGAAAGGAAAGGAAAGGGAGGGGAGGGAAAAGGGAAGGGAAGAGAAGGGAAGGGAAGGGAAAGGAAGGGAAGGAAAGAGGAGGGGAGGGGAGGGGAGGGAAGGGGAGGGGAAGGGAGGGAAGGGAGGAGAACGGAAGGGGAGGGGAGGGGAGGGGAGGGAAGGGGAGGGGAAGGGAGGGAAGGGAGGAGAACGGAAGGGGAGGGGAGGGGAGGGAAGGGAAGGGGAGGGAAGGGGAGGGGAGGGGAAGGGAGGGAATGGGAGGGGAGGGGAGGGAAGGGAAGGGAGGAGAGGGGAAGGGAAGGGAAGAAAATTGCCAAGTAGGCTAGCCAGCAAGCCCCAGGAGCCTACCCATCTCTTCCACCCACCTCCCCAGCACTGAGATTACAAATATGTACCACATGCCCAGGTTTTTAACCTGCATCCTCATAGCCCATTATGGACTGAGCATCTCCACAGCCCTCTGTCTCTTCTGATACGTCTGCCTGGGGCTGGAGAGATGGCTTAGTCAGCAGAGTCCTTCTACGTAAGTTTGAACCCCTAGCTCCAAGTAAAGGCTTGGCATGGCGATACAAGCTTGTAACCCTGCCAAGGGGTGGTGGGGGGATACTAAGCAATCCCTGGAGCCCAGGGCCAGCTGGCCTGACCTATGTGATGAACTCCAGGCACAGTGACACTCCATAAGAGATTCCGTCTCAAAAACTAGAGTGAAGGACTGATGAGGAGGCTCAGTGGGTAAAGGCAGTTGTCTCTGAACCAGGTAACCTAAGTTCAATCCCTCAGCCCAATGGCGGAGGGAGAGAATCACGCCATCCTCTGACCTTCACATATAAATACACACACACACACACTTAATTAAAATTTAAATATAAGGTAGAGAGTGAGGTAAGCATGCAGTGCTGACCTCTGGCCTCTGCACACATGTGCACATAACCACACAAACACATAAATGCACTGTGCATACACATACACATTCCTTAAAGGTTAGAGGGCACGGTGAGGTAGAGGGGTAGGGTAGAGTATAGCTCTCATCCCAACACTCAGGAGGCAGAGACAGGAAGATCTCTATGAATTTAAGACCAACGTGGTCTACACAGTGAGTTGCAGGCAGCCAAGGCTACACAGTGAGACACTGCCACAGAAAAAGATTACAGTTGAGGGACATTAGTGTAGACTCCCTAAAGCCCATGTCTACATTCAGATGGTCAGTTGCCACTCTTGTACTACCCCCCCACACACACACACACAATGGGGATTTAACTCCTACCTGAGTATCAGATAAGACAAACCTTAGACACATCTGGCACTACCACAGGGTCTAAGTGTCTTCTCTAAGATGGGCATGTTCCCATCAAAGGAGAATCATGAGACTGGAGAGAGAGCACCATCGGAAAAGGATCTGCTTTACAAGCACAAGGCTGGGAGTTTGATCCCAAGAGCCGGTGTATAAAAAGCCAGGTGTGGTGGGGCATGTTCATAAACCCAGCTCTGGGGAGGCAGAGACTTGGAAGTTCTCTGGGACTCACTGGCTGGTTACCCTAGTCTAATTTACAAGTCTAGGTCAGTGAGGAATCTTCGCTAAAACGAAACTGGTAGGTTGTGCTTTGAGGAACGATTCCCACAGCTGTCTTCTGGCCTCTACATGCAAGCACACACGGGTGTGTCTGCTAGTGTGTATGCACATGTGTACATACACACACCATACCAGAGACAGAGAGAGGCAGAGACAGAGACAGGGACAGGGACAGAGACAGACACAGAGACAGAGAGAGAAGAATCCTAGCCACAATGTTAGCAGTGGGCTAGGGGAAAGGGAGCCTGTCCTCTTATGCTGAAGTTCCAATCAGGCAGAGAAGGGCCCTGCCTGAGGGGGAACTTGCAGTGAGAGGAAAACAGGTTGGGTTCTGCAACTAGGGAGAATGTGTTTCAGACTTGTGATGGCAGCTGATACCTGGGGAATTAAGACTTGTGGTCTCTGAACATGACCAATGGATTTGAGTCCCACAGCCTCAAATATAACTAGGGGTTCTGGGAAAGGGTTACTGTCTGTGACTGAGTAGAGGGAGCCCCTGATGTAACTGAAATCTGGAACTAGGGGAGGAGGTATGATACTGGTTGTGTGTACCTGGAGTACACAAGGGTAGTCTGTAGCCCAGGCTAAAAATCCTGTTCCCCCAACAGGAATGCAGCAGCCCTGAGAAAAGGCTAAGATCCAAGTCAGTACCTGTGTCCTGTGAGATCAGCTGTCTGGAACTGGCTTCTGGCTCAGATGTGTTCACTCCACCTGTACAAGGTAGCCAGGCCTGGGGAAGTCTCTCAGGCATACCAAGTGACTGAGGCAGGGAAATGCTCCACGGTGGAGCCCCAGCTGGACGACAGGGAAGGCTGGAGCTGACAGGAGGAAGCACAGGGTCACTTGGGCAGGAGGAGGGCAATCCTTTGGGTCATCATGGAGGCATCACCTCCAATGTCGGTCATCTACTCCTCTCTAGGATGTCTCTAGCTCTTCTCCTCACTCCCTCTTCTTCCCTGTGCCTCATTTTCTTCCTCCCTCCCTCCCGCCTTCTCTCCCTCCCTCCCTTCCTCCCTCCCTCTTGGTTTTTCTCCTTCACTCCTTTAAGATGTTTTGTAACTGCTGTTAATACGTGCAGCGGTCATTTCAGCTACACTGCTTTGTGTTCCCTACGTGCACATCCCAAGAACTGTCTGGATTCACAAATGAAAGACACACAAATATACACACACATGCACACACGCACATGCATACACACACGCACACACATACAGACACACACACACACATACATACACACATGCACATACATACACACACATACATGCACACACGCACACACATACAGACACACACACATACACACACACATACAGACACATACATACACACATACACACACGCTCACACATACAGACACACACACATACATACATACACACATGCACACATACATACATACACACACGCACACATGCACACACACATACATACAGACACACACACACACACACACACACACACATTTTGACATGCCTTGACTAGTTCAAAGACTGGGCAGTTCTAATCCTCCCTGCAGCTAGCACACAATTCCCTCCGGTACTCTTGCTTTAACACCCTCTAATTCTATATTTTATCTTTGTTGCCCTGGCTCCTGCTTGGTCAGTCTTTGCTGCCCAAGAAGCTTCTGGGCAGTTCTTCTGGGAGTCGCATTCCTTCCCGCCTGCATTTCGGATGATTTTCCTTCTTCTGCTGCTCAAATTTGATTGGTCTCCCTCCAAATCATGGCAGTTCTCTTCCTTCCTCTCTCCCAGTCCCTTGCCAGCGCAAATCAAAAGGTCCCGCCTCAGTCTACCTACCCAGCCAATGGCTGTTGGCTCTTTATTGATCAATCAAAACCCAGTTGAGGACAACGGACCTTCAGCATTTGGAAACACAGATTCCCGATTTTGTGGGCTGGATTAATTAAAAGCATTAGAACCAATCCCTGACAAATGTGTGTGGCGGCATGATGAGAGGGGCACACACATGTCATAACACACATGTGGAGGTCAGAGGGCAGGAGTTGGTTCTCTCCTTCCACTGTGTGGATCCAGGGAATTGAACTTGCAGCAGCATCCTTGGGAGCAAGCCCCTCTACTTACTGAACCATCTTCAACCTCCCTCCCACCCCTCCTCTTCATCTCTCTCCTTCCCTCCCCTGTTCTGGCTCTCTTTATTTCCCTTTTGGTCTCTGAATCTCTACCAAAGACCACACTTCTGTATCCTCACTCAAACTGTTGTCATACAAATCCAACCTGCTATTTTGAATGGGTCTGAGCCTCTCTGACTTTCCTCAGTAAGAAGGCACAGTGAGCATAGCTGCTGAGTGCTCCTGGAAGAGCCTCCACGTTTGCCCAGACACACTACAATGATGGTGTAGTCCCTGGTCCGAGGCTTCCTGTCTCTCCTCCCTGACAGATGGCTAATGTTATATATACGAGAAGCTTCTGACCACTTGTAGGTTGGAGGTGGGCAGGTGGAGAGTTGGATCCTTGCTCATTCTTGTGCCCCCTGTGCTGGGGGGCTGCTTCTAGGCCTTGAACCCCCGGTGCTGGAGTGTTTGGAAAAGGACCACGTGGAGGCAGACCATGTGTGAGTGTCTGTCCCACAACAGACAGGAGTGCCCCAGGGGAGGTGGGTAGAGGGTCTACCCCGCAGCAGGCAGGAATGCCAGTAGAGAGGCTAGAGGGAGGGTAGAGGTTGGGGCCAGGGGAAGCAACGCGCTGTTTGTAAGCGACCATGGATGTGGCTGGGGCTCATTTGATAGAGTGACACATTGGATCCCATCCCTATGACTACATAAACCAGGCACATGGTAGTATCCCACCACTCAGTAGATGGCGGCAGGAAGATTGGAAGAGTTCAAGGTCATCCTCAGCTAACTGTGAGTAGGAGGTTGGCCTGAAATACGTGAGAACTTGTTTCCAAAGAAGGTTTATTTTTTATGTAACTTAATCTAGCTTAGACTCACATCATGAAGCCTCTCTCTAAAACAACCTTTGCCCAGAGGAAAGACAGACATCCTGGAATCTGCAGGGCACCCAGTTAGAGTGTGCATGGGAGCCTGGGTCAGGTCAAGTAACCGCGGTCCGTGTGTGTGTCCCATCCCTTCCTAGGTTGATAGTGCAACAGGTACTTCAGGAGCTGAGGCAGTATCATGGGTAAGTGAGAAGGGAGCAGGCATGGAGGAGAGGACAAACATGTGGCAGGTAGGGGAGAAGTTTGGGGTGTACACATGGGGGAAACAAGTGTAAGGAACAGGTGTCTGTAGGGGAGCACACAGTTACAGGATCTGGTAGGAAGAAGAAGGCTGTGATGATACACGCCTGTCACCTCAGCGTTTAGAAGACTGACAAAGCAAGAGGAGTGTTGAGTTTAAGGCTAACCTGGGCCATGCAGTGAAACTGCCAAAGGAGGAGGGGTAGGAAAAAGGGAAGAGGGCAGGCGCTAAGAATACAACGAAGGTGGTAGGGGGAGGGGAGGAAGACGAGAAGAAAAAAAGAGGAGGAAGTTAATAGCACTGAAGAGGAAGATGGAGAGATGAAGAAAGGAAACCCAGTGGAGAATGAGACAAACAAGAAACAGTCTCTGTGTCCTGAGATCTATTAGAACTGACAACGCTCATGTGGTTTGTCCAAGGCTCGGTACTGCTGCCCTCTGCTGGAAAGCTGCTGTAGTGCCCCTGTATGCAAGCCCACAGTCACTGGTGGGCCCCTGGGTTGCATCTGTACTCTAAAGCCCTGGGGATGCAGAAATGAAGGATACGGGTTGAGTCGCCTGCAGACCTACATGTCTGTCCCACTCGGCTCCTACAGGGTCCGTCAGCGAGCTCGCACGCCCATCAGCCCTGGAGGAGCCCACTCCAACCTCACCTGGTTTGAATTCCTGTCCGAGTAAGCACGCGCTGGCTGCCGGGGGTGGCTATAGTAGAGCCTTTATGCAAAGTCCCCTAAGAGCTGACTTCAGCTAGAGAGCAAAGGCTGAGACAGGATGATCACAGGCTCAAGGGCTGCCTGGGCTGCATAGCAAGGAGAGGAAAAAGAAACCCAGGGAAGAAGAGATGGGGAACTGGAAACCAAAGATGGGATCACATTAGGGGAAAACATTTCTGGGGCGCCTTCTAGAGTTGACTCAGAGGACCTGAAGCCTTTCCTCGCCCACTTCCTACTTCCCAGGAGCGAGGATGGTGCGTGCAAGAACGAGAAGCCCGACAGGAGCACCAGGGTGAAACGCAGCCTGAGTTCCCTCCGTAGCAGGGTCACGAGGCAGAAGGAGAAGGTGAGTGGGCTGAGCTGGAGCTTGGGGACTCGCACGTAATGTACCCTTGACTCGGGAACCCCGGGATTCAAGCCAGGACTCGATAAATGGAGGTGGAAGGCATAAAAGAACCAGCCTCTGCAGGAGATATCCTAAGACCCATCAATTTCTCATGCAGGGGAGGAGCCCAGCACAACTAAAAGATAAGATTCAGGATATTCCAGGGAAGCGAGAGTGTGTCAATGGGCACCAGCTGCTGCGAGGAACCTTCTCGGGCCACTCCAGCTGTCCTCTGTGCTGCGAACCTTTGCTGAGCTCAGGTGAGTCCCAGCCCCACCCATCCACCCAGTGGGGGTGTCGGCCTTCTTTCTTCATAACGTCCTCTGTTCTCTTGTACATCCTGGCTCCATTTACTCGCTCCAATGTGAGCAAGTTCGAGTAGCAACCTGGAAAGAACCAGAGGGACCGGTCAGTCACTGAAGATGGTGACTAAGCTCTCTATCTCAGCTTTGGCCTTTGTTAAAAAAAAAATCCATCAAGATCTAGACTCAGGCAGGGTATTTATCAGATGTGGTGACAAAATATCGTGTATTTCCTGGCTAAATTCTCAGAAATGTGTTTTGTCATAGCACTGGGGCCTGGCTGGCCAAGGTCAAGTTATCTACAGGTGTCAGGTTTCTCCACACCCTTCTCCCAGATTCTGGTAGCTCTCCAACCTCGTGACAGCATCATCCTACAATGTTCTTGTGTGCCCACTGGAGTCCCAAACTCTCTTTTCTCCTTTTCCTTCTGTTGCGTGTGTACTCTTTCATGTGTGCACTTCAAGGTGCTCATGTATGAACACCAAAGGACAACCTCGGCAGTGTTTCCTCTTGTGCCATTCCATCATGTTTCATGTGTGATTTGTGTGCAGGTACATCCGTGTACGTACACATACATGCACTTGTGTCCACATGCATGTGGAGACTGGAGATTAATTCTGGGTATCTGCCTCTGTCGCTCTCCACATCACTTTTTGAGACAAGGTCTTCGCAGAACCTGGAGTTTGCTGACATGGCAACTGCCTGTAAGTCCCAGCGATCCTCCTGCCTCCGACTCCTGGGCCCTCATGCTTGGCTTGTTGTTTATTATTTTTATGTGTGGGGTCTGCAGGATTGAACTTATGTCCTCGGGCTTCCAGGGAAAGTACTTTTTCTGACATGTCACCATGCCGGCCTTCAGTCTCCTTCCCTTTAAGGCCCATCATCATGTTGGAGTAGGGGCTCAACCTAGTCCATTATGAAGCTCATTGTGAGTTAAGACTAATATGCAAGGGCAAATTTCCAAACAAGATATTAATCTTTATTTCAGTTACCTTTTATTTATTTTTTTATTTCCTGTGTGAATACGCATGTGGACGTGGAGGTTGGTTCCCTTCTCCCACCATGCGGGTACTGGGGATACAATTCAGGTTATCAGTCCCTTTCTGACCCTAATAAAAGGGTCTTATTCTGTAATAAGGGAAGGGATGGGGCTATAATATATTAAGTGAGAGGAGATAGTTAAACCCATAGCATGGAGCTTCCTCCCTCCTGGAGCTGTCCAAAACTGCTGGGCTGGGCTAGGCTAGACTGGCATAAGTCTGTACTTGGCAAACAGACCTAGGTTACTGGAATCCCTGGAGAGAGAGAGAGGGTTCTGATTGTCACTGGGATTTAGAACATTTCCCTTTTGAAATCAAGCCCAATTTTGAGAATATTTAACGAGAAGGTGGTATGGTGGTTGCTTCTTTAAAGACATGTGCGTGGTGTTGAAGATGTAGCCCAGCAGAGCATCTGCCTAGCACGCAAAAAGCTCTGGGTGCCACCTTCAGCACAGGTGGTACATGCCTGTGAGCTCAGAACTCAGGAGGTGGAGGCAGGAGGATCAGAGGTTCAATACCCCAGTAGGTTAGATCGTAAATTCAAGCTTAGATACGTGAGATCCTATCGCATGCGAGTAGGTGCGTGCGTGCGTGCGTGCGTGCGTGCGTGCGTGCGTGCGTGCGTGCGTGTGTGTGTGTGTGTGTGTGAGAGAGAGAGAGAGAGAGAGAAAATTTCACATGTGCCCATGCATGTACACATTAGTAGCAAGAAGTCAAACTACAGAGTATTTACAAGCAAGACTCAGGCAGGTTCAAGGTTCAACTGCAGGACATCAGCACCATTGGCTTTCGAGGCCAATCAATCCTCCTAGAATGACCTTGACCCACGAGGCACTAATAGCACCTGCCTAGTCTAAAGTCGTGACAAAATGTCTTTAGACATTGTCAAATGTCTCTTGTTGGCGTGGGATAGCCCAAGGTGAGACCCAGTTCTCTAAGACTACCAGGAGGCCCTAGGGTGTGTATAGTCCTTGATGTAAGTACAGCAGACCTGGTGCCTCCCAGACACCGAGTGGCAGGCTTTTCTTCATCACCCTGCCCCCACACCTGTTTTGTCAAAGTGTCATTTTGCAAATTCAGGGACTATAGGACATTCTGCCTATGGCTACTGTTGTTTATTGTAATGGTGCCTGGACATAAGAGACATGACACATTAAGCCAGTATTCTACAGCTGAGCCACGCCCCATTCGCTCATTGGGGGATTCTAGGCAGATGCTCTACCACTGAGACACACCTCCAGCCTGAATTTTACTTGTTGAGGCAGAGTTTATTAAAGAACAAAAAGATACTCCTAAGCAAAGGACAAGGCTGAGGCTCAAAAGCTAGCAGTAGATGGTCTGAGAAATCTGTTGTGCTTGTCACACCCTGTCCACCAGCTTTGAGGATTTTTGCTGTGACAGTTTTGCTTTCTGTTCTTTTCCCGTTTTTTTTTTCTATGCGTTTGTGTATGTAGCGTGTGCTTGTGTGTGTATACGTGGCTGTATGTGTGCGGGCACATGTGTGTATGAGTGTGTATACCTATATGCACATGCATGCAGAGGACTGAGGTTGATATAAGGACGGGTTCAGCCAAGTGCAAAGTTCCAAAGTCCCAGGTGCCTGGAGGAACTAGCTCTTGGCGAAGCTCCGCCCCCTTCCGGGCCCCGCCCCCTCTGGGGACGGCCTACTCATGCGCAGCTTGGAATCGCACTGCACACCGCTTCCGGCTCCTAGGAGGCCGGGCGGAGGCTGCGAGAGCGACCCGGGAACCAGCAGGGCGGAGAGCGGCCTGTGAGGGACCCCGCGGAGGTGAGGGGCAGCGGTGATTTTCGTGGCGCAGGGGCCAGGGTCGCGGACTCTTTGGAAACTCCCTAGTACACAACATCCCTCCAAAGGTGCCTCAGGGCTGTGCACGCCTCCTATACAGGTGACCTCTTCCATACAAGTGGGGCTCCAAGTGGAGATTGTGGGGTACAGTGATGCAGACCATACCCAGTCACCCTGTCCCTGCGCCGTGGACGCCGTAGCCACCTTTCCTGGAAAGGAGGGAGAAAAGTCACTCAACTGCATGTTGCGTTCTGTTCCTGGCTTGGGGACACTAGGGTCAAGGGTGGAGTGTCCCCCACAGCAATCTCTTGCACCACTTTAGGCCCTCCGGAAATCTTGACACCCTTGGTTGCGAGCGTTAGGGTGCAACACAGTGTACTGGGTGTGTTTCGCTTTTTGCTTTCTGGATTCCTTCTAGGCGGAGAATTAAACAGGTGCGATACAACTTTGATTGCTCCCAGGCAAATTGAGCGTTTTGTTGTTGCTGTCCTCTCCTTATCTTCTTTTAAAGAATTACCTGTAGCTCGGTCAAAGAAATGGCTGGCCAAGCTGGCGGGGCCAGGGCACGGGGTGTGTGTGTGGGGGGGGCAGTTTCTCGAAGGTTTTCACCCTCCGTCTTTACTCGGGGCATTGGGACCTGGAGCTGACGTTCATTTCTTTCCATTTCTTGCTGGGAGCGTGCATGGGCGGTTTGAAGATTGAAGGGGTTGGGTTTTGGTTTTTGGTTCTGAGGTTTTGTTTTGTTATGGATGAATGATTAACCTTTGAACTGTGAGGAGAGAAATCTTGAGTGTCACATCAGACCTGAGCTTCTGGTCCCAATTCTGTCATATGGACCACGTAACATCACCAAGCCTCAGTCTCTTGTCAAAATGAGAATGAGAACTTGATGTGGGTCCAGCGAGGTAACACGTGAAAGGGATGTAGTGGAATGTCTGGCATATGGTCGGTACTCAGTGTTACATAACCTGTAGATATGGAACTTCTTCCAGACCCAGAGGATTTTTGTGATGTGAGTGGGTGCCGGAAGCCAGAGGACAACTTTGTGGAGTAGATTATCTTTCTACCTGAATGTGAGTTCTGGGATTCGAACTCAGCTCACCAGGCTTGTACTGCAAATGCTTTTGTCCACTGAGCCATCTCTGACTTCCAAGCCTAAATTGTAGGTGGTGTGAGTCTAGGACAGTTGGATGTCTTCCTTGTTGGGTCAAGATTTAAACTTGTCCCTGTTTGTTACTCCTGTCGGTCCCCAAGCTCTTCTGGAGGAGAGGGACAATGGCTTCTTAAAAAAAAATAATAATAATCTTGGTAATATGTTGTGTTTTATATCAGTTGTTTTCATTTATTTATTTTTATTATGTTGAGGCTTGAACCCAGTTCCTTGCACATACTAGGAAAACTCTACCACCAAGCCACCTCCCCCACCCCTTATTTCAAGTATTTATTACTTTCTGGAGGTCAGATGGTAACATTGTGATCCTGCCTTTCCACCTTTCACAAACCAGCACAACTAGAGTCTTACCTCTGTCCCAGGCTGGCCTTGAACCCCTCCTCCACTTCTCAAGGGCTGGGCCCCTTTTTCAATGTCACAGGTTAGAGAGATCCAGAGGTTCTGTGATTTCTTTAAGTCCTTCGTGAATGGCCCTGGACTTTCTCCATTGAAATGGCCCAGGGCACTTTGTTGCATAGCTGGGTGTAATTTGCATTCTTGTCACACAGGGGCAATTTGGCCACTTGTACTGCTTACTACCCCAGGCACCCTGGCTGTGGAAAGCGGCTGAGCCTCGCCGTGTTTATCTACTGCGAGTTTAACATAGTTCTGATCTTGTATCCAGGTCTCCTTCATTTCTCCCTTCCTGGGTCATGTTTCCATTTCTTTCAACTCCATCTGTGACTTTTCAGCAATTTTCACCTCTAGCTGCTTTAAATTCTTTAAAGCCCCAAATCCTGTCTAAGACCCGCCCCTCTTGTTTCTCTCTGTCTTGTTAAGCTAACACTTTCCCTGCTGTAAGGGAAGGGAAGCTGGCTGCCTTGTGAAAAACCCTCTTACCAGGTGCAAGACAGTTCAGGGAATAGCTTAGGAGGGACCTGGAGGAGTTTATTTTAGGGGAGGAATGCAACTAGCTGTAAAACAACGTCATCCTTGAGAGCGAGAGCTAGGTGCAGGTCAGTCCCTGCAGCCCTCGGTCTCTCCTTCACTCTGTTTCTTTCTCATTCAAATCAGGTTGTGAGTAAAACCGAATTCAGCTGATTTCTCTGCTTGTAGAGTAAATAGAGTCATCCCTTCAATTAAGTATAAAAGGTAGTTTGGCTCTACTGGAATGTGGCTCCTTTGGTGGCTTTCTTGAGTGCACAAAGCCCGAGTTCCATCAGCCTGGGTGTGGTAGTGTGAGGCTGTGTCACGACATTCAAGTGGTAGAGGCTAGATGATCCGGGGGAGTTCAAGGGCTTCCTTGGTGCCAGGGAGTTTGAAGCAATCCTGGGCTACGTGAGACCCAATCTGAAAAATAAACAAAGTACTAATAGCAGATACACTGACTTGCATCATATCTTGGGGGGAAAAAGTGTTCTAAAGGTTCCGATGGAACACACTTAAAAAATACTGCAATGGTTACATTTTCAATGTGTCAATTTGGTTAGGATCAAATGTCCACTTTTGTTACTCTTTTAAGGTGACAGTTTCATTGGGATACAAGTCATATGCCATAAAATAACCTTAAGACTATGGTGCTCCGTGATTTTTATCATTCTACCGAATGCTACCAAGCAACTGAGCCTCGTTGGGTATCTGACCTTCCTTATGTGATCCAGGGAAGTTTTAACCGAAGTTTGGGAGGGATGGGGACTTGTTAAGCATGACTCTGTTCTATAGTGGTTGCCTGACAAGTATGGGCTGTGTGTTCTAGTGTTCTATCCTTCAAGGGAGAGGAGAAAGAAGGCCAGATGGGAGGGTGGAGGGTGGAGATCTTTCTATACTTCTGATAGAAATTTAGAATGGTGATTCTGAGGGTCCTGAGATTAAACCTAGAATTAAGAGTCTATCCCAGAGGAAGGAATACAGAGCTCTATAAACATGTATGGCAAGGCCAAAGGAGTGGCTGGATGGGCAAGGGTACTTGTGTAAGCGTGAGAACCTGAGTGCGGGTACTGGTACTAGCCCTTACATTTAAAAAAAGAATCAAGCAGAAGCCAGGAGTGTCTGCACTCCGGCATACCTTTAATCCCAGCATTCTGGGGACAGGGGCATCGCTTGAGTTCTAGGCCAGCTGGGTATGTATGGTGAATTCGAGGCCTGTGAGGGCTACATATGAGACCTTGTATCAAACAAACAAACAAAAAATGATCTGTACCAACACCTCTTAACCCCAGTGCTGTGGGGGAGATGGAGATAGGACCTGGGCTTGGTGACTCCAGGTGAAGCCTCAGATTTAGTAAGAGACTCAAGGGAATAAGAGAATGTCAGAGTAGGACACGTGCACCATCCTCCTCCAGCTACTACACGCACAGGCACAGGTGCCTGCACACACAAGTGTGCACACACCATATACAAATACTTTTGGAGGTAGTCCTTGATTTCCAAAGGAATCACATCCTCATAAACCCCTCAGAAGTTGGGAGTGCATTTATTGAAAGCTGGGCCCATTCCTCACAAATACCTGTTTCATTGAATATGTAGATTCTTACTTTTAATTGTTAAATATGGATGACCTAGGTTGGAGTGGGGAGGGGACTGGGAAGGGGCCTGTGGGATGGGAGAGGTAATAGAACACATAAGATACTGAAAGTGGAAGGGTATAGTGGGAAAGGAAGGGTGGAGATTTATCAGAGTTAAGCATGAAAATGTCATAAAGAAACCTGTTACGGTGTGAGCTATTTTTTAAAAGCTTTTAACTGCATGTATATATGGTGTATATATGGTATGTGAGCATATGCGAAGGGTCAGCAGATGACAGGGACAACTTGAGGAAACTGATTCTCTTCTTCTACCATGTTAGTCCTGGGAATTGAAGTCTGGTTGCCAGGTTTGGCAGCAGGTGCCTCTACCCTCTGAGCCATCTCTCCAGCCCTGAAACTTTAAATAAATAAATAAAGCCTGGTTTGGCAGAATAGGGGTACCATTCCAACTACTTGAGAAACTGAAACAGGAGGATCATGAATTCAAGGCCTTCCTAGGCTACAGGACAGGTTTGAGGTCACTTTGGGCAACCTAGTGAGACTCTGTCTCAAAAAGTAAGTGTAGGGTACTGGAGTTGTAGACTATTGGTACAGTGTCTGCCATAGAATCCTAATGCCACCAAAAGAAAAGAAATACTAGCAAGCAGCACATCATAATTTCTTTTTAAATTTTTGTTCATTTAATTGTGTGTGTGTGTGTGTGAGTGTGTGTGTGTGAGTGAGTGTGTGTGGGGGGGGGGGGCGGGGAGCGAGGTCTGCTATGGCTCCCAGGTGGAGGTCAGAGGACAACTTTGTGGAGTAGTTATCTCCTGTCATGAAGGTCCCAGGAATCAAAATAAGGTCACCAGGTTTGTGCAGTTTTATCTATCAAACCATCTCACCAGCCTCATTATAAATATAGTTTCTGTTAGATGAATGCATATTAAATTGTACAGTCATAAAGTTGAGAGATCATAAGACAAACAGGGTCCACAGACTTCCTAGGGTTATTCATAAAAGCCCAGTAATGGAGATAAGGGAGATAGATGTCCATGCTGGTTTGATGGATAAGTAATATGTAGCCCATCCATATGATAAAATATTATTCAGCAATGAAAAAACAAAAACAAAAAACCAAGCAAGCTGCGATACACAAGTGGACTTGAAATGGCCAGAGTGGGCTTTTCCCACGGGCAACAGTGGATTTGTGTTTGTCAGTGGCTGGAGCCTGACAACTAAGTAAGGTGGTAGGTTTCCTTTTGGTGTGATGAAACATTTTAAAACTGGCCATTGGGTCCATAAGATGGCTCATCACCAAGCCTGACGACCTGAGTTTTTGTTCCGGGACTCTTGAGAGAAGAGCCAACTCTTACGTGTTCTCTGACCTCCACACGCGTACTGTGGCACGTGCACAGACACAAACAAGTGTCGAATTGACGGCGACTGTGAATTGAGGACTGAGTGTGTTGGGAGGAAAGGAACTAGAAACGGGTATGTGTGCACGTGTGTGTCAGGGTCAGAAGATAACCTGGAGTATCAGTCCTCAGCTCGTATGAAGCGTGGACCCTCTTTTGCTGCAGCATTCAACTAAAGCTGGCCTGTGGGGATACTCAGGGCTCCCGAGGTTCACCTCCCACCTCACTGTATGAATGCCAGGGTTTACAAATGAGCATTGTTGGGCTTGGCTTGACTGGGGGATCTGAACTCAGATTGTCATAGTTGTTCTTCCTGTACTTAACCCTCTGAGCCATCTCCCCAGTCCTGCCTTGTTCTTTGACACTGATCTGGAACTCACCAGGTAGGCTAGTTTGGCCAGCCTGTGCACCCCAGGAAATTCCCCAGTCTTTGCCTCCCTAGTACCAGGGAAGTGCCACAAACATGTGCCCCACCATACCCAGACTCTTTATCTGAATTCTGGAGTCCAGCTTAGGTTCTCAATGCTTGCACTATCCACTGAGACATCTCCCCAGCCCCATGGGATGAACTGCTAAAAACGATTTTTAATTACATGTATTTATTTTACTTCTTGGGTCCACACATGCACTGCCCCAGTGTGTAGGTGGAAGTCGGAGACAGCCAGCAGGAAGTTCTTTCCTTCTACCATGTGAGTTCCAAGGATCAAACTCAGGTCAGCAAGCTTGGCAGCAAGCGCCTTCACCCATTAAGACATCTTGCTGGCCCTGGGACAGAATTTTAAGGAAGAGTTTGAAACTGAATAAGCCATAAGGTCAAGGGATAATGACCTTGAGATGCTAAGGAAACATGGTTGAGCGAGGACTATATCCTCTCACTCTGAAGGCTGAAACTGGAAATGCTGAGTTCAGGATCAGCCTGAGCTAAATAGTGAATCCCCCCATGCACTGGGATAAAGTCAGTTATAGACTTAGTGCCCCATAGAAGAAAGTTACGAAGCCAGTCCAGTGTGGCAAGGGTTGAGGCAGAGAGACGGGGGTACTACCTACATGGTACAGCCCTGGTGGGACAGGAAATCTTCCTCGGGTAAAAATTGCTGGGGTGAGCCTTCAGGGTTCCTGATAACTAGAACAGTGTGGTTGAGGGCTTTGGGTTGGTCCTTCCAACATAAACCCAGGTTGTCAGGTTCAGCGGCAAGCGCCTTCATCTTGCTGCCCTGAAAGCATTGATTTGTTTCCGTGTGTGCCTATATGTAATGTGTGTGCATGTGCTTGTGTATGTGCACATGTGTGTGCAGGTGTGCATGTATGTGTGGAGGCTAGAGGAGGATGCTGTTCTATCACTCTCTGCCTTACTCCTTTGAAATAGGGTCTCTCACAATGCCTATCCCAGGCATTCTCCTGCCTCAGCCTCCCACACAGCACCAGGGTTACAGGCACGCCTAGACATGCCCCGCTTTTCATATGGGTAACAGGGACTTGAACTTAGGCTTGGCACAGCAGGCACGTCTCACTCACTGAGGCATCTTCCAAACCCCCGCCTGATTTTGATTCAGGGTCTCTCACTGAACCTGGAGCTTGCTGATTCAAGCCCCAGGGATCCTCTGTCTCCACCCCTGGTCTAGGAGTACACCTGGGTTTAGGTCGTTGCTGGGATATGAACTCAGGTCCTGGTCACAGCCACCAAGCTCCAGGGATCTTCCTGTCTCTGTATCCCCCAGTACTGGAGGCATAGCCTAGCTTTTAAAAGGTGCGCCAGGGATCCAATTCAGATCCCTCGTGCTTTACCATTTGAGGCATCTCCCCACTCCAGAACCCTTGGCTTCTAGCCTCTCCCAGTGAGTACTGTGTACAGTACTTTTCCAGCATTTTGAAATTCAGGTAGTAGATTTAGACTCACTTAATCCGAGAAGGAAGAGATGATGGGTGTTGGAGGTAGTTTACCGTAAAGAATAATTGAGGGCCAACTAGGTGGCTCATCGGGTAAAGGTCCTTGCTGCTAAGCCTGATGACTTTGGCACACATACCCCACCTCAAATGTAAAGGGATACAAAAGCAAAAGCCACTGTGGTGACAACTGCATAGAACTTTAGCATATGGGAGTTAGAGACAGAGGAACCAAGAGTTTCAAGATACCTTCAGCTTCATCGTGACTTCAAGGGCCATCCTGTGCTACATGAGAACCTGCTTCAAAAAAATAATAAATAAATGGATACATTGTATCACCGCAGAGTGTCAGATACTCATGTTTGTCCCTGCAGTTTATAATCTTTCCAGCCCCGTGTATTCAGATATCACCTTACAGGGGCTGGGAAAGGACTCCTTGGTTAGAGTGTTTGCTGCTCAGGGGTGAGGGCCAGAATTTGAGCATCTTCAGACCCAGCACCCACATAAGTGCAAGGTTGGCAGAACACCTGTGACTAGCCACACTGGCTGTGGAGACTAGCCACACTGGCTGTGGAGACTAGCCACACTGGCTGTGGAGACTAGCCACACTGGCGAGCCCTGGCTTCTACCCGGAGACTCTGCCTCAGGGAATAATGTGGAAGAGTGATTGTGTAGGATTCCCTCCATCAATCCCAGGCCTCCAAATGCTTGCTTAACATGACACACACCCTTGAACTGGCACCCATACACACATGTGTATCCACATGTATGGAAAACATGAACACACATGTGAAAAGGGGAAAGGGCAAGACTCTTATCTCTTTAAAGACAAAGGTGGGAGAAAGGAAATGTCCCTCCCATCATCCCCCCTCCCAGGGTTGCACTCTGACCTTGATTGATACACAGGATATGTTAAAATATATCAAGCTCACACCCTTTTAGTTGTAAAAGGAATGCTAACGAAGTCCTTTGCAAAGTTCTGGAATTTTCCTGCCGTAGGAATTAGCTACTGACTTACATTTTAAAAAATTTTAGTACATTTTTACTTATTTGCACGGCAGGAAGGCCTGTGTGGAGGTCAGATGACAACTTGCAAAGGCTCAGTTCCCACCTAAAACCATATGAATCCTGGGCCTAGGGATCGAACTCAAATGGTCAGGCTTGGCAGCAATCATCTTTACTCACTAAGCCATCTTGCCAGCCCCCCCGTTTACTTAGATGAGTAGTTGGCTTTCTTTTAAGTTGGAAGCTTCTTTAAAAATTTTTAATATTCATTTTTATTTTATGTGTATGAGCGTTTTACGCGGCATGTGTGCGTTCATGGACCATATTTGTGCCTGGTGCCTGTGGAGGTCAGAAGAGGACATTGGCTACCCTGGAACTGAAATTATAGACAGTTGTGAGTCTCCCATGTCCATACTGGTAATTGAACCCAGGTCCTCTGCATGAACAGTCAGTGTTTTTAGCCTCTAAGCTGTTATACTGGCCTCCCTAGGCTCTGGGGAAGTTGAGGTGCTCGGAGTACAAAATGCCTTCTCCCCTTTTGCAGGCTTAGCACTCCATAGTTAATTCACTCTGCATTTCCTTCATTCTAATCTCTTCTGCTGTCAAGCAGGTGATCCCTGCCTGGCACATTTGTTTTGATGGTGGAATTGGCCCTCCCTTCCATAACAAGCTAATTAGATACAGTAGAGGGACCAGCAAACTACTCTGCAAAGACCCAAGTAGCCTGCACCAGCATAAGCCGGCGAAATCTCAGTGCGGACATGGGAGGGGCTCATGAAGCCCCACCCCTAGCCGAGAAGTCATTGACTGTTGGTGGCCTCCGGGGAAGGAGAGTTGATGTTCTTCAGGGATGTGGTCCCTGAAAGGCTACCCTTGCTCCCATACCAGAACATACCGGAACCTACCGGCAACTGTTAAGTGTATTCCGTGAGTTTTTGTTTTTGTTTTTAAAGAGCACAGGAAATTGGGAGGAGAAAGTGGTGCTGGGGATAGAGGAGTTCGAATAGAGAGAGGGGTAAATGAAGATGTGACCTTGTTCCAACAAGACTTCGTTGACAAGTTCAGATGTCTGACCCGTGGATCATTGTTGGTCAGCGTTTGTGGTAAGGGTGAATGGGGGCGGGGTGTGTTAGTGTGCGTGGGCAAGCACACATGTCCCAGCCTGTGTTTGTACCCACACACCCTTATACACAAAAGTGGAGTCTAGAGGCTGACGTCAAGTGTCCTCCTGAATCAATCTCTCTCTCTCTCTCTCTCTCTCTCTCTCTCTCTCTCTCTCTGCTTCGTTTGCGTCCTGGGCTCTCCCTGAACCTAGAGCTCACTGATTTGGCTAGACTGGCTGATCAGTAAGCCCTCCGGATTCCCACCTGTGTCCACCACCCCAAAGCTGGGATGATAGGTGCATACTCCCATAGCCTGGCTGATCAGTAAGCCCTCCGGATTCCCACCTGTGTCCACCACCCCAAAGCTGGGATGATAGGTGCATACTCCCATAGCCTGGCTTTTTTTACATGAAGTCCTCGTGCTTGTCCAACAAGTGCTTTACTCCCCAGCCATGTCCCCACCCCCTAGACTTGGCCTTGTTACAGTTCTGTCCCTAGGCTGTATGGCTTTGTAAAGGTGTGGTGTGGAGGCCACGGATGAGGAGATGGGCGCAACTGGACCTGAGTGTCTTCGAGGCTGAGTGGTGGTGTGGGCCCACTCTTTCCTCGAGGATTCCTTTTCTGCTACGGTGCGTGCTCTCTAGGGCATGGGTTAACAGAGTTCAGGGATTACCAGGTTATTGATTTATGGGTGGGGGGCATATGTGGAGGTTAAAGGACAATTCGGGAGAATCAGTTCTCTCCTTCCACCGTGTCAATCCTGGCCCAAACTCAGTTTACTGGACGTGGTAGCAGGGCCCTTTATCTGATGAACCATCTTGCTATCCCTCCACCAGGCTAAAAACAATACGGCCTTCTAGTTATTCTACTCCCCACGTCGGAAAGATTTACTTACCTTGGGCAAGTTCAGACCAGAGCATCCCTCCCATGGCAAATCTTTCTGGGATTCCCCTACCCTGACTCCATTTGGTGTATCTTTTTCCAGAAACGCAGTGAGTCAAAACACTCATTTCCAAAGTCATTAAAGGAAAGAGATCTCCCTCCCCCACCCCAAGGAGGAGGGGCATTCTGTGTACACCAGCTCTTCCCTGTTCCTGCCCAGGACAGACTGCTTTTCTATTCACTGAAAGGAAAAAAAAAAAAGCTACTAATCTCTTCAAGTATTTGTCCTCCTTCTGGCCACCTCTGTTGACACATATTCTTTATCTCACTAATAAAGCTTGGCTCTGTCCCTCTAATATTTATTTTTATTCTCACATGTGACTATTTGCCTGAACGATGTCTGTATACCATATACATGTATTGCCAGTAGAGTCCAGAAGAGGGAATCGGGTTCCTGAGGCAGCTGTGAACCACAAGGCGTGGGTGCTGGAACTGAATCTGGGTCCTCTGCAAGGACAACCAGAGCTCTTAACTGTCCCCATCTCTTTTAAGTAGAGGGGTGGGTGGGGCTTGGAGCTTTTTGGTATACAGTCAGTCACTGGATATATCTGTCTTCTGTAACCAACCACTTTCATTATTTCCAGACACTAACCTTGATTTTATTTAAAAATATTTCATTGCATTCGTTTATTGATTGATTGATTGATGATTGATTGATTGATTGGTTGATGATTGATCGATTGAGTGAGTGGCAGTCAGAGGATAGCTTGCAAGGGTCACTCTCCTTCCACCACGTGGATCCTGAAGATGGAACTGCCGGACTTGGAGGCAGCAGCACCTTTACTCATTGGCCATCTTACCACCCAGTTTTGATTTCCAAGTGACCAATTGAGTTGGCATAACTTTTTAAAAAAAAGATCGATACCCGGTATAATGTAAAACAGAAACCCACGTTAGTGTTCACCCGTCATCCTGCCTCTCTGCAGGTAGAGGCAGGAGGATCAGTTCACGGTCATCCTCAGCTACGTCGTCGTGAGTTTACTACAGTCAGCCTGGGGGTGAGCGAGGCTCTGTCTCAGAAACAAACGAAAACAAAACAGAAAAGATTCCCAGGAGGTGGCTGCGGTTCAGGCTCATCCTAGGCTACATGAGAGAGTTCAGGACCAGCCTGGGCTTACATGGCCACCGACTTTAAAAATATAAATAAATACCCAGAAGACAAGCAGCTATACTTCTAGGGATACCTACCTGAAGTGGGGGTGTTATTTTGCTAGGACCTCCATAGTTCAACATCTAGATTGCTTGATTGATTTGTTTCAAAGGTTTATTTCTTTTTATTTTATGTGTCTTAGTATTGTTTGCCTGCATGTATGTGTTTGTACCAGAACAGGGTGTCGGGTTTCCTGGAGGTGGAGTTACAGAAAGTTGTAAGCCACCTTATAGGTGCTGGGAACCAAGCTCTGGTCCTCTGAAAGAATAGCAAGGACTCCTAACCACTGAGCCATCATCCCAACCCCTGGTTTTTAAGTTGTTTTACACTCACTAAGTGTGGGAGTGGTGAAGGAGAGAGAGAGAATGCATGTCCATACATGGCCCCTGTGTGAGGGTCAGAGGACAGCCTGGGGAGTTTTCTTCCACCAGGTGGGTTCGAGGGAGCAAACACTTCTTTAGACTCAAATGCAAGCAGGTGCCTTTACCTGTTAGCCATTCCACTGGCCCAGCATCTGGCTTTGATTTGGTCAGAAGCATGTAAAATTCATATGGGCCTTTCAGTGGGTAAGGCAGGGTCTAGCCTAGGCTACCCTTGAACTCTCAGTATAGCCCAAGCTGGCCCATGTTACTCAACCTCCTGTGTGCTAGGATAACAGGCATGCACCTAGCTCCAAGTATCTGAAAGTCCCTCCACCCTATACCAGAAAGTAGTATGAAATTGCCGCTTGGAAGGAAGTGATCTTGTCCTACAGGACTAGCCTGGGCCATTCAGGGCTAGCTTCACTGCACATCTGTTAGCAGTGAGGTGACTTGTCTCACCCTTCATCTTGAGCTCATTCCTCTGGTGTCATGTATGGATGTCCCTCTCCAAGTACACATATAAAGGCCATTCCATCTGGCTGGCGGCTTGGTTGTAGCCTGCAAGCCTCAGTGTTCCTCCTGGCCACTGGCCACACCCAGCTTTTATATGGGTAATGGAGACTTGAACCCAGATCTTCATGCCTGCAGAGCGAATGCAGTGACCCACTGAGACACGTCCCTAGCTCCTTACTGGAGGCTCTAACAAATGATGGTCGTAGTTCATCAACCTTGACCGATAGTTCCAGTACCATCCACTCCACCACTGTGGAGCATCCGTAGTTAAGGGAGGCGTTTGTTCATGAGCTGGCCTGTCAGTACCAGGTGGGTTTCAGAGAGTGCAAAAACAGAAGCATGGGCTGTGGTGGAACTTAAGTCTTCCGGAAGCCACCCTCCACTACTGAGTTAGCGGTGTGTGTGTGTGTGTGTATACTCTGTGTGTTTACTCTGTGTATTGTGTGTGTGTGTGGCGGGGGTGTTTCCTTTCCTTCTATCATGTAGGTGCTGGGAACTGACACTGTCAGGCTTGAAGAGCTTGGGTCAGGGTTAGAGTGAAGGATTCCCTCCCCCCCCCTTCTTGTGTTCAAATGACCTCCCTTTTAAGGCACTAAGAATGATAAAGTTTAAAATGCCGCAGAGCGTGAGAAGTGCTCTTGACAGTTCCATGACTACATACATTACTTCCTATTTGTTATTAACTTACTAATTTCTTACTATTTGTTTTTTTATTTATGGTTAGCATACTGAAGGATGGCTGTCACAATGACACTTTGTACACAAGTTCTGTTGAACTTTGCACATACTTACCCTCCTAAGACTCTCCCTCATCCCACCGCCATCCTCATCCTCCCAAATAGTCTTCCTTCTGTTGTATTGGTTTTGTGTTTTGAGAAAGGGTTATGTAGAAAGGGTGTGTCATGTGGGCCAAATTTGCCTTGAACTTGTTACATAACATAGATTGGAACTTCTGGTCCTTCCGCCTCCGCCTCACAAGAGCTGGGATTGTAGGAGTGTACTACCATGCCCAGGTCTTCGTTGTTTGTTTGTTGTTTTTATTTGCGACAGAAACTCTCTAGGTAAACCAGGCTAGTCTAAAACCTGTCTGTGCCTCCCAAGCACTGTGACTATAGGTATATACCACTGTGCCTGGTGACTTTTTATTATGTATGTATGTATGTATTTGTGTGTGTGCTTGCATGCGTTTAGAGAGTTATGTGCCTTTTGCATGTCCACATGTGTGTAGCAAACGTGTGCATACACATGTAGAAGACTCAAATTGACACTGACTTTTCCCCCCACTTTATTGAGGGATCTCACTGAACCTTTAGCCCACTGAGTTGGCCAGTCTCAGCCAGTTAGTTCATCTAGGGGACCTTTGCCAGCTTTCCAAGTGTTGGAATTAACAGCAGCCACCATGCCTGCCCAGCCTTCACATGGGCCCAGGAGATCCAAACTCTGATCTTCATGCTTACATGGTAAACACTGTCCACTGAGCCATCTCTGCAGCATGCCTGGCTGCTTTTTGTGTTTATTTAAACCTTGGCTCTATGTATGAGAGAAGCTATGACATAATCTTACCCAGTTACCCTCTCCTGTTTCTCCCCGCCCCCCATAGTCTTCTCTTTATTTTGCTGTCTCACACAATCTAAATTGCACACATAACACAGAGTGCCATTTATTTATTTTTTGGTATGTGAGAACGGGTATGAATCAGTATCTGTGTGCCTGTGAGTACATGCGTGTTCATGTGCACGTGCACACAAGTGCATGTACCTAGGTGTGTACATGGAGGCCAGGAGAGGACACCAGGGACCCTGTTCTATCTGCGTCTACTTTAGTTCCTCAAAGCAGGGTCTCTCACTGAAGCTAGAGTTGGACAGGCAGCGGGCAAACCTCAGAAATCCCCGTCTCTGACCCTCCAGCACACACTGCCACACCTGGCTTTGTTTTTGGATGCAAGAAACTCAAACTCAGGTCCTCATGCTTGCACAGCAAGTGTGTTAGCCCCCTGAACCATCTTTCTGGTCTCTAATGTGGTTTAAAAGGCAAGTTGGGACCGATGAGAAGACTCAACAGGTCATCTTGGCCTCAAGCCTGATGGTCTTAACTCAGTCCGGTTACCATGAGGTAGATGGGAAGAACACACACATACAGGAACACGCACACAAACACAAAACCAATGTTTGTTTGTTTGTTTAGTGTTTTTTTAAGGCTAGAGAACACACCTCTAATCCCAGCACTTGGGAGGCTACGAGGAAGGGTTGGTGTGGGGATCTGGAGTTCAGAGGATAGCTTGCCACGCAGGTCCTGTGCATTGAACCCAGGTCATAGGGCCTGGCAACAAGTGCCTTGCTGTTCTGATGACAATGATGACCATGACAGTGACAGTGACCCTGTCACCTCAGCCTTCTACGCATTTTGGGACACAGGGTCCATGGGAGCTCGTTGACTACATGCTTGGCTCCAATATCATATTCTTGGGGACCACAGGAAATGTGCACAGGGCTACCGAGATCATTCTGGAGCTGGCTGGCCTCTAGCCAAGCCCTTAACAGGATGGGTGAAACTTCTTCATTCAAACTAATTATTAGTGAACTGTTATGGACCTGAAAGGAGGCTGCCCCAGGCCAAACTCCCGCGCAGCGTCCAAACCTTTGCTTACTTTGTCATCAAGAGAGATGGTGAGGGAGAAAGCCTCCTTAACAAGGCTGGAGGGCACAGCCTACTGGAGGGGCCTGAACCACCACGTGAGAGGCTAAAATCTGAAAACTCAGCAACTTCCAGCAGTTGCCTGAGCCCAGCAAGGCCTGGGTGTAGAGAAGCTCCAGTCTCAGTGAGGTCTTCCCAACCCCACCGTCATTGGCATTAGAGCTAGAGAGACTGTAGTAGGCTGCCCTGGGGAATGCCTTTGGGAGTCCCCCTCACTCCCTCATTGAGATAATCAGAGGCAATGGGACAGGAACTGGGCTTGTAGCTCAGGGGTAAAGAAAGCCCAGAATACACCAGTGAGGTGTTGTGGGGTGTGGCTCAAAGATGGAACCGCTGTTCCCTCGCGGTGGAGCTAGGAGTACGGCAGCTTGGGTGGAGAGCCTGTCTGGAAACCTCCAGAGAGAGCCCGGTGGGCATTATACGTGGTTCAGCGTGTGCAAAGCCTGCCTAGCATACATGAGGTCGTGGGTTCCAAGCCCGTGTTTGCCTGCTTTTGGTGTTGTCCGTGTCTAGTGGACCCCTGCGCCGTTTCGAGCGATTTTTCAGAGCTTCAGAGGGAAGGAGCCCAGCTTTGCTTGCTGGTCTGTCGCCTACTCTCCCTTCCCTCTCAGATCCTACCTCAGTGACCCAGATCACATCCCTGGATCCTCTGCACCCTCCCTGCTCCCGAACCCCTACATTTCACAGGGCACGGAACTCCCCCCACCACCACCACCACCACCTGTCATTCCACCCTGTGGCTTCCTTAAAGGCCTTATCGTCTGGAATGCAGATGGCCAGACTGGTTTCCTGCTCTGTCCCTGTAATCACTGGCCTGCCTGTACCATCCCCTCTGTGAAGTGCAGGTTCCGTCATGCCTCTTCCTCTGTTGACACCCTAGTGCAGGAAGTAAAGGCACAAAGGCACCGTGTGCCCAGCCCCGCTGGCGAGCCCCATGCCACCCACTCCCAGCTGACTTGCCCTTAGTAAGCCTTAGTTCCTTTGTCTCACCTCCTGCTCTTTCCCATTGTTCCCTTCTGGAATGCGGTTCCTCTTCCTTCCCTTCTCTTAACAACCTCTTACTCATACTACAAAACCTAGTGCAGATGACCCTATGACATCTTCCTTAGGAGAAAGGACTTGAAACCTTCCAGGTTTCTTCAGTAACTGTGGGTTGCCATTCTTCGGTCACCTGGACTCCTCTGGGCTGTGACCCAGTGTCATTCCCTTACCTTACAGCTCTTCTCCAGAGATATTTTAACTCTGGGCAGATTTGTAAATAGATCTTACTTGGGGAATGGTAGCCTGGGCATTCGGGGATCATCAGTTGCAGAGCTGACCCCTCCCCCCCCGCCCCAGTTCCACCCATCCTGAAGGACTCATGGATTGTATGAAACTAATCCATATGGTCTCTTCTGCATTCCGGAAAGTTCCAGGATTCATTGCTTAGGCAGTAGCTTGGGAACTCGGGAGTCAGCAGAGGAGCCTTGCTCCATCTCCAGACATTGGTCTTAGTGAGACTCCAGTTAGCTGAGCAGGCATGGGAGGGACTAGCACATCGCTGATTAGGATCCTGAGGTTTGTACAAATTCTGGAAAATGTAGACAGCCTGTTTTGCTTACCTCTAAAACCTACATTAGGACCTGAGATGGCTCACTGAGTGAAGGCGTTTTCCACCAAGCCTGATGATGATCTGAGCTCCGTCTTCCCGACCCACAGAGTAGGAACAACTCCCCCTGACCTCCGCGGCATCCCCTACCGTGCATTCTGGATGCGCATGCACACACACAAATAAGGACAGTAATAAAGGCATTTTGTGTGTTTGCTTTTTGTTGTTCTGAGACAGGTCTCTCTTCATAGCCCTGGCTGTCTTAGAACTTGCTGCTGTGTAGATCAGGCTGGCTTTAATTCCAAAATTAAAGGTGTGTGCCACCATGCCCCCCCCCCCCGAAGTATTTATTTAGGTTTGGTTTTTGGTTTTCAGAGACAGGGTTTCTCTGTGTAGCTCTGTCTGTCCTGGAACTTGCTTGTAGACAAGTTTGGCCTCGGATTTAGAGATCCGCCTGCTTCTGCCTCCTGAGTGCTGGGATTAAAAGCTTACACCACCACCCAACTTTGAAATAATTTTTTAATTTATGTTTTTGGAGAAAACTCCCATATGTCACAAAATCCTTAAATCTACCTCCCTAAACTTGAGGAAAGAAAATGATTCTACTCCGCCCCCCTCCCCCGTGCTGAGGATGAACCCAAGGTTTCAAGCCCTGGTAAGCAACCCGTATCTCAGTCCTGAGGATATTTATACTGATTAAATTTCTCCTACCAGAAGAGCTTCAAAGTTTAGATTATTTCACCCAATTTGGAATATTTGCATATGCAAATTGAGCTAGCTTGAAATAAGACCTAATATAAACACAGAATTCATTCCCATTTTATCTATACCTCATGCACATGGCTTGAAGATAATTTCTTTTGATTTATTATTTTTGGAGACCATGTGTGTGGAGGAACTTATAGGGGCAGTTCTTTGCTTACTTGAGCCTTGGGGCTCAAACTCAAGATGTCGGGCATTGCCAGTAAAAGCCTTTTGGCTCTAGCAGAGCCATTGAAATCATTTTGGGCAGTCATTTTTCTTGTTTTTGTACAGATGTGTTTTGAGCGTAGCCCATCACGACAGACTAGGTGTGAAATTGCCCACTTGCTATATCATCTTGGTGCTTTAAAAATTTTGCATTTTGATGCAGTTTGTGTTTCAAGTTTGGAGATCTGAGATGTTTGACCCTCAGAACTCAGTAGAAGCAAGCCATTTGAAAACTTAACGTATTGAGCTCAATGTGATGGCACACCTGTGATGCAAATACTCAAGAGACTGAGGCCAGAGGATTACCTCAAATTTGGGTCCAGATAGGGCTTTAGAGTAAGAGAAAAATTAATGAGCCTGGTGCCAACCTGCCTTCTCCATCTGAGAGGTGGAGGCTGGGGGGGTTTCAGAAGTTCAAGGTCACCCCTGGTTGTAGAGAAAACTGGATGCCAGCCTGGGTTACAAGAAACCCTGTCTCATTAAAGAGTAGAAAGGCTGGAGCTGGCACTCCGTGGGTAGAGTCTCACTTCACATGGATAGGACCCTGGGTTCTATCTTCAGCACTGCACTAACCAGGTGCAGTAGTACACACCAGAAATCCCAGCACCTGGAGGATAGATAGCCTGGGCTACATGAGAGGAGAGAGAGAGAAAGGGGCCTCTAAAGGAACTGCTGACCCTTGACTCTGCTTCCCAACCTTTCTTTTTTTTTTTAAACATGTATTTAATGTGTGTGCCTATACACAGGCAATGGTACACCCGCAGAGGTCAAAGGGCAGGCAATGGCACACCTGCAGAGGTCAAAGGGCAACTTGGAGAAGTCAGTTCTCTTCTACCATGTGGGTTCCAGAGATCAAACTCAGGTTACCAGGCTTTGCGGCAAGCTCCCTTATTTGCTGAGCCATCTTGCCGGCCCTCCACCTTATTTCTTTGAGATAGAGCCTCTCACTTAAACATGTAGCTAACTGATTGGTTTGAATGACCAGCCAAAGGACTTTGGGGATTCGATAGCTCTCTGCCTCCCCAGGGCTGGCCTCAAACTCAGAGATCTCTCTGCCTTCTTGCCTCCTGAGTGCTGAGATTAAAGATGTGTACCACCCAGCTTCTGGACCCGGCATCTGTGTGGGGTCTGGTGGTCCACATCAAGCAGAACCTCACTCAGGAAGCCATCCCTCCACCCGCTGTTTAATTCCTTGAGACTTAATCTTAAATTCGTTTCATGCTATCAACAGAGACACGTGGGCTGGGGATTACTCAGAGAATTCATACCCAGCCCCGGGTTCAACCAATTTGTTCAAAATCCGCTTCAGGGAACTTGGGTTCAGAGAAAGAGGTAGCATTTCTTCAGGCCTTTGCAGGTGTTCCCTAAGGCCCATTTCTTACTGACCCAGAGTCTTTACAGCTGGGAAGCTTGCTCTCATCCCGGACACTGTGGGACTGACCACACCGGGCAGCCAACTGGTTTCTGCCCAAGAACGCTTCAGCTTTTTATTTTTTTTAAATTCCTTCTTAGATGAGTCACTAGGCAGTTCGCCTTAGTTCTTATCTTCATTAAGCAAGGCTCCAGCTGTAGGTAGTAGACACAAGGAGACCCGCAGGGCGTGGCGGCACATACCTGTCATCTCAGTGCTGGAGAGATTGAGGCAGGAGAACCCGGGGTTCAAGGGAAGCCTGGGCTATACAGTAGTAATCTTGTCTCAGAACAAAAACATAGCAGCTGTCGAAATAGGTCAGAGAGTAAAGGTACTTGTTGCCAAGCCTAATGACCTGAATTTGATTCTTGGAAACAACATGGTGGAAAGAATTGGTTCCCTTGAGGTGTCCCCTGACTTCCACCCATGGGCACATACAGTAAATACATAAACAAGCTGAGTGTGGTGGTACCCACCTTTAATTCTAGCACTCAGGAGGCAGAGGCAGGCGGATCTCTGAGTTTGAGGTCAGCCCGGTCTGCATAACTAGTTCAAGGCCGGCCAAATCTGTGTACTAAGACTCTCTCTGGGTGGATATAATGAAACAGTACACGTGCTGTATGGTATTTGCTGCCGATTGGATCTTGAATGCCTCTTAAAAGTCCATGCGTTGACTGTGTCCCAGCCTGTGGTGCTATTGGAAGGGGTGAGATTCTTGAAGAATAGAGCCCATGAAAGTTGGGTCGCTGGGGCCTACCATTGAAGGGAGTATTTGTTGGGGTCCAGACCCTTTCTTTCTCTGCTTTTTAGCTGTCATGAGAGGGAGGCCTTTTGCCGTGATATCTCAGGAACAGAGCAAACATGGAACCTGGAAGTGAAATAAACCTACCCACCTTTAGGGTGATTGTCCCAAGTATTTTGTAACAATAACATGAAACCCCTGAGCATAATTTTGGATATCAATTTAGAAAAAAATGCCTTATTAGACTGAGTGGTGTGGCTTAATGATAGAGGATTCTAGGCTCTGCTCTAGAATCCATCCAATGAGAGGCTTGGGGTGTGACTCAGTGGTAGAGCATGTGTCTAGAATTAAATCCCTTCAGACCAGAGTTCAGACCCTTCTGCACGGTAGAAGAACAGAACCGACTCCTGCGAGTTACTCTTTGACCAGGCATGTATCCACTATCAAAGTGTAATAAAAAAAATTTAAAAGAGAAAGCAAAGCTGCTAAGAGCACTCACCGCTCTGGCCGAGGGCCCAGGTTTGGTTATCAGCACCTACAGTGCAGTTCCCAGCCACCTCCAGACACCGGGCACGCATGTGGTGTACATGCACATACACAGGCGAACATTTATACTCATAGAATTAAAGTGACTGTTGAGAGACTCCCGTGCTTGGAATGTTTCTGCTCTGTTCCTTACAGGACCCTCTGGGAGAGGGCCTTCAGTCTGTCTCTCCAGCTGGCTTCTTTCATATGTTAATCTTAATGTCACTTTCTGCAGTTCTTATTTGCCACTCAACACCGCGCTCAAGAGAAATCTTCTTCTACCCAGCTGCTTACCAGCAGGCCACCCAAAAAGGCCGCCTTGCCCCCTTGCCGTAGGTCAAGTGACCAGGGGACATCCCTAGAGTCCATTCTTCAGTAGAGGACAAACTAGTGATTGTTGGGGGATGCAAGAAGAGGTAATATCTGCCCCACAGGTACCCCAGGCTGACTCATGCTTCTGACATAAGAAGACCCATTTAGGTGGGAGGAGATCCTAGAAAAACACCAGGAAAATTAGAAAAAAAAATTTTAGAAAGCTTATACCTTGTCATGAGATTGCCACTAGATTGAGGTCAGCCTCGACTACACAGAGAGATCCAGCTTAACAATAGCAGTAGTAGTCATAGTAGTCATAATGGCATGGTATAGACAGCAGTTTATGGGTAGATAGAGAGTTCAGGGACTGCATGGTGGGGCCTTTAAGAGGAGATCGATTCCCCTATCCCTGTAGCAGAAATAGGAGTCTCATAGCTTTCTGAGGGAGAGCCTGCAACCCAGAGCGGGAGCAGGGAAGGGGGTAGGATGATGAACATATGGCCGCCAATACTCTCCCTCTCCAGGAGAAAATCCCAGCAATTCACAGACAGTGTCTCAGGGAGCCCATAGGACTCAGAGGAAGAGCGGCCTCAGGCAGCTCCTGTTGCCTGAGCATTAGTCTGGTCCTTTCTTACGCAGGTGTCTTCCTCAGCCACCCTCTCCTATAGACTTTATTCTGTAGCTGATGATAACCCCTGATACAATGTGAACACCACATGCATATATCGTTAGAACGCATTGGAGATAGTGACCAGAATAAAGGTCACACAGGACTGGCCCAGAAACAAGTCTCCAGGCAGGAAGGTGGCTCAGTGGGTAAAAGGCTTGCTGTGGCAGCTTGAGGACCTGAGTTCTAATCCCTGATACCCGTGGAAAAGCCAGATGCAGTGCAACACACCTTTAATCGCAACACTCCTACAGTGACGTGAGACAGACAGGATCACCCTGACGCTTGAGAGCTGGTGTGCGGCGCGCACACACACACACACACACACACACACACATAAAAATGAAACAATTCTCCCAAGTGTTTTCCATCCAGAATCCTCACACTCTTCAGCTGTACAGTCTGCAGATATGGAGGGTGACTGTTCGGGTTTAGAGAGGGAGCATCCTTTCTGACTCTTACCTTCCAAGCTACAAGATGTCCTTTTAATTTTGCCGTGTCCCCTGAGGTGTAGAACGCGGCAGGTTATCCCTCCCACCCGTGTACTTGATTCTTTTCCATACCGACTTTCCTCTCTAACATCAGAACGAGGCAAGGCTGAGAAATCGATGAGTTCCGCTGCTCTCATCGATCGAGTCGATGCTCAGGTGGCAGAAAAGCCAGGGACTGTGAACTGCAAACTCCACTTTGCATCCGATATTTGTTCTTAATTGTCGCTTGAACTAGTGCAAGCAAACGCCTGCTAGAACTCTCCAGACGCAGCGAGCACTTTCAGCCTGTAACAGGAATCTTCCCGAAGAGTCGATGACAGAATAGGGTATCAATGCTGCCTCTGTGTGGGGGGACCAGTTTTTGCTGTTCCTCTCCCTCCCCCCACCCCTTTCACCCCCCCACCCCCGCCTACCCCACCCCACCCCACCCCACCCCCGCCTCCCAGGTTTTGTTTTCTCTAGAATGGCCTTTTTACAGAAAACTGGACATTTCCATTCCAGGGCCCAGCTTCCTTGGAGTGACATGAAAGGCATCAGCAGACCAGTGAGATCACTGGGGCCTGTAGACTGGAAGGAGATGAGTGGCTTCATATGTGTTGCTTTAAGATACTCATTTCCAGGCCTGGAAGTGTAGGTCAGTGTAGGACACTTGCCCAGTGACAGGACCTCACCTAGCATCAGCATGGTCTTCTCTCCTCCACAGGACAAAGGGTTGACAGTTTTCTTTTGTTCTTTCTTAATTCCATTTTTATCACGTTTTATTTATTATTGTTGTGGGGGGAGGTGGTATGCATGCCATATTGGGCATGTGGAGGTCAGAGGACAGCTTGCAGGAATCTGCTTCCTTTCGATCATGTAGGTCCGCTGGGCTTGGCTGCAAGCCTTTATCTGCTGAGCCGGCTCTCTGGGCCTTGGTTTTATATTTTAGGTGTGTTTGTTCATTTGGGCATTCTCTACACTGTAACACACACTGGCCTGGGACCTGTGGCAATCCTCCTACCTCACCCTTCCAAGTGCACTTGCATTATAGATATGAACCACCATGCCTTATTTAAAACATTGGTGATTCTAGAAGCTTCTGTGTTGTGGGATTATATGTTAAAGTCTAAAACTGGGCTGGAGAGATGGCTCAGCGATTAAGAGCACTGACTACTCTTCTGAAGTCCTGAGTTCAAATCCCAGAAACCACATGGTGGCTCACAACCATCCGTAATGAGATCTGACTCCCCCTTCTGGTGTGTCTGAAGACAACTACAGTATACTTACATATAATAATAAGTAAATCTTTGGGCCAGAGCGAGCGGAGCCGGAGTAAGCTGAGGTCCTGAGTTCAATTCCCAGCAACCACATGGTAGCTCACAACCATCTGTACAGCTACAGTGTACTCATATACATAAATAAATAAATAAATCTTTAAAGCCTAAAACTGATAAAGATCACTGAGTGCCTCATACTGGTCTTCCTGTGGAAGAGGTACCTATAAGTGGTTAACTACCTGATTGCATAAAGTGCCATACGCAGAAATAAGAAAACAAAAAGCAAAAACACATCTTTGTGGCCAGTGAAATAGATGGTTCAGCGGGTGAAGGTTCTTGCCACAAAGGTTAATGACAGAGTTCTCCAGGACCCACATGGCAGAAGGAAAGACTGAATTAACCCCCACCAATGGTCCTCTGACCTCCATACCCACGTCATGGTTTACACAGAGAGACACACACTGAATAAAGACTTTCAGTCATCTTGAAAGCAGCTTGCTGTCTGTTATAGAGAATGAGTGGGTTTTCTTATGCCCCTGTACCAAGAACTTTGTCAGTTTTCACGGTTGGCTTAGTCCCCTCCCCCTCCTCCCTGGGTCCCTTGCAGAGACAGCTCTGTGTCAGCCACCCCACCAGGGGCCTGCAGATCAATCCCACCTCTGCAGGGAGGGCAGACGGTGCTAATTGAGCTCTGGAGGGACTTTTGTTTTCCCCTCCCAGCGCCGGAGATCAAGCCCAGGACTTCTGTGTGTGACTTCTGTGAGTGCCAGGGACGCAAGCTGCCCGGCCACATCAGCTTTCTCCACCTTTTGAGAAGGTCTCTCAGGTAGCCTAGGATGGGTCTCCAGTTTGCTATGTAACTGAGGATGTCCTTGAACTATTGATCCATCTGCCTCTACCTTCTGAGTGGGGGTGGATTATAGGCAGGTGCCACCATGCCTGGTTTATTCAGTGATGGGATTGAATAAACCCAGGAATTTAGTTCCCAGGGCTTCCTGAACGCTAGACAAGCATTAGACCAGTGAGCTACATCCCGGCCCCCAAATTGTCTTTTATGGTTTTACAGATAGTTTTAGGAAACAGCTAAATATCCCTGTGTGGCCAGGTCTGAACCACACCCATGCTGCCCTTCCTTCCCACCATGGCTGTCTGCTTTAGGAAAGCCAGCAACAGGAGATGTTTTCCTGCCTCAAAGCTAAGAGCAGAATGACTAATGCAGGTGGAATGATGAGCTTCAGAAAGATGGCGGCTTCCAACACAGCTCTGTGTGTGTGTGTGTGTGTGTGTGTGTGTGTGTGTGTGTGTGTGTGTTTGCCCAGAAGAAAGATGGCAGCTTCCATCACAGCTGTGCGTGTGTTTGCCCAGCAGCTTTATTGAGGCACAGTTCACATACCACCCCAGTCGGTCACTTAAGCATGCAGCCCAGTGGCTTTTAATATGTTCACAGTGACCATAATCAAATTTAGAACTTCCAAAGGTGGGCTGGAAATGTAGCTCAGTGAGTAGGGCATTATTTCTTTAGCATGCACCAAGCCCTGGGTTCCACACCCAGCACAGCATAAACTGTCAGTCATCCCCAGTACTAAGGAGGTAGAGGCAGGAGGATCAGGAGTTCGATACCAGCGTGGGATACATGTTCATGAAACATAACTTCCCAAGGAAAAAAACTCCATACCCACTGGTCCATTCATGATTATCTCCCTGGACCTTGCCCGGCCTAGACATTACCTGTGGATGAATTCATGCAAACAGCAGTCTTTTGCGTTTTATTTCTAAATATTTGTTTGTTTATTATGTGTGTTCGGGTATGTATGCACCATGACACGTGTGTGGAGAGCAGAGAAAACTTCTGGATGTCTGTCCTCTCCTACGTTGTCAAGGCAGGGTTGTTCCTGCCACTCTGCTTCCTCCTCCAGGGAGCCCACCTGTCATTACAGATGCATCACATCCAACTTTCATGAATATTAATTTTATTTCAAATCATGTGAACGTGTATAGGCATGTGTACATGCATGTGTGTGCTCAAGGAAGCTAGGGGTCTCCAGATTCCCCTGGAGCTGGGTTCCCCAGTGTATGTGCTGGTAGCCAAATTCAGGTCCTTTGCAGGACCGATACATGCTCTTGACCACTGAGCCATCTCTTTAGCCCCAAAAAGCCATCTCTTTTTCACACCCTCGGTTCGTCCGGCTTATGCACCAAGTACTTTTCCCCACTAAGCCATTTTGCTGGGCCTGGACCTGACTTCCCTCCAGAGCATGGTTGTGTTTCTTCTGGATAGTATTTCCCTGGCTACATGGGACCACTCTGGGGTCATCCGTTGACCAGACCAGCGGGTTGGTAGACGATAGAGCAGTTTCTACTACTGACTCCCACAAACTGCACTGCTTATGGACCCCTGCCTAGGGAATAGCATTGTTAGCAATAGGCTGGACCTTCCCATATCAATTAACATAATTAAGACTACACCCATACACCCACATGCGCGCGCGCGCACGCACGCACACATACCCACCTGCACACACATACGCAGGCCCATCCAGTATAGATGGTTCCTCATCGAGATTCTTCCCAGGTGACTATAGGGTGTGTCAAGTGAACAATGAAAGCCAAGCACCGTGAGAAATTTGTTGTGACTGCAGGAGCAGCAAGACTGTGAGGTAGATATTAGAGCGTACTGGTGTTCCATGGCTACAGCCTCCTGTCTGTGGGTGTGGACTGCAGATTGACCACTTTCTGTAGTATTAAATATTAATTAATAGATCCCGACGCGGGGTGGTACCTGCCTCGGTAGTTTGTGTTCCCCAATGAAGGACACACAGCAGCCTTTATATTTCAATATGCTTTAAACAGCACAATAGTGGGCCACTGCCTAACCCCCACTGCTGCTGGAATCTACCTCCCGTGATAATGAGCTACTACTTACCAATTCCATGTCCTTTCTTGACTGCTCTAGACCCAGTTGGGCACCCCTCTGGGCCACACTCTCCTGGGCTCCTTCACATGGAAGCTATGCCTCTCTGTCCTGCACTCTTCTCAGTCAGGCGTGTGGTGTCTCTCCTCTCCCCTGCGAATCCTAAAATCCCATCTCTGTCTGTCCTCGTCAGCTATTGGCTGTCAGCATCTTTATTTGTCAGTCAGAACCAACTGGGGGGCAGGTTCCCAGAAGCTACATGCAGACACTTGTGTAAGCAGTTTTGGAGGGAACATGATTAGCAGTAATACAAGCAGCTACAGCTTTCCATATGAGAGATATGTGGGTATCTTTTTTTTTTTAATGTTTATTTAGTGACTATTTGTGGGAACACATGCAGTGCGACAGCATACTTGTAGAAGTCAAAAGACAATTTTCAGTAGTCGGTTCCCTACAACAGGCAGGAATCAAACCCTGGGCCCTGAACATGCCAGGAAGCACTCTACCATCAAGCTGTACCTCTAGCCTTTGATTTTAGGTTCTTGTTGTTTATTTAGTTTGTTTTAATGTTTTTAACTGATGGAGAGAAAGCTTGTTTGCACAGGCACACGTGTGTAGGTCAGAGAACAACTTGAAGTGGAAGGAATCAGCTGTCTCCTTCCACTATGTGGGTCTAGGGAATTGAGGGAATCAAATTCAGGATTAGTACCAAAGGGACTTTATCCACTGAATTCTAGCTCTTTTTGTATATTTTATGTGTATGCACTCCTGTATAGGTGTATAGTGGTGTACATAATGTCTATGTGTGTATGCATGTGTGTATAAGTATATGGTGGTGTGCTTAATGTATGTGTATATGCATGCATGTACAGGTGTTCGAGGAAGCCAGAATGTCTCAGATCTCTTGAAACTGGAGTTACAGGTGGTTGTGAGCCACCATGTGGGTGCTGGATACTGAACCGGCATCCTCTGCAAGAACAGAAAGTTCTCTTAACCACTGAGCCACCTTTCCAAGCTCTTTGTCCTTTTGTTTTTGAGACAGGCTGGCCTTAAACTCACGATCCTCCTACCTCATTCTCCTCAGCGTTTGGATTACAGGTGTATGTCCCCAAGGCTCACCATTAGCAATATTAATTAGCATTCTTTGGAGCTGGCCATTCCTAGATGGTATTTGTACTTTGTCTTCTCTGAATGTCGTGAAAGCAGAATTCAACTTGAGGTCAGACCTTAGTTCAGGAACTAGCTAGCTATGCTAAGAGGCCCGGCAGAGGCCCCATTCAGGTTTGTCCCATATTTGTGTGCTTAAATCATCATGGCCTGGGAGGGGTATGGTATGGTGTAGGAATAGCAGGAAATTCCTGCCCTGACCTGAGCCACTTCCATTTATGATTTTTTTTTTAATTTGTAAATGGGTGTGTGTGCCTTGGTTACATCTACATAGCCAACATCTACCATAATAATAGCAATTGTCATACAGTTATTAACTCAACGTCGGAACATTTGAGGCATGGGTCAGTGACATCCCCACCATGCTGGGCTGATAAACATATTGAATGTTATGAGGGCTGGGGATGTGGCTCCGCTGATAGATCACTTGGCTAGAGTCTAGGAAGTCCTGGGTTCCATGTCCAGCAGCCAATAAAAAGTATGGTGGTACACAGCTGTGGTGCTTGGGAGACGGAGGCAGGACTCTCAGAAGTCTCACGCTGTTCACAGCTACTGAGTTCCAGGCCCTCCAGGGCTACACAGAGAGACCCAGTCTCAAAGGGGGGGGGGGGGAGTAAAAAAAAAAAGAGTTTTTTATTTAATAAATAAATAAATCATGTTATTTAAATATTAAATAAAATAAAAATTAAAGGATGAATTTTAATTGAAAATATTTGCAGCAGGTAGTACTTCATATCTTAAGCTTCCTTCATGACCTCTCTGTCAGAAAATTTCCATTGTATTCTTAGTCTTTTTTTTTTGTTTTGTTTTGTTTTCGAGATAGGGTTTCTCTATATAGCCTTGGCTATCCTGGAACAAGACAGAGACAGAGAGAGAGATTTGTCTGGCCAGCGGTTTTGGAATCTAGAGCAACAGCACCCAGCAAGGGTCTTCCTACCGGTTCACCACATGGAAGAGAAGGGCAGGCTAGAAAACTAAAAAGAAGTGCATTTTTTCTTAACCAAATAGATCCTCAGAGGGTTGGGGCATGGTTCAGGGGTAGAACTACCCCTGCCTAGAATTTTCCAGTGAGGGGCTAGGGTGGGGGATGCTCAGAGTGCTGAAGAAAACTCACCTAGAACCTCTTAGTGAGGAATTAGGGTGTGGTTCAGTCATACAGTCCTGCCAAGACAGATCAGAGAGCCCAGTCCTGCCGAGAGAGCCCATCCCCCGTTTTGTTTTGTTTTGAAGCTGTTTTTCAGTCAGTGGGAGACAATTCCATCAGCGGGTGCGTGGATCCTCCTGTCCAGACCCTAAAACGCAAGCAGTTGGAATAAATAACCGTTCAGAGCTCCAATGTGTGTTGTCCATAAAACAGAATAATGAGTGAGCCTCAGGTACGCCCTGATGTTAGAATCCTATCCTACTCCAGGACGGATGAGCACAGCCCTCCAAGTCAGCATTGTGCCTCCAGGTCTGTAGGTCTGCGTTATCCTGACGTCCGATCTCAGATCAATTATCATCCTGAGTGTAGTGTCTGTGCCAAACGTGCCAAGTGCACAGCTCCCAACCGTAGATTATTTGCCGTGTGAACACAAGACATCCTTTGCTGCTGCCCCCTGCAAAGAGCGAGTGAGCGGAGTGTGGGAGAGCCATTCCCTTCTTTTTTTTTTTAATTGTTTTACCCAAAGAGAAAATTCTGTACCATTTGTACACCACACAGTCACAGTAGGGACCAGTTTCCAGCACACCAGCCCCACTGCTCCAGCCAATACAACGGGGGAAGGCGCAGCTCCGTTTTCTAGAAGGATCCCACCCAAGGCATCAAAACCAGCCGATCAGAGCCTGGGTACAGTGCCAGGCACCAGCATGGGGACCACACACTCTAAGGGTGGCGACAGGCGGGGGTCACTCCCTGGCCAGCCCGAACTGCCCTTCTATAGCTCTCTCCCCAGGAAATGGAACGAGAATGTCTTCTTGGATAATGAGCTATTGACTTCCAAGATCCTGTCTGTGCTGAGGCCCCAGACGGAGCGAGGCTTCAGAACAGGCAACCTCCGCTACCCTGCCCACTTTCTCAGCTCCAGCCCTGTATTTGCCTCTGTTACAGCCTCCCTGAAGGAGCACCCTCGGACCACACTTCTGTCTGATGGCAGCAGCCCAGCTCCTTCCAGGAATGTCGGCATGACCGTCTCTCAGAAAGGGGGTCTCCAGCCAACACCGAGCCCAGCTGGATCTGGGGTGCGACTTGGGTAAGCTGAGAAGGGGGTTACCTTTCTGCTGGCAGGTGCACTCACAGGGACGGGGTAGGGGTGGGGGGGAAAGATCATTAACACATGCTTTCTGAATCCCGGTGTTGTTCAAAATGTATCATTATCAGAGCAGTCTTACAGCCTGGGTTGGTCTAGAACTCACAGTGTTGTCAAAGATGACCTTGCGCCTGTTTTTCTAGATTGCATTTATTTATTTGTGTGGATATATTGGGGCACATGTGCTATAGCAGACATGAAGGTCAGAAGACAACTTTGAGGAGTTGGTTCTCTCCTACTGTTTGGGATCCAGGGATTGAATTTAATTATCAGTCTTGAAGGCAAGCACCTTTACTGTCTGAGCTATCTCACGCGCCTGGTCCATGCATTTTCTTTCTGGTTCTGGTATTTTGTTTTGTTTTTCAGTTTTTTTCTTTGAGACCAGGTTTCTCTGTATAGCCCTGACTGTCCTGGAACTCACTCTGATCTCAAACTTTGAGATCCACCTGCCTCTGTCTCCCAAGTGCTGGGATTAACAGTGTGTGCCACCAGTCCCTGGCTACGTTTTCTTTTTGTAAAACCAATGCATACCTGATTATGTTCAACTGCAGGTAGAAGCAGTTTGTGTAGCATAATGGTTTGGCATCCCCTGGACAGGGCTTACTCCTATTTTCCAAGTCATGCTCAGTGTCTTTTGGCTTCACCGTACATCAAGACAGTCTTATTAATACAGGACCAGAAGCTTTGACTTAGAACCACAGCATAACATAATGGTTATGTTCACTGATGAGTGGCTGGGGAAAGGAGCTGATATTCTTTTCGCTTTGTAAAGTCTCTCCTGTTACCCATTGCTGTGAGGCTGTGGATCCTGTAAGTGGTCACCAGTAAAGGCAGGGGCAGTTGGGTACTCCTGCACACAGGATGACTTACTGAGTCATCTTACTATGTCATTAGAAGCTGAGCATGCGCTCTGCCACACCACCAGCCGCTAAAAATATTTTTAAATTTCCAGAAAATGTGAGCAAGTAGCAGGTCTCCAGACTCCTTCCCTAGCCTACCCCTCAGCACACACAGACACAGTTGCCTCTGTGGTTCCGGCACATCTGTTACAGTTGCACCACCAGCTGATACATTGTCTAACCTAAACCAAGACAACACTTTAGTCAGCAGCCCAGGCTTTTCCCCTCATGTGGTCTGGGAGGACTCACCTAGAATTCCAAATTATGTTTCCCAACTTCTTTCCCTTCTTCCTGCCTCTTCCACATTTCCTTCCTTGCTCCTTACCCTCTTCCTCTCACGGGGGGTGGGATGCAGAGCCTTGAGCATCCTTAACACTGCACTGTATCCCTAGCACAGAAGCTTCCTAGTTTTTTTTTTTAAAAGATGACCTGTGACAAGTTAAAGAGTTCTCCTGGAATCCGGAAAGTTCTCCAAACACCTAATTAGAAGGAGGAACAATCCCATTTGCCTTAGAAATTCCGAGTAGGCATACGCATGCCTATTTAAGCCACTTTTGTTGGTGGTGGAGTTGGCTCTCTCCTTCCACTCCATGTGGAACCCAGGGGTTGAACTCAGGTCTCCAGGCTAAGAAGCATCTTCGCCCACAGAGCCGTCTCACTGGCCCTGATTTCTTTTTGTGAAATAAACATTTCAATCATTCCCACTCAGACCAATCGCTGGAGACATGGATGAAGCCGATTCCGTCTTTTTAAAATTGAAGCAGACGGCCGATGACTCTCTGTCACTCACATCCTCGAACACTGAGTCTGTCTTCATAGAAGGTATGGTCATTCCTCTGCCCTACTAGGGATGCCACAGGTTCGAGGTTCTACGGGGAAAGGCCAGAGGCTTCAGCAGGTCCGTAAACTTGACAGGGAGAGGTGGCAAGCACTGGGCCCTGACACCAACAACCCTCTGTCCTTCCCCCAGATCCTTACATTGCATCGCTGAGGTGTGAGATCGAATCAGATGCCCATGAGTTTGAGGCTGAGTCCTGGAGCCTATCTGTGGATTTAGCCTACGCCCAGAAACAAAAGAAGGAAGTGGTGAAGAGACAGGACGTCCTGTATGGTAAGGCGCCTAACGCCTGTGCCACTGTGCCGGCCTTCTCTTTAACTCTTCTTGCTTTCCATTCTTGTGTAAAAACAGTTTTGTGTGTGGTGCGTACCTGCACATGCCCGCCTTGTCAGGAAACACCTTTGTCCACTGAGCCATCTTACCAGCCCCGTTTTGGTTTTGGTTTCTCTTGGTTTGGTTTGGTTTTTTTGAGATAGACAGTCATAGCCTCAAACTCACCATGTAACCTCAAATAACCTTAAATAACCTCCCAAGTACTTGGAATTACAGACGGGCACTGCCCAACCTGATTATGCAGTGCTAGGAATAGAAGCCAGGGTTTTGTGCATGCTAAGCAAGGTCTCTACCAACTGTGCTAAATCCCAGCACCTTCTTCTTTTTATTTTTTTTTCCACCTAAGAGTCTTGAGGTATGTAGCCAGTCTCTTGGGAGACCCCGATATTTGCCTCACTTACTGCTCTCCCGGGACAGCCCTGCCTGTTGTACCAGGGAGGGTTTTGTTAGCACAGGTCCCTGCAAACCAGCCCGACAAGTGCCCAGGCTGATTCATGTTCCCCTTGTTAGTGACTGTCTCCATCTGTTTGGTCTGCTGGGACAGAATGCCATCAGCAGGGAAGTGTTTAGAGACTGAATCGTCCAGAATTTGGTGAAACCAGCTTCCTGGTCTTAGAGCGCGCCTCCCTGTCGTGTCTTCAGAGTGCTTAAGAGGCAGGAGCCTTTTTTATTTGTATGTGTGTTAATTCCAAATCCAAAGCACATGATAGTCACTGGTTTCATCTCTAACCTTCTTGGATTTTATTGTTGTTGGTTTGGTTTGTTATTTAGTAATTGTGGTTTTTAGTCTGAGGATTTCATACTTGAATACAGTGTGTTTATATCATTTTCGTACCTTCTTGTACACACTTGTGTGTGTGTGTGTGTGCGCGTGCGTGTGTGTGTGTGCGTGTGTAATGTGTGTCGCACAGGTAGAGAGCTCAGAGGACATTTGCAGAGTCTTTTTCTACCTTTTGTGAGTTCTAGAGCGTGAGCTTGAGGTCACCAAGATTATACAGCATGTGCAAGCGCCTTTATTCTCTGAGTCAACTAAGCCAGCCCAGCATCCTATTCTATAAACACATTTTCCTATCTGTGAAGATTTTACTTACCAGACCTAATAACTTTTCAGAGGCTCACCTTTTTTCTTTTTGTTTGTTTGTTTGTCTGTTTGTTTTTTCCCAGGCAGGATCTCTTGTGTAGCTCAGGCTAGCCTCAAAGTTGTTTTGTAACTGAGCATGACCTTGAACTTCTGATCCTCCTGCTTTCACTGCCAGAGTTCTCGGATGACAGGCCTGGTCCACTGTACCTGGGTCATGGGATGCTCAGGGTAGAACCTGGGTGTTTGTTCATGATAGGCAAGCATTTCTACAGCCATTCCTATTAATAACACGGAGGTTAGATTCCAGCACATGAATGGACCGCAGACATTGAGTTCAGGGTCCATTGAAGTCTATGTTTGATCACATTTATTCAGAGACATACAAACATCACCCCCACCAAGTCTAGAAGTTCCTCAGCATGACCTTCTTGACATAAGGCCAGAGGCTCCTTGGACATTGAGGTTCCACTGCACATTCCTAAATACTTTTTTTTTTTTTTTTTTTTTTTGCGGCTGCTTTGGCTTCAGACTCACATAGCACTTCTAATTAAGAAAGGCTAAAGGCCAAGTGTGATGGGAGACACCTGTTGTCACTATGGCAGGAAAGATGTTCGAGCCAGCCAGCCAGTCAGTCACATCTCTGCTCCCTAGCGGTACCCAAAGGGAGGATCACTGGAACTCCTTCCCTTCCAGCCTCTGCCTTCCAAGTTCTCCCACTTCAATAATAGTGTGATACCCAGTGTTTTAAGGTGGTGAGGCTAGACCGTGGCCTTGTGCACATCCTTACCTACGTCAGAACTATTCCTTCTTTTCTGTTCATTCTGTAACTGAGCTAGAACCTAGAAGCTAATGCTACTTAGCACCAATCCCAAGACCCTGTGTCAAGGAAAAGAAAAGAAAAGAAAAGAAAAGAGGACGAAACAGAGGCTGAAGGTGTGGCTGATTTGTCAAAATTCTCGCTGCACAAGCATGAGTTCAGATCCCAGTACCCGTGTGAAAAACTGCGCATAGCAGGGCAGGCGCATGCGTGACGCAGTATGGGGGAGGGGACTGCAGACTGCTCCGCCCAAGCAAGCTGAGCTGCGGAAGTGGCTTTGGAGGGTTTTGCTACACAGGGATGAAAACCTGAGTTGGATTCCAGCTGCCCTGCGAGAAGGTGGGCATGACCACGACGCATTCCTCCTCAACCCTAACATCAGGCAGGAACAGAGACAGGACCATTAGCACTCCGTGAACCAGCCTAGCTAGAGCATAACATGATCTTGTGGGGGGGGGGGGGCGGATACCCACGGCATCCTCTTCTGGCTTTGCATGTGTGCAGTCACACAGAAGAAAAATGTAGCAAATTGCATATATTTCAGTATGTACTATGGCAAAAAAAACAACTTGTGGGGGTGATTCTCTCCTATTACATGGGTTCTAGGGATTGAACTCAAATTGTCAGGCTTGGAAATAAGCACTTTTACCAACATAGTTTGAAACTTTTGATGTGTGTGAGTGTTTTGCCTGCATGTGTGCCTGGTGAATGCCAGAAAAGGATATCAGACACTCTGGAACTGGAGTTACAGATGGTTGTGAGCTGCTGTGTGAGTGCTGGGAATCAAACCCAGGTCCTTTGGAAGGACAACCAGTGGCCTTAGCCACTGATCGATCTCTGTAGCCCTATTTCCTATTTCTAATGTAGTTTTTAAAATATTTATTATTTTATATGACATGAGGGGTCTTAATATATGCTTGTGTACCATGTGGATGCAGGTAATGACAGAAGCTAGTGGAAGACATCAGATGCCCTGGAAGTGGAGTTACAGGTGGTTGTGAGCCTCCATGTGGGTGCTGGGAAGAAACCCCCAGGTCCTTTGCAAGAGCAGCAACAAGCTCTCCTAACCACTGAGCCACCTCTCCGGTTACCACGCCACCTTTGGGTTTTTTTTAAAGAGAGAAAGATACACTGTGTAACCCTGGAAATGCTTTGGAATTCACTGTGTAGACCAGGCCGCCCTTGAATCCAGAGATCTGTCTGTCCATGCTTCCAGCATGCTGGGATTAGACATGTGCGTCACCAGGCACAGCCTAAGGGAGGAAAACAGTTTTAATGGAGAACGATCAAGGAAGACACCAAGCACTGACCTTTAGCCCCCAGCCTCCATATGCTCTTCTGTATATAGATATATGTATACACATGGACCACACAGAAAAAGGAGGGAGGAGAAAGAGAGAATGTGTGCATGTACCTGGACCCAGCCACAGGGGCAGGGACGTGGGCAGGGAGCTGGCAGGGTCGATCCAGCTGCAGCAGGCCTCAGGGGCTGTGACGACCCTGGGAGGTAAGGCGAATCTTCCCACACCTCTGTTCCTGCAGAGCTGATGCAGACAGAGGCACATCACGTGCGCACACTAAAGATCATGCTGAAAGTGTACTCCAGAGCCCTGCAGGAGGAGCTGCAATTCAGTGGCCAGGCCGTCAGCCGCCTGTTCCCATGTGCTGATGACCTACTGGACATGCACAGCCACTTCCTTGCCCGCCTTAAGGAGCGCCGGCAGGAGTTCCTAGAGGAGGGCAGTGATCGGAATTATGTCATCCAAAAGATCGGAGATGTCCTCGTTCAGCAGGTAGGTGCTATGACCAGGATGGGCCACACCCCTCTCCACCCTGCCTTCCTTCTCTCTGATGGTAAGATGATGATGGCTCTGGTATAGTACATGCCCACCATCCCAGAAAGCACACAGTGCCAGCCAGTTCCTGTCCAGATTGCTCTTGTCTTAGGAACCCCTAACCCGGAAGGGCAATCAGACATGTGTAAACACTATTCAGTATTGCATTCTCAGCTAGGGATCTACCTCTGTTGGTAGAGCCTTGCCTGGCATGCAGAAAGCCTTGAGTACCATCCCTAGCACAGCAGGTTAGGCATGCTGGTTTCTGCCCCTTGGGAGGATCGGGAGTTCATCGTCATCATCATCATTGACATAGTGGGATATGGTGAGTTGAAGTCCATCCTGGGGCCTAGAGGTCCTATCTCAAAAGGGAAAAAAAAATTGCATGATTTTGTCTTGTTGGTTGGTATCTTGTTAGGTTTTCAGGCAGGACCTCTGGTAGCTCACCTGGCTTGAACCTCAAAACGATCCTCTTGACTCCTCTTGCTCAGTGCTGGGATTACTGATGTTCCCACATACAGTTTATGGAGTTGTGTCTCCAGCCCCTAACTGCTAGGGGGTAGGATATGCATACAGTGCAGGTGCCTTCTGAGCCAGAGGTGGAAGCCAGGTGGCCTCCATCATTACCTGCTTATTTTTTTTTAAGAGAATTATTTATAAGCCAGGCAGTGATGGCACGCCCCTTTACTCCTTTAGCTCAGGAGGCAAATGGATCTCTGAGTTCAAGGCCAGCCTGGTCTACAGAGCGGGTTCCAGAACAGCCAGGGATATGCAGAGAAAGCCTGCCTTGAAAAACAAAAAAAAAAAGAAAGAAAGAAAAAAGAAAAGAGAGAGAAAAAGATAATCATTTATCATATGTGTGACCGTCGTTCGTGTGCCATGGTACCTGAGGAAGTCGGAGGACAATTTTCAGGAATTGATTTTCCCCCTCTACCACGTAGATCTCAGGAATCAAACTCAGTTTATCCGGCTCAGAAGCAAGGTCTTTACTACTGAGCATTCTTGGCGGTCCTCTTCCTTTCTTTATTTCTCTGTTTCTCTTTTCTTTCCTTTTCTATTTTTTGTTTTGATTTTTATTTGTTTTATTTTTTATTTGTTTATCTCTCTATGTAGCCTTGGAGTCCAGGAACTTGCTGTGCTGACCAGGGTGACCTAGACGTCACAGAGACACCTGCCTCTGCTTTTTAGTGCTGGGATTGAAGGCATGTGCCACCATGCCAGGCTGGGGCAGGGAATTTGAATGCACCTAGAGCTGAGTGTTTTGGCTGCTTAGCTGCCCAGGGAGCCCCTACAATCCTCCTGCCTCGGCCTCCCAGCACTGCAGTTATAGGCACTGCCTGACTTAGTTCTTTAGGCAGATGCTGAAGACCTTACTAAGCCCAGGCCTTTGTGCCCACTGAGCCGTCTCCCCAGGGGCCAGAGCTAGCCATTGTAGGTCTGCTTACTTCAGCTGCTCCTTCTGATCCTAGGACAAGATGGACCGAAGGGAGCGGGATCAAGAGTTTGAAGCCAGCCTCACAACCTAAGAAAACCCTTCACTAAGCCAGAAAGAAATCATTCCATGCTATGAAAGGGAAATTTCACTTTTAGGACTCAATCCATAGCAGTAGCTTAAGGCCACCTGATGGTGTGGACCAGAAGCACCTGAGAATGGGGACAGGCAGAGCTCAGGACAGTTCTCTTACCTCCTTGTGCATCGAGGCGCCGAGTAAGCTCTAGGCCAAGGAGACATGGGAGGGAATGGTCAGGGGAAATACAATTCTTAGCATGAGCAGATGAGCCAGATGGAAGCAATCACAGTTCGTTTCCTGCTAACTTTTCCATCTCCTTTCCATGTTAGTTCTCAGGAGAAACTGGGGAGAGAATGAAGGAGAAATACGGCGTGTTCTGTAGTGGCCACAATGATGCGGTCAGTCACTACAAGTTATTGCTACAGCAGAGTAAGAAGTTTCAAAACTTAATCAAGGTAAAGAAAAAACAAAAAAATGTTGTGTTTGTGTGTCTGAGGGGATGTGGGGGTGTGTGAGGGGGTGGGGGTGCTTGCATGGACACACACATGTACCCTGCCACCTGATAACCTTGGATGTGAGTTTGTGAGTTCTCTTGTACCTTGATTGAGTTAGTAACTCCTGTTCTCCACCAGACAAGCTGACCTTGGGGCTTCTGGGAGTCTCCCATCTCACTTTTGAAGTACTGTGATTACAGACACGCACCATTATACCTGGCTTTATGTGGGTCTAACTAGGTATCCCAGTATGGCTTCAAACTTGCAGATTCCCCCTGCCTCAGCCTCCCAAGGTCTATGGTTACAGGGTGTACCACCATGCCACCTCACTCTTGCATTCATTCATTCATTTGCTGTCAGACTCTTATGGAATCCATACTGACCATAAACCTTTGTGTAGCAAAGGATGACCCTGAATTCATGATCCTCCTGCCTCTGCCCTATCAAGTATTGGGGTGACAGGATTGTGTTACTATGACCAGTCTATGTACCAGTGGGGATGGAGCCCAGGGTTTCAATCACACCACCAACTGAGCTACATCCCCAGCCCTCAATTTTGAGATCAGTATATAGTTCTGGTTAGCCTCAAGCTAGAATTACAGCTCGTGCCATGTGGGTCCTTTGAGGCATTGTCCCACTGAGGAACCACCCTTCAGAGCTATTGCCAACTTCCTAGAGTCCTGTGAGGCATGCACTCTTTGGTTTTTCGAGACAGGGTTTCTCTGTATAGCCCTGGCTGTCCTGGAACTCACTCTGTAGACCAGGCTGGCCTCGAACTCAGAAATCCACCTGCCTCTCAAGTGCTGGGATTAAAGGCGTGCACCACCACTGCCTGGCACATGCACTCTTCTTAAATCTTTCTTCTCTGGCTGGTTCCAGTGACCCTCAGGGCTTGTGACAGGATACTTGGATGCTGTCACGGCTGATGGTAAAGATGCTTGGCTGTTACCAAGCCTGACGACTTAATTTTGGTCCTATGATGGAAGGAGAGAACTGATCCTGAAAGTTGTTCTCTAACCTCCACACGGCCACACACACCAAACTAAGTAAATATACAAACAAACAAAAAAAAAAAACCAGGTGTAAGTCATCTCAACGCTAAGAAGGTAAAAGCAGGAGGATTAGAAGTTCAAGGTCATCCCAAGCTACATAGAAGGTCCAGCCTGGGCTATATATGACCCTGGCCTTAAAGAGGGGGGTTGTGGGGAGCTGAGCAGGGGTGGCGCACGCCTTTAATCCCTGCACTCAGGAGGCAGAGGCAGAGGCAGGTGGATCTCTGAGTTTGAAGCCAGAATGGTCTACAAAATGAAAGACAGACAGGAACACAAAGAAACCCTGTCTCAAAACAAAAAAAGAAAGGAGAAGCAGGCAGCTGTGCGCCTTTGCTGACACGTCCCCGTCCCTCATCCTCCCAGAATGTACAGCGTGCCAGGCAGAGTCCGAGGAGCTGCTCTCAGCCCCGACACGGAAACAGGTTTAAGTGCCACCCTGGTCCTTAGTTAAAGATCTGTGAGTAAATCAGGAGTGACCAGACAGCCAGTCTGGTCCTAAAGGGTTCTGGGATACGCGCTATCAGCCAGGATCAAGGACCAGGATTTGGGTTTGTGCGTGCACAAATGTGAATACACACCTGACACCCAATTTGTGTTCCTCAGAGTTAGTCCAGAGCTGGTTCTGTCTTCCTTCCCTGTTAGTTTGTTTTCTTGATTTGTTCTTTTTTTGTTTGTTTTGAAGCAGCTTCTAATGTACCTAGATTATCCTTGATCTTATTATGTGGCCCAGAATGACTTTGAAGTCCTGCCACCACCTCCCAAGTGTTGAGATTACAATAGCATACTTTCACACTCAACTTGACTTTTTTTTTAACTTTTATATTTATGTGGATGTATTTGTGCCAGAAATCATCAGATCTCCTGGAATTGGAGTTAAAAGTGATTGTGAGCTACCATGTAGGTACTGGGACCTTTTTCAGAACAGTTAGGTACTCTTAACTACTAAGCCATCATGTCTTCTTATTTTAAGACAAAATCTTGCCTACATATCCCGGGCTGTTCTATAACTTTCTCTGTAGCACAGGCTAACCCAAAATTACTGATCCTCCTGCTCTGAGTTCCAGATGTTGGATTTACACTGCACTACCCTTACCTTAATATTTCTACTCTTATTTTTATTTGCTTTTTAGCCCAGGCTACCCTCAAACTCAAGATCCTCCTGCCTTGGCCTCCCCAGTGTTAGAATTTCAGGCAGGCCCCACCACACCTGGCTTCTAACAATTTTACTGAGTGCCTACACATCTGAGGCCCTTTTTTATTTAGAAGGCAATCTCTGCTGGGGGTCGTAGAAGAAAGAAAAGGGTCAGAGCAAAGGTGGAAGGGCAGGAGCCCCTGGCCTGAGATGTTTCAACTGATTCAACCCAACGCTGAGCCTAGTGATCTCAGCTTCTCAAGGAAACTAATGCAGAACAATCCCTCAAAATCTACACGGTATCAAAAGACACAAAAAGGGCTGGAGAGGTGGCTTAGCCATTCATAGTGCTTGCTGCTCGGTCATCAGTTTGAAGTTTGTATCCTAGAAGGAGCCCGGCCCCCAGCACGTGCGTAACCTCAGCTCTGCTGTGGAGTTCGGGGAAGACAGGAGAATCGCTGAGACTTTCTGGCATCTAGCCTTAACAACAAAGCAAACAGAAACTCCGTGTTCAAGGAGAGACTCTCTCAAAGGGTATGGTAGTATAGGTTTCTAATCCCAGCATTAAGGGGCCAGCCTGGTCTGAGACAATATCTAAAAAAAAAAAAAAAAAAACCCTGGGTGAAGAGTGGCCGAGAAGAACCCCTATCCTGATGATGCCCTCTTCCAGTCTGTGAACACACACTCATACAGACCACCACCCCCCCACACACACCCCAAAAAAGGAACATGTTAACCGGCATAACAGTGCATGCCAACAATCATCAAACTCTGTCTGTCTGTCTGCCTTGAGATAAGCTTAGTAGTAAGTATTTGTTCAGCATGCTTGGGGCTCTGGGTTCAAACACAAATACAAGGGGTTAAGGATGGCGAGGGAAGGAGAGAAGAAAGACAAAGGAGTGAGGGAAGATAGAAGGAGAGCCAGGTGTAGTGGCACATGCCTTTAATCACAGCTCGGGAGCCAGAGGCTGGCAGATCTCTGAGTTCCAGAACAGCCAGGGTCACATGGGGAGCCCTGTCTCAAAAATGCCAAAAAGAAAGAAAGAAAGAAAGAAAGAAAGGAAGAAAGAAGAAAAAATTAAAATCTGTTTGTTTTCCATTTCACAGAAAATTGGCAACTTTTCCATTGTGCGACGGCTGGGAGTGCAGGAGTGTATCCTTCTGGTCACACAACGTATAACCAAGTACCCGGTGCTGGTGGAACGTATCATCCAGAACACAGAAGGTGGGAACACCCTCTGCCGTACCACTGGGTCTAGGTGGATTGGTGCCTCAGCCCACCAACTCTGGAATTTATCAATGGACTGGCCAAGTTCCCTCTTGTAATCTCCTATACTAGGCGCCAGGTACTCAGCACAGGAAGAGAGGAGCTAGGTGAGCCTCTGCTCTTAGCAAGTGCTGGGCCAAGGCAGGTCCCACCCAGGTCAGAATCTCCAAACTAGACACAAACCAGGTGAAAACAAGATGATTCCTGGGTCTGGAGATGGCCTAGCCATTAAGAAACCAGCTGCTCTTCCAGAGGACCCAGGCTTGAGTTCAAGCACTCACATGGTTCCTGAGGAATCTGATGCCCTCCATAGGCACTATATGTATGGTGCATAGACATACATGCAGACAAAATACCTATAAATGTAAAATAAAATTTTAAAAATTTAAATTTAAATGTTAAAAGAAAGGAAGAAAAGAAAATAACAAAGAATAAAAAGAAAGAAGTAAAAAAAGGAAAGAAGAAGGGTCTTGTGTTAAATGGCCAGGACAAGATCTGAGCTGGGTATAGTGATCACAGATGTTCTCTCAGGGGCCTAGTGTTATGTGACATTAATAAATGTCAACTTAGCTCAGATAGGATTTGGGAACTGACAATAGACGAATATAACCTGTTCATTGTGGAAAGATCCACATGTTCTACACCAGCCTAGGCTATATTATGAGATCCTGAATCCAAACTCAATCAGAAGAAAGGATGACATGCTGATAGCCACAGAGAGCATTCCAGTTGCCCGTGGGGGCCCAGTGTGGTGACCACCCCATCCATATTTCTGGTAGGTTTGGGCCAAGTGAAAATAGCAATGTACCACTAAAGTACAACTTGATGAGCCAATGACTTTGTTGAAGGTGCTTAAGAATATGGATATGTAGTTATTTATAGGAGTAGGAGTGACTCAAAGGTTTTACCAAAAACCATCCCAGCATTGATAAGGACTCAAGAAAGCTGTATACCTATAATTCTCTGCAGATCTTGTAGACAGCTACATGTTGGAGAGTCTCCTCTCCTTGGCAATCCTTATTGCTTATATAATCTTAGAGAGACCAACTGTGTGATTCTGGTGAGTTTCAGGGAATTCCCTGAGACTTGCTAGTTGTTTACTTTCTGAGTTTTAACAGCTTCCCTCCAGGATAGAATGTTTCAGTTCAGAGGAAATTGCTACACAACACATAGGCAGAAAGATCCACATGTTCTACACCAGTCTGGGCTACATTTTGAGATCCTGAATCCAAACTCAATCAAAAGAAAGGATGACATGCTGATAGCCACAGAGAGCATTCCAGGTGCTCTTGGGGGCCCAGCATGGTGACCACCCCTTTCCATGTTTCTGTTAGGTGTGGGCCAAGTGAAAATAGCAAGTTTTCTTACTAAAGAGACTGGTATCAACTCAAGATACCCCAAGTTCCCCAGACAAGGAGATTTATTTGCGTCCGGGGGAAAAGGGCAGGGATAAGAGACAGACAGGAGATAGAGCACAAGGGAGAAGGGGAAGAGAACAAGGAAAAAGGGAAAAAGGATATTTTTCCTGGAGGGACAAAGGACTGCCTGTGGATAGAAGGGAAACAGATGTGGTCCATAGGCAAATGGAACTATATAAAGGTAAAGGGGGAAACCCGTGTGTTAGGATGAGGGGTTTAATTTTAATTGGACAGGTTCATTAGGGCAGCCATTAAGGGGTTTGTGATTGCTGAACTTCAATATTTTGATAGCTGGACCTTGGTAGTCAGCCTGAGGAGGAGGAGGAAGTGGTCAAATACTTGGTGGCTAGCCTTAGGAATGCTGTTTAATGGTTTTTTAGCAAGGCAAAGGGAATGGGGGAGAAGGGCAAGACCTTCCAAAGCCATGTTTGCCATGTTCTGGCTGGCTAGAGTCCCTTCACCTACTGTGTCCTTCAGGTGGGAGGGGCCTTCTCTCAGTTGTAGCAGGAGGTGGAAGGAAGCTTTTTATGAAGAGCTAAAGGACTTGAGGGGAATCTGTATACAATAATGGTAGGAGTATGTATGCTGGGCTGGATAGTTTACGCCATTTGAACCACCAAACTTAACTTTTGTATTTGAGCAAAAGCTAAACTCTCAGCCAAGTGTGGTGGCACACACCTGTAATCCTAACATTCAAGAGTCAGAGGTAAAGCAAGTTTGAGGCCAGTCTGATCGATGACACTGAATTCTGGGCTAGCCAGGGCTACGGAACAAGACTTGTCTCAACAAAAAAAAGTAAAGGTCAGGAATAGTCCCAGCACTCAAGGCAGAGGCAGCGTAACCGCCAGGGCATGTGGAGAGACCCTGTCTCAAAGAATCAACAAAACACAACTAGCTCAGTGCCGTATGGCAGGCCTGTAATTCTCTAGCAGTGGCCCTAGGAAGCGCACACACCTCATAGATCCAGGTGCAGCACATCACCTTCTGTTGTGTTTGTGAGTATGGGCACAGAAACCAGTGCTCCCTCTGCTTACGTGTGACAGCTGGCACTGAGGACTACAAGGACCTGAGCCAGGCCCTGAACCTCATCAAAGACATCATCTCACAAGTGGACGCCAAAGTCAGTGAGTGCGAGAAGGACCAGCGCCTCAAGGAGATCGCAGCCAAGATGGACCTGAAGTCATCCAGCAAACTCAAAAACGGGCTGACCTTCCGAAAGGAGGACATGCTGCAGCGTCAGCTCTACCTGGAAGGCACCCTGTGCTGGAAGTCCACGTCTGGGCGCTTGAAAGGTAATGTTCTGCCTCTGGCCACCTCTAGTGGGTTTTGTGATAGATCTACATGGCCCTAGCTTGGAGTTCTAGTTGCTATGTTAGAGTGGTAGTCACCACCTTAGAGTGCCGGGCTCTATCTTGGATTGGTATTCCATTTAGAGTTGTCACCAAGCTAAGAGATGGGAACACAGCCAAACTTGCAACACTTGAATGTTTTCAAGTCTAAATGAGCCAGTGGACTACAGAGAACTGTACAGAGGAAGTGTTTAATTTAGACAAGATCCTCAGGAACGGGTCTTCCAGGGATGGGGTTGTAGGTCATTTGTTAAATGCTTTGACATTAATGAGGCCCTGGTTTCTATCTCCAACCCCAAGTAAACTTGAATGTAGTGACAGTCAGCTCTAGGGAAGTAGAAGCAAGAAGATTGGGAATTCAAGGTTGTCCTCAGCTACCTAGCAAGTTTGAGGCCAGAGTAGGATCCATGAAACCCAGTCTGAAAAGGAAAAGAAAAGAAAAGAAAAGGGCTCCCTATGACACTCATGTGCAAAACTCTCACTTCAAGAGATGCTCACAGCATCATACAGGGACAGGAGGCCAAGCAGGACTGGGATTGAGAGGGCCTGAGGCCAACCCTGCCTGAATCTGTGTAGACAAGATACGACCTGGGGCAGAAGGAGAAGTCCACTTCAACAAAGAGAACTCTGGCCCGAGTTGATCCCCAGCTAGGCTTGGTGGCACACGCCTGTAACCTTAGTGCTGGGGTGTCGCAGATACAGGCAGATTCCTGGAGCTAACTGACCAGCCAGCCTAACTGGATAAATGAGCTTCCGGTTCAGTGAGAGACCCTGTCTAAAAACTCAGGTCGAAGGCTGACGAGATAGCTCACTGTCCATTGGTGTCTGTTGCCAAGCCTAACAACCTGAGTTAGTTAGATGCCTGTCACCCAAATGTAGTGGAAGCATAAAATTAATAATACACGAAATAAATAAATTTAAAAAAAAAATAAGTGATCAGGGAAGATACCTCATATCAACCCCTAATGCGGGCACACACACACCGTTTATAAACACTGCACATGCCACCCATACACACAAAGTAGTAATGTAATAGATGAAGGACTGGAGAGATGACACAGCCATTATGAGCATCTCTTGCTCCTGTAGAAGATTCTAAATTTGGTGTCCAGACCCCACACTGGGCAGCCTACAGCTGCCTGTTACTCCAGCTCCAGGGATCCAACACCTCTAGCCACTGAGGGCGATTGCACACACAAACCACACACACACAGACACACACACAGTTAAAAAAAATCCTGACTGAACAAACTGCATGGCACACCGGCGCTCTGCCTTGAGCCCTGCACAGTCTGAGCCGGAGCCACCGAAGGGACCATCTGAGGAGAGCCTCCGGCATTCGTTGGTGCTGAGTCCCAGAACTCAGGAACTTTGGAAAGGGGTGAGTCAGAATTGGAACGTCTAGGAACCAGAAGCCAAAGCATCATAGCGCTTAAGCTGCCCCAAGCCCCTTTGGACATGTGACCACTCAGATTCTCCTTCGTGTGCTGGTCCCTGCAGATGTCCTCGCTGTCCTGCTGACTGATGTGCTTCTGCTGCTGCAAGAAAAGGATCAGAAATACGTCTTTGCTTCTGTGGTATGTGTCTGAAGGCTTCAAGGGCCCTACCAGCTGGGACAATACGGTGGTGGGCCCAATGAAGGGGCATGTCCGTGACAAAACACGGCGAAGGAACACAGGTTGGAAAATGCACTGAGAGGCACCCTGTCTCATCAGGGTCCTTCCAGAAGGTTCCAGCCAGCCTTGCTCCCTGGTATGGCGCTAATTCTCACTGAAAGGTCTCAGGTGGGAGGGCCTCAAGCAGGACACGAGGGTAAATTGTCATTGGGTAAGAAGTTTACTAAAAGAATTAGTAATGCCATAGGCGTACAGACAGGTGGCAGGCTGGAGGAGGCTCTAAAGAGAGTTCAGGCTCAAAAGGCAGAATGGGGAACCACTTTTTATAGGTGTGAAAGGAAAGGGGAGGGGTCACAAAGTCTGTCTCTGATTTCTGGGTGGCAGACCAGAGGAGCAGAACTCCAGGGTAGGACGTGAGGAGGAAGAGCACATCTAGTTGAGGTGTGGGAACTTACTTGAAGTGAGAAAGCGTGTCATTCTTCTGGAGTGGTCCCTGGGGAGTCTTTACTGACTCTGAGACAGATGTCTGTCTCCTCCCATGGCAACAGAGACGCCAGAATCTGCTCTGAGGATGGAGATGGCCGGGCTGTGGATGGGCAGAATGTGAGCTGGGTCTGGTCTGGAGCCAAGCACTTCCTTCCTGGAGTGTCCAAGGAGCCCCTTACAGATTCACAGACATATTCTCCATAACAGGAAGGGGGGGGTGGCGACCTATGAGACTAGGGAGAAAGAGAAAGGCTGCTGCCTGAGTAGCCCCTAGCCCAGCATCTAGAACATCCTTAATCTTCCCAGCCTCACCACTTTTCTGTGACTTTCCTGCTGCCCAACAGCCCCGGGTTCTCACAGACTCCAGGGTCTGGCCAAAGAACCTTACCTTGATGCACAGACATTAGATACACTGGTGAGGCCAGTTGTGAAAGGCCTGTGCTCTGGAGGTCTGTAGAGAAGGGAACGGGGATAGAGGCGGTTGGGCAGGAGAGCTGAAGAGAAGGACCTAAACTGAGTTCATGTGTCACACTTGCATGGGCCATTTGGGATTTGCATCAATTGACAAAGAACAAAAGACACAAAGACCTAGAGGTTCGTGTCAGTCCCTGAGTAAGCCTGGCCAGAGGCCATGCCCTCTGTGGATGAGTGTCAGAGAAAGGAGGGAGATGGGTGAAGGGAGTGAGGAAAGGTGGAACCAGAGGAAAGAGCTGGGTGTGATGCCCCCCCCCCGTCCCAGATTTCCAGCACAAAGTGATAGAAAGAGGTGATATGTAAATAAAAGGCAATCCTCTACCAAAGCAGATTATCCTTTAATCAGTCAATCCTGTCCCTTGTCACCCTATCCCACCTCTCCACAGAGTGGGTCAGATTATTTCGTTGCAGATGCTGTCTAGCCCAGCACACCTCTATGCCACCATAGTCTCACAGAGAGCAGAGATGACCACTGTGATAGCTGTGGGCCCCCCTCATACTGTCAGGAGACTTTGGAGCAGTGATAGGCTTGAACCAGTTGGGCCCTAAGCATCCAGGAAACACGCAAACACCACCATCTTCCCAGACCCTCTTGTCTTCCTGCCTCCTTTTATGATCTCCAGATGGATCACTTTGTATCCTGCATACCGTGTCACAGGCCTGACTTAGTCACCAGAAGCGCAACCACAGACATCGGCATTCACATGTCCCAGGAGCTATTTTTCAAAAAAGCGCACACACAGAAAGAGAAATCATCCAAGCTGGGCATGATGGCACACACTTGTCATCTCACGATTTGTAAATTCAGGACATTATATAGCCCAGGTTGGCCCTAGAACTCATTATTTAGCTGAGACTGGCCTTGAACTTCTGAGCTTCCTATTTCCAAACCTCAAGTGTTGGGGTGGCAGGCCTGTGACACCACACCTGGCCTAATGTTACAGTCCTATAAGGATACCAATTATATTGGATTAGGGCCACTATAAAAACAAACCTTGTTTAATGTGATTATATATTTAAAGGTCCTATCTCTACACACCATCATGTTCTGAGATACTCGGGCTTAGGACCTCAATATATGAATTATAAGAGAGTCTGGCAGCCAAGCAGTGGTGGTGCACACCTTTAATCCCAGCACTCAGGGAGCAGAGGCAAGTAAATCTCTGAATTTGAGGCTAGTCTGGTCTACAGAGTGAGTTCCAGGACAGCCAGAGCTGCACAGGAAGAAGCACTGTCTCACAAAACTCAGACACAGACAGACAGACAGACAGAATGAGAATGTGTGTGTGTGTGTGTGTGTGTGTGTGTGTGTGTGTGTGTGTGTGTGTGTGTGTCTGGGGTAATTTAACTCATAGCACTACTTAGGGTGTTCCTTTTGGGGCTAGCAAATGGTTCCATGGGTAAAGGTGCTTGATGACAAGCTTGATGGCCTGACCCAGTTCGGTACCCAGAACCCACATGGTGGAAGGCAAGGACTAACTCTCACAAGTTGTTCTCTGGTCTCCACAAGTTCACTATGCATGCAGGTTACAGACACACAAAATAAATGTTAAAAAATAATAATAGTAATAATAAAAGAGAGACCAGGTATGGTAGCACACACCTTTAACCCAGCACTTGGGAGGCAGAAACAGGCGGATCTCTGTGAGTTTGAGGCCAGTCTGATCTACAAAGTGAGTCCAGGACAGCCAGGGCTCTGTTACACAGAGAAACCTTGTCTTTTAAAAAAACAAAGCAAAAACAGGAGAGAGGTGCCCTTTTCTGGGCATGGTGGTCTATACCTGAAATCCCAACACTTGGGAAGCTGAGACAGGATCACTGTAAATTTGCAGCTAGCAGGGTTTCACGGTGAGTAGGGTGTGGTAGCACACACTTGTAACCGCGTGCTGGGGAGATAGATACCTGGTGCTCATCGCCACCTGCCCAGCAAGATTACAATGTCACACTTGTGACATTGTCTCAGAAACCAAAGTAGATGGCACCTGAGGAACAACAGCCAAGATCATCCTCTGCCTTCCGTGTGAACGGGGTACACACTGGGATTTTGGGCATGCCCCCCCCTCCTAGTCCCCCGCTATACCGGCCCTCTCTCCAGACTCAGAATTCCAGTGTTGGTTGGCTATAGTAAGACCAGTTTCCATCGCCTTCCTCCATGCAGGACTCAAAGCCGCCCGTCATCTCTCTGCAAAAGCTCATCGTGAGAGAGGTAGCCAACGAGGAGAAGGCCATGTTTCTGATCAGCGCCTCCATGCAGGCAGAGATGTACGAGATCTATACCAGCTCCAAAGAGGACAGGAACATCTGGATGGCCCACATCCGCCGAGCTGTGGAGAGGTGAGCCAAGCCCAGGGGCTCCTGCCTCTTCAGGCAGGCTCCTCCTCACATGTGACCCTGACCTCCCAGATGAACCAGCTGGCTGGCTGGTAAAAAGTTCGACCCACCAACTCTCCGCAGGTTCCGACCACGCTCCCACGCTCCTGCCGCCCCCAACTCTCTGGAGCTGCTGGTCTCTAGGCCCGCAAACTCTCCGGCCGTGCAGGGCCATAGGGTCTCCACTGGACCATCTCGCTCTGCCCTCCCTCTTTTAGCTACCTCTCCGGCGGGGGACCCCAACTTCCTCTTGCTACCACGCAACGCCCCACACACCCACGGTCTGCCAGCCTCTACCAAGTAGTTGGACGGTGAGCTGGCAGACCGTGGGTGTGTGGGGCATTGTGTAGAGGTGAGATGGACTCGTGGGACCCTGCAGGAGATGTGGTGGCCAGGCCCACAGGACTGCCATGGAGCTGGGGTCACGTGGACATGGTATTGCTCCATGGCGGGGTAGGAGAGCTGGCGGGTCGGTTTTTTTGAATATTTCCTGCCAGGCTTTGCTCCAACTCACTTTGTAGCCAATGATGACCCCAGATGAGCTAATGGAGTCTACTCCTTCTAATAGTAGCAGCCCGTCGCCATGCTCAGATAGCCTGGATATCCCAGCAAATGAGGGGGCAGGCAATTCTAACTCAGACCTTTATTGTGGGCCACTCGGGTAAACAGCTTGAGGCCAGCCTTGTTGGGGCACGTTGTAATGCCCTATCTTTGTTTCTTGGACTGAGTGCCCTCCAGATCCCAGCCCAGTGTCTGTTCTCTTCTACTTGACTGTAGCAGAGTCTTCCTCCCAGGTGGGCGTGGCCCGCTGTCGCCGCCTCCCCAGTCCCACCAGGCTCAGTCATCTCAGCTCTGACTGGTCCATCGCCTCCGGTGCCTGACAGACATCTGGAAGTGGCCACCTCCATGCCCGAGCTGGGCACTTTAAACCTGTACATGGGAGGCTGGAGAGGGAGTTCAGTGGCTAACAGCTCTGACTGCTTTTGCTGAGGACCCAGGTTAAGTTCCAAGTACCCACATAGGGTGGCAAACAACTGCCTGTAATTCTAATTCAGGGGATCTAATACCTCTTTCTGGCACCCACAGGTACCTGCACATACATAGCACATGCACACACATATAAATTAAATCCAATAATAAATAGTTCTTAAAGAAGGTATACAAGAAGCTGAGCGTGAGCATGGTGGCGTATACGTAGACTCCTCCTAAACTGAGGCAGGAGGATCACAAGTCACCCCTTTGAGAACTGTCATGGGTTGTAGGTTATCCTTGTCCTCTCTTCTCTTCCTCCAATCGAAGTCCCCCACAAAAGTGCAGGCCTAGGGCTGTGGTCAATTGTTGACAGAGTACACAAAGCCCTCACTGCAAACCCCAGCGCCACCGAGCTTGGTTTGATGGTGTGTGCCTGTTATTACAGCTCCTGAGTAGCAGAGGCAGGAGGATTAGCAATTCAACATCATCCTTGACCACAGTGGAGTCGAGGCTGCCCTGAGATGATGCATGGTGCCTGCTGTCTTTAAAAAGCAAAACAAGACAAATCATCAGTACTGGGTGGGGATGTAGGTCGGTGGAGGAGCCCTTTTATAGCTCGCACAGGCCTGCCTAGGAATCCTTTTCATAGTCACATGTCTTTATTGGAGCGGTGAGCTGTGGCACGCATGTAGATGGGGGTTGAAGGACAACTTTGGGTCGTCAGTTAGTCTCTTCTATCATAGAGATCCTGGGGTTAGAACTCAGGCACCAGAGGATCTCGGATGTCCTCTGTCATTCTTTGCCTATACTGCTGAGGCGGTCCCGTCTAGATCTAGGGCTCCATTATCTCCCAAGCCTTCTCAAGAGCCTGAGAGGGTCAGGAAGAGGATGCTCTGCAATGCTGGTGTCAGGACAGCTAACCCTCGGGACACTGATGGCAGCCATCCGTCCCCTCTCCCTGCAGCTGTCCTGATGAGGAGGAGGGCGTTTTCAGCGAGGCCGAGGATAGAAAGATAGCTGAAGCCCGCAACACGAAACTCCGGGAATTTCAAGGTAAGAGGGGTCAGGTAACCCATGGGTGCGAATCAAGCTTCTCTTGCTTCACTGAGGTTTAATGCACACACCGTAAGGTTCGCCCATTTTGAAGAGTTCAGTTCAAGGCCAGGAATGTGGCTTAGTAGTTGTTGACTAGCTTGCCCTGGGTTCCAGCACCAGTACCACATAACAGAAGGACATGTGTCAAGAGTTCAGGGGCATCTTAAGCTGTGTGGTGAGTAAAGCTGGCCAGAGCTAAAGACCAAACAAACAAATAAGTAGAAGAATAAAAATTAAACCGCACAATTAAAAAATAAGTAAATGGAGCTGGGAGTGGTGGTGCACGCCTTCACTCCCAGCACTTGCAAGGCAGAGGCCAGCAGATCTCTTGAGTTTGAGGCTAGCTTGGTCTAGAGAGTAAGTTCCAGGATAGCCAGGGCTACACAGAAAAACTGTCTCGGGGGAAAAAATTGTATAAGAAGTATCTGTGTGCGGGCAGTGGACATACAACCCATGTTCTTAACCACTGAGCCATCTCACCAGCCCCAGGAGGCCAAGGCGGGAAGATTGGTGGGAATTCGAAGCCAGCCTGTATTATGCAGCAAGACCAAGAATCCACAGCAAGACCGTGTCTCAAAAACAAAAACTTAATTAGTCAATAACACCTCTGTTTTCTGGGCAGACAAGACAGCTTAGCAAATAAAGATAGCTTACCACCAAGTCTGACAGTGTATGGCAAGGGGAAGCTCCAGTCTGGAGAGGGGATAAAATCCTATCTCAGCAAACAATAGGGGCTGGAGAGGGTTCAGATCCAACACCTACAAACAAGCCAGATGTCCTGTGCACACACGTAGCGGCGGGCCTGAAAAGTACAGAGACAAGGATTACCAGGATTTACCGGCTCACAGCTAAGAAAGCAAAGCCCCAGTTCTGAGGAGAGACCCTACCTCACGTGAATAGGCAGAATGACTGAGAAGCACACCCGTCATCCTCTTCTGGCCTTCAAGGGTGTGCACAGATGTGCACGCCCAAATATATTCGTGCACGCTCATATACACAAATAATTTGGGAGGCTTTTTGGAACAGGGTATGTAGTCCTGGCTGCATTTTGTAGACCAGAGATGCCTCTGCCTCCCCAGTGCTGGGATTAAAAGCGTGCACCACCACTGCCCCAGCAAGTAAATGTTTAAACAAACAGCAGCAACAACAACCAACCGGACTGGCAAGATGGATCAGTGTGTAGACCCTCGCTGCCGAGCCTGATGACCCAGATTCAATCCCCAAGTCCCACAGAATGGAAGAAATTGACTCCTACGCTATGCTTCGACCTCCATACACGTGCGTGCCCACAGACCTCCATACACAAATAAATGTAGTAAATTGTTTTTAATTTTTTTTTTTTTTTTTTTTTTTTGTCTTTCAAGACTCCCTATTCCAGACTCCTAGCTGTGCAGGAGCTTACCCGCCCCTTTGGTGTTCACAGTAGAGATAGGAGGAGCAGTCAGAGGACAGGACCACACTGCAAAGCTAGTGGTGTTGGAGAGAGGATAGGCCCTTGAAGGCACAGTCCAGCCTGGGGGCCCCACCCTCATAGCCTAACTCCAAGGGCAGATCCCTAAGGCTGACCACCACCTCTGGGTTCTCCTGTAGAGCGACTGAACCTGAAAGACCAGCTGATTGCCCAGAGCCTTCTGGAGAAACAGCAGATCTACCTGGAGATGGCTCAGCTGAGCGGGCTGGAAGAATCAGCCCAGTACCGAGGCCTCTTCCGAGGAGGAGGAGACCCCTCTGAGACCCTACGGGGGGAGCAGATTCTCAGATCAGCCATGAGTGAGAGTAAGTCACACACACACCCCCCCCCCGACTGAGCTATGCTATGATACTCCAGGGTGGACTACCTGGGAGACCAAAGCCAGGCCCACTGTCATTTTGCTTTTTTTCATAATCCAGGGAATGGAACCCAGCATGTGCAGTGGCTCTACAGCTAAGCTCTACCCAAATCCTTTAAGCACTTGCTCAACAAACACTCCCTGGGTGACCTTGTGTTCTGGAGCTAGGGAGGGGGAATAAAGCTTGAGATGGCCAGCAGGTAGGGGTACTAGCCTCCACATAAAACAGCCTGAGTTCAGTCCTAGAGATCCACATGGTAGAAGGAGAGAACCAATTTGTACAAATACACGTTGTCCTCTGACCACACGTGTGCTGTGTCACATGCATACACTCGAACACAATCAATCAATAAATGTAATCTAGATTGTTGTTAGTAAAACAAAGTTCCCAGATACAGGTATCCCTTCTTTTCTGGGATAGGTCCCTGATAATATCCTCAGGAAAATACATATGCTCTTTTGAGGGACTTCTGGAGTCCAGAATGCACCCTAACCTTGGACCAGAACCTTACCTCTCGTTCTGGCAGTCTTCCAGGCCTAACAGCCATGGTATATAAATCATGGGGTATGCATTGCCGGCTGTCTCCACAGTTCTAGCCTGACCGTGCAGAGACACCTCTGCCAGCCTCAGAGGTAGACCTGGTAAGGGGAGCCTTTATTGCTACAGGGGCTCCTAGCAGTACCAGGCCCCATGCTGTCGAGCAGGGTGGGCAGCCAGTGCTTAATGGCTCTCTTCCATCAGCAAGTGAGACCACTCAACCCTTTGCCTGCACAGATTAGCAAAGACCCAATGGGTGTCTTGCTCTCTCTGGCAACACCGGCCCTGCCCCTTCACCTCTGTCTCCTGAGGCTATTGTTCTTGGCCTCCAATAACACTGGCAAATCAATAACGCTGACTTGTGCTAGGAATATTCACCCTGCCTCTTCTCCTGGCTAGAGACTTTGAAATAGCGGCAGCCCATTGAAGGGTATATAGACTACTCTCACCCTCATGGGCAGCCCTCTTGTGTGGCTCTTCATTTAACATGTGTCTGTTACTAGACCTAGGTAAGGACTGGTACATCCCTAGACCCAGATAGAGAACTGATGACAAACCCAAGTAATAGTAACACCGGTCCGACTTGGTGAATCAGTAAGTTTGTTCTGGTCACTTACAGAAAGGAGCAAGGGTAAGGGGTTGCTTACAACTTAAAGGCAGCCACATCACTGAAAGCTACCCCCCAGCCTAGGTGATGATTAATGAAAGCTGGTACCCTGAGGCTCTCCTCAAGACTTGCAGGTTAAGTTGGCTGGACAGGTTGGAGAGTCTCTTCTCCCCAGCAGTCCTTTCTGTAGATAAACTTTAGTAGGTTTCAGGAACTTCCTGAGATTTGTACTTTGTTGACTTTCTGAATCTTAATAAGCCTCCCTTCAGAACTTCCTGAATCTTAAGGAGTCTGCCTCCAAGATGAATCGTTTCAAACCCAATGGCTGCCTGATTGCCTTCGATGGCTCAGGATGGGGCTCTGTTGTTAGAGTGCTTGCCTAGCACTGGGTTCTATCTTCAGCACTGCCTAGGCCGAGATAGTGGTGTGTGCCCTACTTACCTGTAGTATAACCCCATCGCCTGCTGACTCACGTCCCCCACCTCTCCCTCACAGTTGAGGGCATCCAGAGCCTCATCTGCCAGCGCCTGGGCAGCACCAGTAGCCAAGCGGAGGAGGGAGGTGTCTCTGCAGGCCTGCCTCGGAGGGCTGAGACCTTCGGGGGCTATGACAGTGTGGGCAGCCCCAGCAAGGGTAAGTATGTCACTTTCCTCTGAGGCTGTGTCTTAAGCTCACAAGTGGCAGATATTGTACGGTGTAATTTCTTGAAATTTTAGTCGTGAGCCTGTGCCTTTAATGGCTGAGTTCTCTCTCCAGACTTGGGAGTGTATTTCCTGACTGAGAACATCCTTGGGTATTGTGACTCTGTAGTACAAAGCTAGGACTCTGTAGCAGGCCTCTAGGAATACCCTAGCCTGCGTTTATTACATGGGCTTGGCTCAGAGGAGGGGAATCCCAAGCCTTGTGGGATTCATAACATCCTCTTGTGATCTGTTTGGGGTCTCCAGGCGGCAGCTTTAAAAGAAAGGTGTACAACAGTGACCCCAGGCCCCAAGACTGGCAGGGGCCTGCTAGCAGCCCAGACTCCATGCCCTGTGACAACAGCACCCCCAGTGGCAGCTATGAGGAATCGCCACAGACTGTAAGTGGCTTCTGGTAATTTTGATTGCGTGGGCAAAGACAGTCCCCGTTGACATAACTGCCACTAACATGACAGCCTTCAAAATTACTCCTGCAGACTCGTGGGAACGGCAGGTAGTGGCTTGGGAAGGAGGCAGAGGGGAGGATAGACACAACATCGTTGCCTCGATTTCATCAGGCCCAAAGCCCTTCATTGGTTCCACAAGTTCTCCAGAGTTTGTAGTGACAAAGTGCTCCTGACTGGCCCTTCCCTCCACCTTCGACTCAGTACATCCATTGTTACTGAGGTTTCCAGAGGCTAAGGCTGTCTGAAACTTGAACTGGATATGTATGTATTAATTGCACGAGTAGCCACACCAGCTCCACTTCTAAGCCCACCCTACTGTAGAGCTGGCGTCAGTCACCCACCCATCTCCCAGGCTCCCCCACACCTTCATTTTCCAGACTCTCAGATAGGCCTACATCAGATGGCCACAGGACCTCTGCCCCACAGTCACAGCCCAGCACTGAGTTCTGTTTCCTATACCAAGGACTTGTCTCCTCCCATAGTGAGCTGTGGTGGTTTAGATCCCATTTGACACTCTCATTCTTGTCTTACTAGGTGGAGATGCCTAGCACAGAGAGTAGCTCATGTCTGCCTGCCGTTCTGGAATCCGAGGTACCGCCCCCAGGCCATCTCCCCCAGGGACAGCATGCCCACATGCCCTAAGTACCATCATCAGGTAGACCAATTTGGCTTTCTCTCTGCAGCTGGTCCACCGGGTCCAGACACTTTCGCAGCTGCTTCTTAGTCTCCAGGTACCTGCAGCATCAGGGAGGGACTGGCTGCTCCTGCCCTCTGCTGGTGGGCCGGGTCTAGCCAAGTGCATGACTCTCACCAGACCCGCCCCTGTCTCTGACCACAGGCAGTCATCGCTCAGCAGGATAGCTATGTGGAGATGCAAAGAACAGCCATCCAGGAGCGCGAGAAGCAGTTCCGGCTGCAGTCTACACGCGGGAACCTGCTGCTAGAGCAAGAGCGGCAACGCAACTTTGAGAAGCAGCGTGAGGAGCGCGCCGGTGTGGAGAAGCTGCAAAGCCAGCTGCGCCAGGAGCAGCAGCGATGGGAGCGGGAACGGGCACGCCAGCAGCAGGAACTGGAGCTTGCGGGGGCGCGACTGCAGGAGCGAGAGGGCGAGGCGCGCCAGCTGCGCCAGCGGCTGGACCAGGAGCGCACCGAGCTGGAGCGACAGCGCCAGGCCTACCAGCATGACCTGGAGCGTCTGCGCGAGGCCCAGCGAGCCGTGGACCGTGAACGTGAGCGCCTGGAGCTGCTGCGCAGGTTCAAGAAACAGAACACTGTACCGGGGGCACTGCCCCCGGAGGCGCTGGCAGAGGTCAGTGGGCCTGTATGGAAATGTGACTCGGGGTTGTGCTTGCCTAGTGTGCATGAAGCCCCTAGTTCCGACTCCAACAATCCCCAGCACTGTTTTAAAAAAAAAAAAAAATATATATATATATATATATATATATATAATGTATAAAGAGACCCTGTCTCAAAAAACAAAAAAAACAAGTTTGTGAGTAGTCAAATATAAATTGTGTGGCCATATTTGAGAGAGAGATATAGAGAGAATATATATGTGGATCATGTGACCATGGGTATGTACATACTGATGTGCCCCAAGAACTGTCATTTACCAGAAGCAACTTTAGGTGGAGGCAGTGCTCTGCAGATTAGACCTCCCAGCTACAAACTGGACCCAGAGCTGGGTGAACAACACCCATTCATCTCTGAGCATTTGACAGCCATGTTTGGTCCTCCCTAGGCCAAAGCCACCAAAAGGCTAAGAAGCCTGGTGTGGGTTGATAGCCACCAGCAGGCTTAGCAGCAGTAGGACATGTCTTCTCTTACTTTCAGACCCAGCCTGCAAGTCACCCTCTCAGCTTCAATGGTGATGGGCAGGAGGGGCACTTGGCCCCAGCCAAAGCACCGGGAACCCAAGGGAGCACCCTGCTACATGGCACAGGACCCGAGTACGTAGAGCGACCTGAGGTGGCCCGTTGGGACAGTGCCCCCGCTGAGAGCCGGCCAGCCAAGAGCGATGTGCCCATCCAGCTGCTCAGTGCCACCAATCAGATTCAGAGGCAGACAGCCGTGCAGCAGCAGATCCCCACCAAGCTGGCCGCCTCCACCAAGGGTGGCAAGGACAAGGGCAGCAAGAGCAGGGCTTCCCAGCGTTGGGAGAGCTCAGGTGAGCTGCACCCCACCCCTGGAGCTCCAGGACCCCTACACCATGCAGAGAAGCAGCACCCGCCCCGCCCCGCACCGCACCATCCTGTACCACACCTCCCTGCCCCGCCCCACACCGCCTAGCCCTGCCCCGCACCGCACCGGCCCCGCACCGCACCGCCCCACCCGGAGTTCAAGGACCCCCTACACCATGCAGATAAGCAGCACCCGCCCCGCACCGCACCGCCCCCGTCCCGCACCGCCCCCGGAGCTCAAGGACCCCTACACCATGCAGAGAAGCAGCACCCGCCCCACACCACACCTCCCTGCCCCGCCCCACACCGCCCAGCCCTGTCCCGCACCGCACCGCCCCCCAGTGGAATCTGTTCAAGCAGCAGACCTGAAATGCAGATTTCAGACAGAGAGGCAGATAGCCAAGCACCAGCATGGGCAAGAAGGCAGAGAAACTCATTTTTCCAGTTGCATTTCTCGTGATAAAATGCCTCCAGGTTTGAGCCCATCGTTGTGAGGAGTCGCAGCAGTGAGAGCTTGAGGAAGTCAGTCATAGCCAGTGGGGAGCAGAGAGAAATGAATGCATGCATGCTTAGTGTCCAGCCAGCGTTCTCCACTCTCACCCAAACCTCAGCCCAAACCTAAGGAGTGGTGGAGCCCCAGGCTGGGTCTTGCACACTGATTAAGGCAAATAAGACAGACCCCCCCCCACAGACAGATACCCACAGGTCAGCCTGATGCAGACAATCCTTCAGCGGTACCTTTGTCCCAGGTTGTGTTGTTGACAAAACCAACCATCATGCTCATTTACTTAGGACCTCCCAACTGGGGCACAGGACAGACACTAGGGCTGTACCCAGCATCTTTATCCCCTCATCATAGAGATTCTCTATCCCTTGTTGACACAGAAGGTATCGTGGGACTTCTCCATAAGCAGAATCCACGTCCTAATGGGGAAAAGGCTGTCTGCTTGAAAGCCACCTGCTTCTCTCATGCCAACACTTAGCGACTCCACGCCACCTTTCAAAGTACTTATCTGGTGCCCATGCAGAAGTATGAGTAGGGGAGCCCCACCCCCACCAGATGGCATAGAGTCAGGTTCAAGCACCTTCCCTCTTGCAGCATCCTTCGACCTGAAGCAGCAGCTTCTCCTCAACAAGTTCATAGGCAAGGATGAGAATGCATCCCGAAACCGCCGCTCACTGAGTCCCGTCCTGCCTGCCGCCCATGGGCCTGCGCCTGTCCCAGGTGAGCCCAGCCACTGGTCACGAGGGCTGCTCACTGTTTACGATGGCTTCTGACACTCCTGTAACCACCCCCCAACTCTCTTCCAGATCCCAGCTTCCCAGCCCCGAGCCCGGCCCCAGCTGCCTCGCCCACTGAGGCCTTCAAGTTTGGGGGCACGTCACTGCCACCTGCCTCCCCAGCTCCCTCGCTGCCAACCACCCCACTCACCAGCACAGATGAAGTTGGCAAGGAAGACGTCATCTTCTTCTGAGGGGCCACAGCCCCAAGAGCAGACCCCTTTTCTATCCTTGTAACCCTTTATGTCTCCGGGGATCCTATGGGTGACTTCTGTCTGGCCGTCCCCTTCCCCTACCAGCACAGCCAGGCACCTGCTCCCCTGAGATTGCCCAGTTGGTGTCTTGGGTCTCACAGCTCTCTGTAGATTTAGTGGTAAAACATGGGTAGCCCCTTGAACATATACATACATACACACACACACACACACACACACACGCACGCTCAAACAAAGTTCTTTTTAAGTTGAAGGTGAAACCCCAGCTAAACCACAGAGCTATTTTAAACCAGAGGTTTAAAGTACAAAGCTTGGGAGCCAGGCTTCATAGCAGGCAGGTCTGAGAAGATACCGGCTCCAGGGGCAGACTCCATAATCCCCAGGAATCTCTGGATTGAACTGAGTCACTGTGCACCAGAAGGCACTAGAATCACCCGGAGTCCAGCAAATCTCCACTTGCAAAGCAGCAACTGGCACTGGCCACAGCCTTGACCCGTAAGTGAACTACTGGGCAACTACAGAGGACCACAGGGTTGGACAGACTCAGGCCGCCCCGGGGCAACCCACGGAGCAATGGATTGGATCTGTGGGTTCAGAAATCAGTCTGAAGAGGAGTTACCAACTGTCACTCCTTGTAGTAGTTCCAGGGTTTTCCCAACTCTGCTTCCCAAGCCTGCCATGTCGTCCCAGACAGACAGTGTTTGATCGCTGTGAAATGAGCAGGTTTCCCCTGGTCCCTTCAGTGTCCTGACAGAAAAGCAGAGCTAACACATTCAGGGACATGTGGAGGAATGGCCTAGTGACATTACCCAGTGAGTAGCCACAGATGGCCACCTTGGTACCACTTCAGTCTGTGCAGGGGTCGGGATAGCAGCTGGTCAGGTCTGGTCTTGTTCCCAGATCTGGGCAGGTCTGATTTCCAGGTCCTACCACATTTAGACCTGGCCAAGATTCAGAATCATCCCCTACCCAAGTTTCCCTGCTGCACCCTGCCCTGAAGTGCTAACAGGCAGGACCAAGTCCTACACTGATGGTTCTTAGTCCCAGAAAGGACAGGTCAGTCTCCAGAGCCCAGCATCCTAAGGAACCACTACCGAGAGCCCTGCCCTGTGATACTCAGGTAGACAGTACCTTAGATGGCCCGCAGACAGCCAGGCCATCTTCCACTGTGGAGCAGGGCAATGTCCCAGGCTGCTGGCATGAGCCACAGAGCCAAGACATAAGCATCCAGAAGCTCAGGGAGCAACTGTGGGTGTGGTCACCAAGAGTCCAGCAGCAAGCCGGTGACAGCAGGGTGCTGGAAGTGGTGGTCTCTGATGACTTCAGAGTGCCAGGAGTGGCATGGGGTCCCCCTTTTCCTCATCCCTAGGCTTGTGGACCCCAGCACCTTTCGTGTCTCTGTCTTGTGTCCAGAGTGTATCTACATCTACCAGACCTCATTGTGCCATGTTGCTAATCAGTGTTTCGTGTTTTGTTTTTGTTTTTGTTTTTTTGTACTGAGATGTTTCCGAGCACTTTAGGAAAGCTGACTTTAAGTTCCCACTCTGTGAAGAGAACATTCCAGTACCCAACAGAGCTGGGTGGGCTCGCCATCAGACACACCCAAACAGAGCAGGGTGGGCTCGCCATCAGACACACCCAAACAGAGCAGGGTGGGCTCGCCATCAGACACACCCAAACAGAGCTGGGTGGGCTCGCCATCAGACACACCCAAACAGAGCTGGGTGGGCTCGCCATCAGACACACCCAAACAGAGCTGGGTGGGCTCGCCATCAGACACACCCAAACAGAGCTGGGTGGGCTCGCCATCAGACACCATGACTTCTTGGATTTATAAGTTCAAATGGTTTTCCACTTTGCCCTGGGAAGGATTTAGTGTATCTCTGCCAGGTGGCCAGGTGGTTTCAGCTGTACACAGTAGGACAGTGTGTTATCTGTCACCAGCAGCCATGGGTCCTTCCTGGCAGATCTCATTTGTGAAGATGGTAAGCCAGCAGCATTCAATCTCTGAGGTTGAGTGGCATCCCTTGTCAATCATGACCGTGATCTTCGCCTACCCTTGGTTATTTTCACAGTGATAACAGAGCATCCTGGCAACAGGGTATTCTGGAACCACGCTAGAACTTATGACCCCGGATTCTAGCAATAAAAATATCCAAAGGATCTCAGGCTAAAACAGACCTTCTTTGGGGGTCGGGAATGCAGAGCGTGGAGCTGTGCCCTGCCAAGGGTTTGTTGACAAGGAACATGAATGTAGAAGGTGAGCCATGTTCAGTAGACCCAAGGGTGTGGCTCAGTCAGAAGAGTGCTCACCAAGCATGCATGAAGCCCCGAGTTCTATTTCCAGTTTGGCATGGTGGTACACGGTTGCAATCTCAGCACTCAGGAGGCAAAGGCAAAGGATCCGGAGTTTAAGATGGGGCTGGGGAGGTGGCCCAGTGCGTGAAGTGCTTGCCATGCAAGCGTGAGGGCCTAAGCCAGGTTAGAAGCCAGGTTGAGCAGCATGCATCTGCAATCCCAAAACTCGTACAAGATGGGAAGCAGGGACAAGAGACTGGTCAGCCAGCACAATGTACACAACAGTAAACAATAAAGAAACCCTAAGTGTGTCCTCTGACCTTCACATACACCTGTATTCACACGCACTGTGTGTGTTTATGTTTAAAGTCGGGGAGGGGGGTGCTGGAGAGGTGATTCAGTGTTTAAGAGCACTGGGTGCTCTTAGACCAGGCCAGGATTTGTTTCCCATGGTGGTTCCAAATCATGTTAACTCCAGTTCTAGGGGACCCAACCTCCATAGGAACCGGGCAAGCATGTGGTACATACACAAGTCTTTTTCTGAAAAATAAAAGTTTAGTTGGGTATGGTGGCACACACTTTTAATGCCACCACTCAGGAGGCAGAGGCAGACAGACCTCTATGAGTTTGAGGCCAGCCAAGGCTGCATAGTGAGACCCTATCCCTGTCTCAAAAACAAGTTCCAAGCATCCTTGGCTACATAGTAAATTCAAGGCCACCTGACCAAATAAGGCCTATTCTCAAACACAGAAAAATAAGCTATAAAGGGGACTAGAGCTCCTGGATGGAGGATGTGGCTCATACCTATGAGATCTTAGTTCCATCCCCATCCAGAACCACTGGACAGCTCAGGGGAGCTGCCTTTTCTGGAAATGTCCTTTTGTTCTATGTCTGTACCATACATGGTTAATGTCAAAGGTCTTCCCATGCAAGGCTTGAACCCTGATCAAGCTCAGCCTGTCTTACTGGCACCCTGACTCGGTAAGGCACTGAGGGTCTCATGGACTCAGTCTTCAGGTGAGGAACGGATACCAGGACTCCTACCTAATGGCCTTGAGAGTTAAGAGCAGAAGGAACCACCACAAATAGGAGCTGATCCTGGCCTACCCATGAGCCCTACACAGGTGCCCACAAGCAAAATGGTGGAATGCTTTGCTGGGGCCCTCTACCCCTCTGCCCCAGTGGGCCCAGCAGCCCAGCGGTCCACAACCACCTGTCTTCCTTATTTGGGGGAAAAAAAAGTTTCTTGGACTTTGGCCAGCTCCAAAAAGGGAAGGGCCTAGAGGGCATTGTATCCTGACAGTAGAACACATGAGTCATCCATCCCTAGTAACAAAAATTGGTAGGGAAGGGGAAGAAAGGGAAGGAAAAGAAATGTCTGTACTTGGGAAGCAGCCGTGCCTGTGCAGCGGGACTGTCTGAAAACACAAACACAGAAGGTTGGTATCATGTAAAGTTCAAAGGCCGCTGTCTCCTAGGCTGGTCTCAGTCTCTGAAGCAAACATTCTTGGCTTTCAGATTAAAAACCATACATGTGAACGGGTGACCGCAGCCAAGCCTAACAAACCATCGGTCCCCGGGACGTGGATGGTGGGAGCTGTGACACAACACACTAAAAATGTAATAGACACTTCAATCATTTGAAAAGAAGAAAAGGCCCAACCTACCATGGTCTCTTTGACTTATGACTCAGATCTATCTACAAGTCTTCAGAGAGGCCAACAACCATGGCCTGACCCCAGCTTAAATGGGGACTCTGTGGCCCTTGAGGTCCCTTCATTTAGGTGTGGCCTTCCTGGAGGCGGCAACCTATAGAACTGCAGGAAGTCCTGGGCTCAGTGGGCAGAGGTCAGTCAGATACTGAGAGACGAGTAGGCCGAGGGGTGGGACAGAGATGAGTGGTTTCCCACTCGTGTTCAATGCACCTGTGAGAGCAAACCTTGTGACAGAGGCCCAGAGGAGGGACTGTTCTAATCACCTCACATACACACTGGCACCATACCAAGAAATTTAATAGACATTCCTATGTTCCAGTTTTGCCGAAGCCCGACCTGAGGCACAACATGTCTCCCCCACTTATCTTTAGGCAGGCCAGCAGGTGGGAGGCTCTAGTGGTGTCCTCCCGGGATATCTTCCCGGGACTTTGCAGACCTGGCCTTGGCTCTGGGAGTCCTGAGGTTCTCATGTGCCCCCTTTCTCCCCAAAAGGGCAGCTTCCCCTGAAACCTTAGCTAGGACTTGAGAAGATCTCATTTCAGCCTCTTTCCCACCCAACCCAGGGGCCAGCACCAGAGTACACAGCTATGGATGCACCCATGGCCGGTGGTTTCCGCTCTGGGAATCAGTCGTGTTGAGCACCACAGTATCCTCCACCTGCCACTCCAGGGCCTCGTCAGGGGCTGTCTGTCTCAGCCTGTCTGCCAGCCCTGGCAGCTTGACACATGCTGAGGAGGGAGGAGATGGTACCCATGAGGCCCACCAGCCAAGGAGGGAAACGGCCAGCCCACAGGACGCCTCGGGGCAACCAGTGCACAGCATTTGCCAGGTCGGCCAGGTTGCTGAGTAGAGTTAAAACCTCTGAGCGTATCCTTTCCTCCATGGCCTTCCGCTTGCTTCTGGGCAACTGGCTGCGGGAGAGAAAGAAGAGAGAGCCACTCATTGCCTGCCTTTCCATATCCCCCGGCGGGGGGAGGGGGGAAGCAAACACAGAATGGCCCACAGCCTCAATTCCACACCTTCTCAGAATCCTTGGGCAGGGAGCATAGGAAGTATGACGGTTGTCCCAACTTCACATCACCCACCCTGCTGTGAGATCCAGCTACGGAGGCTCAGCCTACAGTCCTCATTCTAACAAACCTGTTTCCCTACCGGAGAAAAGCGGGACGTCCCACCCAGAGGCTAAAGCAATACTCTGTGAACACACACACACACACACACACACACACACACACACTCTCTCTCTCTCTCTCTCTCTCTCTCTCTCTCTCTCTCTCTCTCTCTCTCTCTCTCTCTCTCAAGCACTCCTTTCATAGTGATCCACCCCTGAAACCAACAGCCATCAGAGCTGTTGCCTGCCGGCTTTCTGTCATTTATGGAGAGGTGAGGAGGATCACTGAACCTTTCTTGGTCATTTTGGCTGCCTCCTCCTGACCTCCCAGCCCTGCTGTCTGCAACTCTACCCTAACTGCATGGAGGTACTATGAAGCTATGAGGAAGTTGCCACCTAGGCTGGAGTGAGACTTCCCAATGACAACAGCTTTTTGGAGGTCACCTACACTCAGGCTCTATTTGGTTCCACAAGTTGGAATTTGATTAAACTGCAGTTTGTCATTGGTGCCCTGTGAGGCATGGCAGGCATCTCTTCACAACTCTCCAGGGACAAAGTTCCTACATCAGCCCTGCAGAGCTCAGCAGGGAATGGGTCAGAGAGGTGACCACTCTACACAGCTCGAAGGAAAGGTTAGGACAAGGTACCTTGCCAAGGTGCCTGTGGGGCTCCGCAGCTTCTGTCTTAGCTTCAGCGTTGTCCACAGGGCCCTGCAACACGGGAGATATAGGGAGGCTCTGTCAGAGCAGCGTGACAAGCTGGGAGGGGCGGGGTCAGCTTCCCACAGCAGCTAAGGCAGCAAGAGCCACTACTGCCTTCAATCCAGGGAACCCTGAGACTGGCCACTGTCCGTATGTGGCCAGCCGTGGTCCTGCTTGCAGCCTCCTGCACAGCGACTAGCTGTGCCTTGGAAGAGAGACTTGTCCCTCTGTGAGACAAAGGCTGGGGTTCTGACCTAGTTAGCTTTAATTGTCAAACTGACTCAGCCTAGAATCATCTGAGAGGAAGGCTTTGATTAAGGATCAGATTAGCCTGTGGGCATATGGGGTGTGTGGGGTGGGTCACATTAATTACTAGAGAGCAAAGGAAGTCCTGACTGAGGGGAGTCCAGAGTAAATGTGTATGGTTGACAGGAGTATGGCCATGTCAAGGATTCGAATGCCTTAGCCTCATGGGAGTGGTAAAGCTTCCCAAAAGGATGAGGTTCAAGAGAGACTGCCAAGGTTTCCTAGGGGGTCTGAGTACAGATGATTGACCAGTGTGTACAAAAACTAGCCACTGCAGCTTCCTCCTCCCAGGTATCTAGTCTGAGGCTGCTGCCTACAGAGGCGTCCTCCTAACACTAGCTGAACCCCTCCCCACTTTCTCTGTCCCCCCCCCCGTACTGCACCTCATACTGCACATAATAAACTGAGGTTCCTGGGCACAGTGGCAGTAGGTGCCACTCCATTTGAGTGCGCACGCCCTGCCTGACCTCAGCTTTTCTCTCCTTTTGGTAGAGGTAATGGTCGGTTGGATGGTTTTGTTTTTGAGACAGGATTACATTATGTAAATCTGGCTCTCCTAGAACTCACTATATACACCAGAGTCCCCACTTTTCTATACATGTACCCAAGTCTCTGTCACTTGATGTCACAATCCTTTCCTCATTCTCTTTCCCTCCCTGGTCAGGGTTCCAGATCCAAACTCTGCAGGTGACGGTACTGATAAGGAACCAGCAGGCGGTGTTTTGACATGGTTCTCTGCCTGGAGTTCCTGCCCTGACTCCCCTTGCCTCTTCCTGATCTTCTGTTCTGAATTCTCGGATGACAGGCATGTACCACCATGTTGGTTTATGCAATTTCCGAGGATGGAAATGAGGGCCTCGTGCATGCCGAACCACATTCCTAGCCCAGGAGAGACCCATCACCAGCATGGGTCAGTGTGGACCTGCCCAGTGATAGACAGGAGGCCATAAGTAGCGGCCCAGGGTACATTAAAAGTTCAGCCCAGACATCCGCTCTAGAGTCTCTGAGTGCTGAGAGACAGTCAGTAGTGTGCATGGGGATGCAGACAGCAAGCTTAAGGGGACTTGGAAGTCAGCTGAGGTCAGCAAGAAAACCATATGCATGAAAGGACATTGGGATATTGTCTAAGCATGTCAGAGACGCATGCATCCAAAGGCTGGAAACGAATTGGCAGATCCAGGCCTGGTGGCACGGGCCTGGTGTCCCATCATCTTGGGAGGCTGAAGCAGGAGGATCTAAATTCAAAGCCTGCCTGGGATACTTCATGAAGTTCCGGCTCAAAATAAGTAAAATGAGTAGCTGGCAAGGTGGCTCAGGGGGTAAAGGCATTTGCAGCCAAGCCTGGTACCCTAAGTTTGATCCCCAGGATCCACATGGTGAAAGGAAAGAACTAGCTCCCACAAATTGTCTGACCTCCACACATGCACCATGCACAGCACATGTGAGCACACACAAAAATAAATAAATGAGGTAGGTAAATGTTTTTTTTTAAGTAAAAGGGCTAGGGATATAATCCTTAAAACAAAATTAGTACTGAGGGTACCTGGTAGTGCTCGTCGGTCAACCAACTTAGCTAAGTTGGTGGTAAGGCCCAGACCAGTGAGAAAAGAAGAAAAGGAAGGAAGGAAGGAAGGAAGGAAGGAAGGAAAGAAGGAAGGAAAGAAAGAAGGAAGGAAGGAAGGAAGGAAGGGAAGGAGGAAGGAAGGTGGAGGACCAGCAAGATGGTTCAGCAGTCAAAGGTGCTTGCCACAAATCCTAAGGACCCGAGTTCCAACCCCAGAACCCAAATGGTTCAGGGAAAGGACCAACTCCTATAAGTCATCCTCTGAACCCCCACTTGTCCACTACGGTGCACACGTGCCCCACACACAAATCTTTAAAAGACATTTCTAATCAAATAATAAAAAATTTAACTTAGAGGACAATGACTGAGGAATGCTGCCTCGGATTGATCTCTGGCCTGCACACGCTCACAACACTCCCTCACACACATGCAGGCTTAAGAAAAGCAAAGGGGAGCTAGGGAGATGGCCCCATGGTTAAGAGCGTTGCTTGTAGCCATTAGGACTTTAGTTCTGACCCCAACACCCACATGGCAAGCTGGGCATGGTCTTGTACACTCCAGTAATCCAAGGGCTGAGGGTTGAGGAGCGGGGACAGGAGGGCCACTGAGGCTTGCTGGCTGCCAAACTAGCGTTTCAGGTTCAGGTCAAGACATGCCCTCAACAGAAAAGGCAAAGAGTAACAAGAGTTCCATGTCCTCCTCTTCCCTGTCCCGACAGGTGCACACACACACACCCCACCACATTCGCACACAAACACAATCTATAAAATCATGTTTAATGGGGCTGGAGAAGGGGTTCGGCGGCTAGGACCAAGTGTACTGCTCTTGCAGGGGTGGATCGGTTCCCAGCATTCATGCTGGGGAGCTCACGCAGCAGGTAACCAGCCCCACAGACCCCAACGTCCTCTTCTGGCAGAGGCACGCGCACTCATATGCACTAAACCGTCAACATAATAAATCTTTCTTTAAAAGCTTTCAAAAACAAATGCATCCGTTAAGAGAGAGTGACAACAGAGAGAGAGGAGGAGAGAAGTGGGGGATCAGAAGCAGAGACACACTTGAGGACTCGGAGGCGCCAGCTTTGAAGGAGGAGGGAGCCACAAGCAAAGAGATGTGGGCTGGCTAGACAAAGACGCACGTGGACACACTGTGGAGACTGCAGAGGGGCCTGGCCTTGCCCCAGTTGGACTTTACAGCACAGAACTGATTTCAAGCTTCTGACCTCCAGGACTGCGGACTAACTGATGTGTTGTTTAAATGACCCCATTTGTATCCAACTTTTACAGCAGTTACCTTACCAGAAACAAACAAGAGGGTCAAACGGCAGGGGAGGGGCTGCAGAGATGGCTCGGCAGATGAGAGCCCTGACTGCTCTTGCAGAGGACCTGGGTTCGGTTCCCAGCACCCACACAGCAGCTCACAACTGCCTGTAACTCCAGTTCCAGGGATATAACATCCTCTTCTGGCTTCTCGTGGGGCACTGCACACACAGGGTGCCCAGACAGACAGACAGACAGACAGAGTAACACCACTTGGGGACCTCAGGTGGCCCCTTTGGCAGATGTCACTTACTTGACAGCTCCAAGGAGTAGGGAGAGAGTCCAGAGGGCTGTGCTCAATGTCCACCACCGAGCAGGGTCCACCTGAAGGACCTTGGCATCGGCAGCCCAGGCGATATGCTCACATGGATAGTACAGTTGGTCCGCCATGTTACTCAGGACAGACAACCATCGGATGAAGATGTCTTCCTCCTATGAAACCAATAGGTGAGGACAGGCCTGCAAGTCAGACCTCCCCACTACCCATCTAGGACGGTCCCATTCTGGCGCCACAAGACTTCCCCATGACCATAGTCTGTGTCCTGGTGCCTGGGCAGTACCGCCTGCTGCTAACAGCTGTGCAAGAAAAGAGGTGGGCCTGGCTTTCTCTGCTCATGTTCAGTGGACAGCCCACTGGCTCGCAACTCAAGCAATGGAATCTCCTGAGCTGTCAAAACCCCAGCCTTATACCAGCCACAAACATTGCAGGAGGACTGGGCTAGACACCAAAGTTTGTTGTTGCTGTTGCTTAATTTTTATTTACTTAGTTGTGCCTGTTTGCGCACACATAAACACCCATATGTATGCAGTACCTCCCGGGGCCAGAAGAGGGCGTGGGATCCCTTGAAGCTGGAGGTGGAGGCATTTGTGAACTGCTGTAAATGGGGGCTGGGAACTATTTTCTGATCCTCATGATTAAGCAACAAGTACTCTTAACCACCGAGACATCTGTCTGGTTCCTGGAGTTTTGTTTTAATGACAGGGTCTCATATATCCGAGGCTGGTCTCAAACTTACTCTATAGTTAAGGATACTCTTGAACTCTGTGGGGTGTGTGTGTGTGTGTGTGTGTGTGTGTGTGTGTAGTAGTAGTAGTAGTAGTAGTAGTAGTAGTAGTAGTAGTAGTGCAAATGCTTTTGGAGGCCAGAAAAGGGTGTGAGGTTCTCTAGAGATGGAGTTATAGACAGTTCTGAGTCCATCAACAGACGGGTGTCAGAATGGGGAGTGTGTGTGTGCATTCTTGTATGAGAGTAGAGGTGCATGTGTCCACAGCACATGTGTGGCAGTTGGAAGACAACCTCGCTGTTGTCAATCCTTGACTTCTATTTTGATTGGGGCAGAATCTGTCTCTCCACTCCTCTCACGAAGCTAGCTGTCTTTCATGTTTCTGGGGATTCTCCTGTCTCCACCTCGCACCTCCCTGTAGAAATGCTAGAGTCAGAGATTTATGTGGGTCCTGGGGATTTGAACTCAAGTCCTCATAACTGTGCATCAAGCACTTTATCCACTGAGCCATCTGCACAGCCTGCACTCGCACAGTCCTGAAGCTCACTAAATAGGCTAGGCTTCCTGGGCAATGGTGTCCCCAAGGATTCTCCTATCCATGCCTCCCCAGAATGGGATGACAAGCACCAGCCTCCACACCCAGTTTACTTTACATGGGTTTTGGGAATCACACTCAGGTTCTCAGGATTACGCAATTATCTCACCGACTGAACCATCTCCCCAGCCCAGAACATAAACCTCAGATGTATTTGCTTCTATTTCTCTTTTTCCCTGGTTTGGGAACTTTCAAAATGTGCTCAGCGGTAGAGGGATGGCTCAGCGGTTAAGAGCACTGACTTCTCTTCCAAAGGTCCTGAGTTCAATTCCCAGCAACCACATGGTGGCTCACAACCATCTGTCACGAGATCTGACTTCCTACTTCCCAGTAGGAAGCACATTGGAGCAAGCCCACAGAACACCCCCAGAGGCCACTGCTCCTGTTTCTTGGGAAGTTCTATTCCCCTCTGCCTACAGCCCCATTAACCGTTACCTCTGTCCCCAGGCCATTAACTGTTACCTCTGTCCCCAGGCCATACTGCTTAGTGTAGACAAACATGGCCAGGTCATCAAAGAGTCGCAAGACAGTCCTGCAATGGCTGAGCTGGGCTGACACCACCAGCAAGCGCCTCCCCACTTCGGACCTGGTGGGACATTGTTCCACTAGGACCCCACCGATGAGCTGGCAGCAGTACCCCAGTGTCCGGATCTGTGGGAGACCAGAAGCGGTTACCACGGTCCCAGTCATGGTTGAGCTGCAATCCCACCGCACACCCACCCCTGAGCCCTTTGGGATGGAACCTGGAAAGGGTTGCTGGGGATGGTGGCTCAGGCCTATACTTCTCAGTACTTGAGAGACTGAGGCAGGAGGATCACCCCCCAGTTCAAGGCCAGCCTGGGTTACTGAGACCCTGTCTCAAAAAACCAGAGAGTTCTAAGAGTCAACAAACTCCCTGACCCAATCTGAAAGGTTTTTATCTTTTGTTTCTTTCTTTTGGTTGCTGAGGCTGGGTCTCACTTTCACCTCAATCAACACATAGCCCAGCAAGTCAGTCATTCTCCTGCCTCACATCCAAAGGGCTGTTAAATAACAAGCATGAGGCACTGAGCCTGGGTAAAACGGAAACCTTCCTTCTCTTTTTTTTTTTTAAAGATGTAACTTTATTGTAATTTGTTAATGTGAGATGAGGTCTCATGTAGCCCAGGCTAACCAGACACTGTGGTCACGATTAGAATTCCTAATTCTCCTGCTTCCACCTCCCAAACTCTGGAATGAGAGATGCACAAGTATCTGGTGTGCCCGGGCCTGAAACCAAGTCCTCCTGCATGCTACACAACCACTCTACCAATTGAGTCAACATCCCAGGCTCTGAAGAGGTTAAAAGGAGAGTTTGATATCAAAATTCAAAAGGTGCCACATAGCCAGGTGTGGCGAGGCACGCCTGTAATCCCAGCCAGTGCTTGCGGAGCTGAGGCAGAACGGTAATTTCAAGGTCTGAGCTACGAGGTAGGTTACAGGCAACCTGAACTACAATAACAAGGCCCTGTTTCAACAAGGAAGAGAGGGGAAGGGACTGGGGGGGGGGGGGAAGAAGAGTTGCCGTGCCTTTAGCAGTCCAAGAGGCAAAATAGCAATTTGCTTGGAAGACGTTAGAGAGGAGGCCATTCACTAAGAGACTTACAACCCCGGAAATTCAGCAGGCTCACCACCCGTGTATCGTTGTTTCTTTTGTTTTGAGACAGGGTATCACGTAACCCAGGCTGGCCTTGAACTACTGATCTCTCCATTATGAGTGCCGAGATCACAGGCTTGTGCCAACATATCTGATTCATGTGGTGCTGAGGTCGGACCTTAAGGTTTCGTCTATGCTAGGAAAGCAGTGGGTTACAGTCCCAGATCTTTTATTATTTCATTTGCTTGTCAGAAATGATTAGTTTCAAACTGTGTGTGATGGCACACACCTGTAACCCCAGCAATTCGGGAGGCTAAGGTAGGAGGTTCCCATGTAAGCCTGCCGATACCGGCCCCCCTCATCTCTCAGTCCAGACCAAACTCCGGGTCACTCCGGCCCCGCCATGGCCCCAGGCTTCCTCTCACCAGGCGGTCCCGACCCCTGTAGGACTCCAGTGCGGAAGCCAGACCATTCAGCAGAGCCATGGCAACTCGATCGTGACGTCACCCAGGGCGGGGTCAAACTCCTTTCGGAAAGGTCCGAAGGTCCGCGCAGGCGCAGCCGCCCGCCCTTTGTCTGAGTACTGGTTCCTCCTCGTAGGCGTGCTAACCCGAACCCGGTTTGCAAATGTATTGCTGCCACGTCTGTCCTCCCTGCCCACGGGCACCCAGAATGACCTTCTAAGCCTGTTGCAATCCTCTCCACGGCTGCTTAGGCAACTCCACAAGCAAAATGTTTCAAAAGTTAATTCATCGCCCACAGAAAAAGAAAATCCTAGCAAAAGCATGTGTCAGAACCACACAAAAGGGATTTCTCCTTCGTTTGTCGGCTTCCCGTGCCTGCTTTAATAGCTTGTCTGTTCTGATCATCTGTGACTGGTGTACTCTCGAGAACAAGGCATCTTGATTTTCATTTTCTTTGAGGATTAGGGTTTTGTTTGTTTTTAAGATCTCATATAGCTCACGCTATCCTTGAACTCACCATGTACTCAAACTGGCCTTACACTCCTTATTCAGTCTCCCACGTACTGGATGACAGACATGTGGCATAAGGCTCCAAAACATCATTAGGTGCCACCTGGCTACAAGGCACCTTTAGAAGAAAAATGAGCCCAGCAGAGGACAAGTGCCTTTAATCCCAGCATTCAGGGGGCAGAAGTTCTCAGTGAGCTCGAGGCCAGCCAGATCTACATAGGGAACTCTGGGCCAGCCGAATGGTACAATGGGTAGAGGCGCATGTAGGCCAAGCCTGAAGACATGAATTCCATCTTTGGGACTGGCATAGTCAAAAGTAAGAACGGACTCTGGCCAAGCCGTTCTCGGATCTCCAGTTGCAGTATGGTGTGTGTGTGCGCCTGCCTGTGTGTGCGTGTGCGTGTGCGTGTGCGTGTGCGTGTGTGTGTGTGTGTGTGTGTGTGTGTGTGTGTGTGTGTGTAAAAACAATTACAAAATATTTAAAAGTTCTCTTCCACTCTTCCTTCCAGGAAGGATAAAAGTTGATCCTTTAAAGGTGTTTGATCCATATCTACCTGGACAAGGCACCAGGAGGATTCACTTTAACCAGCTGGGTTTTGTTTGTTTTGTTTTGTTTGGAGGAAGGAAGACGGGAAGACACAAGTATTTTGAGTATTTGTTTTGAAACAGGATCTTATGTAGTCCAGACTGGATTCCAACTTATTAATTTGTAGCCATGACCGACCTTGGACTCCTGATTCTCCTGCCTCCACCTCAGAAATGCTGTCATGACAGATGCGTGCCACCGAGTCCAGTCTGTGCAGTGCTGGGTTGGAACCCAGAGCTATCCACTGCTAAGCTAAGGCAGAGGCAGGCGGATTTCTGAGTTCGAGGCCAGCCTGGTCTACAGAGTGAGTTCCAGGACAGCCAGGACTATGCAGAGAAACCCTGACTCGAAAAACCAAAAAAAAAAAAAAAAAAGAAAGAAAGAAAAGATTCCCCCAGTGATAGTGTTACAGACCGCTATGAGCTGCCTGGTGATGTAGGAGCTAACAAACGAACTTTGGTCCTCTGGAGGAGACATATGTGCTTAGTTAACTGCTTGGTCATCTCTTCAGCCCTTGTTGTTTTTATAAGAGTGGTTCTCAGCCCATCTAATGCTGCAACCCTTTAATACAGCTCCTCATGCCGTGGTGACCCCAACCATAACATTATTTCTTTGCTACTTCATAAGTCTAATTTTGCTACTGTTATAAATTACAATGTAAATATCCAATATGCAGGATATCTGATATGGGAGCACTGTGGGAGTCATCACCTACAGGTTGAGAACCACTGATTTAAAAGATGAAGGAAGCAGGCTGGAGAGGTGGTTTAGTGGTTAAGAGCACTGACTGCTCTTCCAGAGGTCCTGAGTTCAATTCCCAGGAACCACATCCTCACAGGCTCACAACCATCTGTAATGGAATAAAGTGCCCTCATCTGGAGTGTCTGAAGACAGCTACAGTGTACTCATATAAATAAAATAAATAAATCTATTTTTAAAAAGGTGAAGGAAGTGAAAGAAGATTAGACCATTGGGAATGTGCCCTGGAAAGAAATATTGGTATCCAGGCCTGTTTCTATCTCACTTTGCTTCCTGGAAATCATGGAAACCCTGGCTATGATGTACTGAATCCCACAAGCCCAAGCTATAGAGCCAAGAGATTATAGCTGAAGCCTCCCAAGACCATAAACTAAAATAACTCTTAGAATTATATCTTTTTCTTTAAAGATTTATTTATTTATTATATGTAAGTACACTGTAGCTGTCTTCAGACACTCCAGAAGAGGGTGTCAGATCTCATTACGGATGGTTGTGAGCCACCATGTGGTTGCTGGGATTTGAACTCAGGACCTTTGGAAGAGCAGTCGGTGCTCATAACTGCTGAGCCATCTCTCTAGCCCCTAAAATAACTCTTTCCCTCTAATAAGTTAATTGTATTTTGTTACAATAATGGAAAACTAATACAATCACACACACACGCACATGCACACATGCACACACGCACGCACACACACACACCTCTTTTGCTAATCTCTTTTTTAGGTTTGTTGACATGATAATATGTATTATAATTCCGTCTCTTCTGGAGGGGAATAATATTCCACTTGGTAGACCACAATGTGATTATCCAGTCACCTGGACTCTGTCCATCTTTTGACTCTTAGGAGTAAAGATGTTATGAACACTCAGGAATATGCACTTATTCAAATCCCTGACTTCAGTATGTCTTAGTAAGGGTTTCATTGCTGTGAAAGGACAAGACCAAGGCAACTCTTACAGGGAACCATTTAATTGGAGCTAACTTACAGTTTCAGAGGTTCAATCCATTATCATTGTAGTGGGAAGCATGGCAGCATGCTGCTGGAAGAACTAAGAGTTCTATATCTTGATCCAAAAGCATCCAGGAGAAGGATGTGGATCACAGTGACCAGACTTGAACATATATATGAGACCTCAAAGCCCTGCCTCCACAGTGACACATTTCCTCTAACAAGGCCACACCTCCTCCAATAGTGCCACTTCCAATGGGCCAAGCATATTCAAACCACCACAGAATCCCATGCATGGAACGACTGACTCATGTGATAATTATTTTTTCTCTTCATTTTTTTTTGATGGGGTGGTGCTTGGTGATGGTGGTGGTGGTTGTTGTGTGTCTGGAAATAAGCATATGAAGGCCAGAGGTAAATCTCTTCCTCAATTGCTCTCCACTTTAAGACAAGTCTCTCACGTTACCCAGAACACTCTAATTCAGCATGGTGGCCATTCCCGGAGATCTTCCTGTTTCTACTTCCCTAGCACTGAGGTTACAGACATACACCACCAGAGGCAGCTTCTGTGTGTGTGTGTGTCTCTCTCTCTCTCTCTCTCTCTCTCTCTCTCTCTCTCTCTCTCTCTCTCTGTGTGTGTGTGTGTGTGTGAGAGAGAGAGAGAGAGAGAGAGAGAGAGAGAGAGAGAAAGAGAGAGACAGAGAGAGACAGAGAGAGACAGAGAGAGACAGAGAGAGAGAGAGAGAGAGTTAATTGATTGCTGAGGGTAGAACCTAGGGCCTTCCACTTGGTAGACAAACACTCTATCATTGAGTTACACCCCAAACTCTAACTTTAAAAAATTGATTTTACTTTTTATTAAATGTATATGTGAGTGTGCATGCACATGTGCACACATGTAAATGTGCCACTGAACATGTGTGTAATCAGAGGGCCACTTTCAGGAGTCTGTTGGGTCAAGCTCAGATCTTCAGCAGGTACCTTTCCTTGCTGAGTCTCCTCACTCCATGTTTGACCTTGAGCTCTTCCACCCATGCCGAAGTTTCCTGAAATAACGACTCTGAGACCTCTTATATATGAATAAATGCGTAGGTCAATAACATTGGCTTGTTTCCGCTAGCTTATCAATCATCTCATTTATTCTCTATTCTAAGTCCTGACACACGGATAGTTAATTACCTTTCCTCAGGTTCATGAGACTGTCTTCTCAGAGTTCAGGGCAAATCCTCTCCTGTACCTCACTCTATCCCAGAATCCCTCTCTTTCTGCCAGAACTCCCACCTCCTATTTTCTGTCTCAGCTCATTGGCCAATCAGCATTTTATTGACAGGTGATGCCTCCATCCAGTACATAAGAAATTCTCTCTATGGGCTGGATGGCTCAGTGGTTAAGAGCACTGACTGCTCTTCCAGAGGTCCTGAGTTCAAATCCCAGCAATCACATGGTGACTCACAACTATCTGTAATGAGATCTGACTCCCTCTTCTGGAGTGTCTGAAGACAGATACAGTGTACTAACATATAATAAATAAATCTAAAAAAAAAGAAAGAAATTCTCTCTAAATTTAACTTTCTGAGGAACTGCCTAACTGTCTTCCATAGCAGCTGTGCTATTTTACATCTCCATCCACAATGTGCTAGGACTGAAGCAACCTCTCTCTCAATCTCTCTCTCTCTCTCTCTCTCTCTCTCTCTCTCTCTCTCTCTCTCTCTCTCTCTCTCTCCTTTTCTGATAGCTAACCTAGTAGATGTGAAGTGGTCCCTACATTGCATTTTCCTACCTCAATAATTGATTCATTTCTAAAGACATCTCCTGTGTTATCTTTCGACCTCTATTGCCCTCCCTCCTCCCTTCCTTCCCTGCTTCTAACCACATCTCTCTCCTCCTGTTCTTCAAAATGAAGCATCTTTCTGTGAAAGGCCTTGGGGCCTTTGCACAGTTGTTCCCTCTGCCTGGAACACTTTCCTTCTCTAGATACCTAGATGACTCCCATCCTCATCTCCTGTCCATGTTTTCTTATTTCCTTCCTGCTTTCACGTTTGAAACAGGGTGTTGCTCTGTAGACTAGGTCATCTTGCAAACATGATTCTCAGGACCCTGCCAAATGTTTTCATCTTGGGTCTTCCTGATCACACCTTCTGAGTATCCCTTACACACCCTATCATTGTTGCATAGGTCGAGCTCCTGTGAGTGGGGCTGTACATGTGCACATGCAATGTCCAGACAGCAATGTCTTCCCCTTCATTTTTGAGATAGGGTCTCTCGCTAGCCTGGAACTCACCAATTAGGCTAGGCTGGCTTGTCATCAAATCCCAAGGATCCATCTGTCTCTGTCCCCTTGGTGCTGGAATTATAATCATGCCACCTTACCCTCCTTTTAAATACAAGTTCAGGGGATTGAACTTGGATCCTGTGCTTCCATAGCCAACCCTTCACCAACTGAGCCAACTCCCCAGCCATGGAGTCAAGTTATACTGGAACTTGTTATATAGCATAGGATGGCCTTGAACCACTCTTGAGACATCATCTCCTTCCTACTTCCCAAGCACAGGGATGACAAGTATGTACAAGTATATACAACATACGACATGTGACTCTGGGAATTTCCTTTTTTTTTCTTTTTTTTTTTTTGTGGTTTACTTATTTGAGACAGGGTTTTACTCTGTAGCTCTGGAGTTTCTGAAGCTCACTATATAGCCCAGGCTGGCCTCAAGCTTGAAGTAATCCTTCTGCCTCTATTTCACAAATGCTGAAACTCCAGATGAATACAACCATACCCAACAAGATCCCTTGAACATGTGCTCTTCCCAATGGCCTGTGCTGGCGTGATACTTTTCTCTGAATCCCCTGCATGCTGCCAGGCTCTCTTCAGCACTCCTGTCTCCATTCTCCAAGAAACACAGCTTTGCAATTTGCAAGCCATGCTCTTATCAGATGGTGAAGAATTGAGCTTGATTTGACTGTTGAAAATTACTTAAGCCCTGGTCTTCCTAGCTGACCTTGGAGTTGCCCAGGCACCGATCTTGCAGTCACTGCTGTTCCCCAGCCAATGTCCTCCTCCGCAACAGAGACAAGGACACTCTGTGACCTTGGAGGAGCAAGACAAAACAAGGCCACTCTGTTATCATGTCTCTAAACACAGGCAGCATAGACAGCTGGACATAAATGAGAAGGGACAGACCTCCATTCTTTTTGCATTCATCTGTTGTGGGTGAGCACGCAGGTTGCTCCAGTGTGCAAATGGCTGTCTGACAAGTTCAGGAGTTGCACCTGTCCTTCTTCTGTCACAGGGATTGAACTCAGTCATCAGTCGTGGTGGTAAAGCCCCTCTAGCCCCTGAGCCTTCTCAGCATGCCTCTGTTCCTAGTTGATGAGAGTAAATGATATCCTCTATCCATCATGGCTTCAATTCTTTGTAGCTCTTCCTTTAAGTGATTCAGATACTTAAGAAACACAGAGCTTCATGCAGGCACCCTACTGATGATCTGTTCTTCCCCCTGCTCAGTGATCTGCCCTCCAAAGCCTGCATTCCCAGCAACCGGCTGGAACTGCTTTTGTGAGAAGGAACCCATCCAAACTGCTTCCGTGTTTGTTATAATTTCAACTTTTACTTTTTTAGACAGGGTCTCAGCAAATAGCTCGGGCTGGTCTCAAACTCACAGAGAGCCACCTACTTCTGCTTCCTGAATTCTGAGATTAAAAGCATGTGCCACCACACCTGGCCTTCAGATTTTTAATAAATATCTCTCTCTCTCTCTCTCTCTCTCTCTCTCTCTCTCTCTCTCTCTGGAGGAGTTCTCTTTTTAACTGCCATTATTGAAGTATAATTTACATACAATGAAATTCACTTTTTAAACATTTATTTGGGGGAGGGGGAGGAATGCATGCATTCCATGAAGCATATGTGGAGGTCAGACAACTTTCAGGATTCAGTTCTCTCCCTCTACCAGGATTGGGGGCTTGCTTTGAATTCACAGAGATCGGATTGTCTCTGCATAACCAAGTGCTGGGATTAAAGGTGTGACCACCACACCCGGCCTCATCATTTTTTTTTTTAAGGACAAGGTGCAGGCTGGAGAGAGGGCTCAGTGGTTAAGACCACTGTCTAATCTTCTGAAGGTCCTGAGTTCAAATCCCAGCAACCACATGGTGGCTCACAACCATCCATGAAGAGATCTGATGCCCTCTTCTGGTGTGTCTGAAGACAGCTACAGTGTACTTATTTATAATAATAAATAAGTCTTTGGGCCTGAGCAAGCAAGGTTAACCAGAGCGAGGGGCCAACCACGTGAAGGCTCACAACAGTGTACTCATATACATTAAATAAATAAATCTTTAAAAAAATAAAGACAAGGTGCTACTGTGAAGGCTAGTCTGGCCTGGAGCTTGTGATGACTACTACTCTTGCCTCTGTTGAGATGATGGAGCTGAGAGTGTAGGTGATTACCAGCATGCCTGGTTTACTAGCAGAACACTTGCCTACCAGTGTGGGAGAACCCAATTTCCATCTATAGCAATGAAAATAAGAAGGAAAAAATGCACCTTTGTAACCCAACTCTGAGCTTTTCCCAGGCAGAAAAACCCCAGTTCCTTCTCTCTCCCAAAACTCACACAAGTCCTCTACCCCAACACACACAGCATACATATACACATACACTTCCATCTACTGTGGAAGTTAGAATATGCTTGGCCCAGGGAATGGCACTATTAGGAGGTATGGCTTGTTGAAGGGAGTGTGTCACTGTGGGGTGAGCTTTAAGACCCTCCTGCTAGTTGCCTGGAAATCAATCTCTCCTGGCTGGAGTTGGATCCAGATGTAGAACTCTCAGCTCCTTCTCCAGCATCATGTCTGTGTAGACACTGCCATGCTTCTTGCTATGATGATAATGGACTGAACCTCTGAAACTGTAAGCCAGCCCCAATTAAATGTTGTCATTAGTCATGGTATCTCTTCACAGCAATATAAACCCTGTGAGTCATACACATACATGTATATACACACACACATACATGTATATACACACACACATACACATATTACACATACATACACACACATATATATACATATATATATACACACACACATACATGTATACATACACACACTACACAAGGACAAATCAAATTAGTCAGAATTTACCTAACCAAGGGTATGTTTCCAAGTAGTAGTCTGGGTAGTGGGGTAACATGCATTTAAAAGGTACCTTGGAGGGATGGGATGGGGGTTTACAGAGGTGTAACACAGAAGGGGGATATCATTTGAAATGTAAAAGAATAAAATGACTAATAAAAAGTTATAACACATTCCATTTCAATTTGAATTTACATAATAATGGCACAAATTCAAGAAGAAGAAGAAGAAGAAAAAGAAGAAGAAGAAAACTACCTTGAGGGATGCTTGAACTGTAGCTCTCAGTTGGCAGAGTGCTTGATCATTGCTTGATCAGCAAGATCATTCAGAGTGTAGGCACTTGCTGATAAAGTAAGGAGAGTTTCTATGCTTCTCTTGTTACCCAATAAGGACACAGAGACCTTTATATTTATTATATAAAAGCTTCAGGCACTATAGCTAGGCAGATTCTGAGTCATTCTAACCCAACAACGCAGGTCTGGCCCTACTTCCCAACCACGTGGTCCATTACCTGCCATCTTAGTCTCTGGTCCTGGTACCACGTCTCCCTAGGTCCCACCTGAAACTCTCTCCCTTTTTCTGAACTCAGAAGTCCTGACTTTTCCTCTCCTGCCCAACTATATTATAGGCTTTTCAGGACTTTATTTTAACCAGTCAGAAGATGGTGAAGAACAATAATTTACAAAATACTGAGGAATTCTGATACAAAATCCTGATACAAAAATCAGGAAATGTTTCATATTAGTGACAGTACTAAGGTCTGACTACCACCAGATCTGTGGGTACAGAAATCAGCATTTGAATACACAGTACACAATCCCCCCCAAACACACACACACACACACACACACACACAATTTACCCCCTAGGACCAAAATGGTAGAAGGAGAAAGTTGACTCCCAAACATTTTTTCCTGACATCCACAGATCACCATGGAACACATGCACACATCCACATATATACAAATAAATGTGTTCTAGTTCCATTTATATTGCTGTGGTTTAAATACTCTTAAAAAAGAAAAACGAAGCAAGTTAGGGAGAAAGAGTGTATTGCAGCTTATGATTCCAGGTGACTGCCCAGTGCGAACACAAGGTAGGAACTTCAAACGGCTACTCAGATCACATCCACAGTTGACAATAGAAGGATTAAAAGCATGGATGCTCAAGTCTTGCTCAATGTACTCATTAATTTCTCCACACATAATCTCAGACCCCCTGCCTAGGGAATGTTGCCACCCACAGTAGACTGAGTCTACACCAATGAACTCAAGACCATCATGTACAGACAGGTCTACAGGCCAACTGTATGTACACAACTCCTCACAGAGACTCTTTTCTCAAGTGATTCTAGGTTGTATCCATTAACAGTTTAAGTTAATTCTCACAAAACAGTACTTTTAAAAGTTCTTTTAAAAAAGTAATTAAATTTTTAAAAGGTTCCTTGGCAGTCTGTGACCCCCTAGCATGACAAGAAGGGGCCAGTGACTTAAGGACATCAGTCCCTGTGTGCAGCGTCAAGATACAGATAAACTGAAAAACATTAAGAATATTATCCTCACCCAACCCACCCCCACATACACATCTTCTAAATTCATCACTATTCTCCATACCATTTCCCAGATCACAAAACTGAGGCTCTGAAAACTTAGATTCCGTGCTTGAGTCTCTGACAGAATTCAATCCCAGGTCCTCAAGGCTGCCCCCCCCCAGAGGTAGTAGGACACCTATGTGACAGCATTATCTGGGAGAACTCTTGAGGTCACAATGAGCTGGGCCAGACCATCTTGGGTTAACCTCTAGAAAGGACCATCCCCTGGGATGACCAGGGCCAGACGGAATCAGAGGGACCAGACGGGAGCCAAGTTCAAGATTCATTAACCCAGTAAGGTAGGCCTGTGTCCTTGTCCCTGTATCCTGTAGTACTAGGATCTGAACCTAGGATCTCACATATGCTAGACACACACACACACACACACACACACACACATGCACACAAACCACTAAGCTACAGCTTTAACCTAAAACACAGCCTAGGTGTTAGCTATTCATATGGGACTCCTTTTGTAAACTTTGTATACTTTTCAGTCTTTGTGTACTTTGTAAATTTTGTAAACCCTCATGGCAAGAAAGTAGCCCCTCAGCCAGACTTCCCTAACTGTCATAAAGGTGTTCCCAAAATCTGTAAGTTACAAAGGTCATCTCCAGCCCCTTAACAGGACCCTCTGCAGATTGTGCTAATTTTAGGTGAAAAGTCTGACCAAAAGCTCCCAATCTTTGAACTTCCCACAGACACCCACCAGTTCCTGAGTATAAAATTCATCAATCCCTGAACAGAAAAACTTACCAATCCCTGAGCTCACCCAAGTTCGGGACTTGAAATTCTACCAATCCTCACCCTGGAAAACTCCATCCTAGAAAGCTCCACCCTGCAAGAACCCCTATGTAAGCCCTGCACTCTGTCTGAGTGCTGACTGTCTACTCCTTCTTGGGAGCATAGGCAGCCACTCCTGCTTTCTTCCATCCACACCCCGGACTCTCCAACACATTTTTTAATGAGATTTGCTCCCCGGTGAGACTCTCTCACTGGGAGACTAGAAGCAGTGAAGAGAAGAAGCAAGGCTGAGGCTCCTGAGCCCCTCAGCTCCTCAGCTGGGGATAGCCTCTCCTAGAAGATACAACACCTCTGCTGAGAAGGCTTCCTTTCAGAGCTGTGTGGTTCCTGGGATCCGAGGATACCTTTCCATCCGAGCAGAAAGACCAACACTAGGCTGGACTCCAACTTGATATGCAGTCAAGGAATGGCCTTGAATTTATGTTCTTCCTCTGTTCACCTTCTAACCTTGGAATTGTAGATGTATCACCATGATTGACCTGTGCCTCAAAGAGGATAGAGACCAGGTCTCCATGCATTGTAGGTGAGCAAGGTCCCTTAATTCATTCATTCATTCATTCATTCATGCATGCATTGGTCCAGGCTGATCTCAAAAACAACTTTAGATGTCATTCTCAGAATTGCCCTTCACCTCCCTTGAGACAATGTCTCTCATGGGCTTGGAGTTCATTGATTTAGCTAGGCAGGATATCAGTGAGCCCCAGGGATCCCCCTGTCTCTACCATCCCAATGATGAGATCGTAAGAGCCACCTAACACAGGTGCTAGGAATCAAACTCACAGAATGATCCAATCTTCAGCTTTTTTTTTCTGTTTCTATTTGACATCTTATGTCATCCAGTCTTACCTTGAATTCACTATGCATAAAAGAATGACTTTGAATTTCTGATCCTCTAGCTCCTGCCTTCAGAATGCTAGGATGTCAGGCCTATATTGTCACACCTAGTTTACACAATGCTGGGATTCCAACCCAGGACCTCATGCGTGCTAGGCAAGCATTTTGTCAATGAAGCAGAGCCCCAGCCCAATACATGTCCTTCTCTTCCTTTTTTTATCTTTATCAGAGTCCAGTGTGAGCGCACAGCAGGCTGAAATCAGGGAGGGCTTTCTGGAGGAAGCGAGCTTGGAAGCTAGAAATGTTGGTGGGCAGCAAGGGTCTCTACGAGTATCGAGGAAGATGTGAGAGGAAGCATCTGGCTGATTGATCAGAGGGATTGATCATCTAAAGTTGAACATGGAAAGGAGTTGAGGGAAGTTGCTATATAGAATATGCAGTCAACAAGCAAAGCTACTGTCTTAGTCAGGGTTTTATTGCTGTAAAGGGATACCATGGCCAAGGTAACTCCTATAAAGAATTATACCTTTATACCTTATTTGGTATACTATTATACCTTAATTGGGGCTGGCAGTTTCAGAGGTTTAGTCCATTATTATAATGGCTGCATGCAAACAGACACGTTGCTGTAGAAGGAGCTGAGAGTTCTACATCTTAATACGAAGGCAGCCAGGAGCAGACTGGCTTCTAGGCAGCTAGCAGGTGGGTCTCAAAAGCCCACTCCATACTTCCTCCAATAAGACCACACCTACTCCAACAAGGCCACTCCCTGGGCCAAGCATATTCAAACTACTTGGGAGCCATACCTAGCCATATAATAATGCAAAATACATTTAGTCCAACTTCAAAAGTCCTCATAGTCTATCACAGTCTTAACTTTGTCTAAAGTTCAAAGTCTCTTCTGAGATTTATCCAATCACTTAACTATAATCCCCTATAAAACCAAAATAAAAAAAGCAGATCACATACTTCTAACATATCATGGCACAGGATACACATTACCATTCCAAATGTCATAGTGAGGAAATACTGGTCCAAAGCAAGACCAAAAACCAGCTGGGCAAACTCCAAACTCTGCATCTCCATGTCTGATGTCCAACTTCTTTCAGCTTAGTTAACTGCAACACAGTTCTTGGGCTGGTTCCACTCCCTGTTAGCAGCTTTCCTCAGCAGGTATCCCATGGCTCTGGCATCTCTAACATCTTGAGGTCTCCAAGGCAACTTCAACTTCACAGCTTCTTGTTCCAATGTCTGTGATCCACACATGATCTTCTGAGTTCCTCCAAAGGGCTTGGGTCACTTCTCCAGCTCTGCCCTTGGTGACACTCTAGGCTCAGGTTGATTCCAACCCTGTGCTGCTGCTGTTCTTGGTGGTCATCCCATGGCACTGGCATCTCCAATACAATGGGGTCTTCTGCTGCAACTGTTCACCAATAGCCTCTCATAGGCTCTCTTCATGGTGCCAAGCCTCAACTTCTTTGCATGACTCATTCAGTCCTAGGCCATCGACTGCAACTGAGTCTGTACCTTCACCAATAGCCTTTCCTGACCTCTCCCAGTGCCAAACCTCAGCTTCTCTTCATGACCCCTCATGCCTTCAAAACCAGTACCACCTGGGTGATTTTTATACATTACTAAGTCCAGCTGCCATTAGTTCTTTCTACTGAACGCAGCTTCTTTGTGCTCTTAGAAAAACACTTTCCAGAAGGTTTCATCTCTTCTTAGTAACCACTAACTTCTTAGATGCAGCTAACCAGCATCAATTATCCCAGTAACCCTTTCTACTCTTGACTTTAAAACCAGAGCCATATGACTGAAGCTTGTGAGTTCTGCTGTTTGCTGGGGCTAGAACATGCTCCCCTCTTGTTCTATTACATCATCACCAGCTTTCCGTTTTCCAACTCTCTCATTGACTAAGCTTAGCTGTCTCGGAACTTGCTCTGTAGACTGGCCTTGAACTCAGAGATCTGCAAACCCTTGTGCCCTCAGTTCTTGGGTTAAAGGTGTGTACCAACACACCTGGACCTAAGCTTTTCTCTATTTGGTACTTGCTCCGCCCCAAACTGGCAATGAACTCACAGATCTACAAGTCCCTGTCTCCTCAGTTCTGGGATTAAAGGTGTGTACTAACACACCTGGACCTAAGCTTTTCTCTACTTGGTACTGACCTTAACTCAGAGATTTGCTTGCCTCTTTCTTCTGGGTGCATGAAAGGCATGCACCACCTTGCCTGAGCCTAAGCTTTTCATGGCCACTATACCTCAATATCCAGATCAAAAGCCTGTGTCTTCCAGCCTTAAGAGCTGGATCACAGGTGTGCTTTAATTTCTGGATCGTAGTTCAGTCCAGATTAAAGTCCAAATGAAAACAGTAACCAGGTAATAATGCCTAACTTGATAAAATTATCACTAGTTCAACTGCTAAAGTATAATTTTAGCTGGGTAGGATCTTTCCTGGTAGTCACCACTCCCTTAACTCCACTTAATATCCTTGAACACAGGATGTACTTCCATTCAACTTCCCTGGTACCCCTTTACTCTTTGAACTATACATTTTGTATCTTTCCTTTCTAACCTTGCTACACTTGATCAAAATGCTCTTAGTGAGAGTAAATCATAGCATAGAGTCAAAACTGGGTTGTCTTCAGACCTCCTTTCTCAATGCAATTAATTTGACTCCCTTCACCTTAGCCTCAGGCTGACTTTTTAGACAAAGGCAAAAAAGTAGCCACATTCTTCACCAAAATATCACAAGAACAGTCTATAGGCCACATACTAACATTCTTCTCCTCTAAAACTTCTAGAGCCAGGCTTACACAGTTCAAATCATCCTTAGCAGCAATGTCTTCTGTTTTCCTACTAGGATAGCCCATTAAGCCTCACTCAAAACATTCCACTGCTTTCCAAATTCAAAGTTGTAGAGAGAATATCTTGTGTGTTGTATGGATGCATCACCTGCTAATTAAAAAGCCTATGACTTACAGCTTAGGCAGGAAATAGAAGTGGGACATCTGGACAGAGAAAGGATTCTGGGATAGAGCCAGGCAGGGGATTGACAGGGAAGATGTGAGAGGACGGACACATGGCACCTGAGCACAGGTAACCAACCACATGGCAGAATATAGGTTAAAATAATTGGGTTATTTAGTTATGATCTGTTCAGAGAAGAGCCTAGCTATATGGCCAAGGTATTTGTAAATATATTTTGAGTCTGAGTCATTTCTGGGAGCATGAGGCTGGGAGGCAGAACCGGGCCTAACTTCGAAACAAAGTCCCCAAATCCACCTTCTTTCAAACAAAATCATGGTCAGGCCTATCACAGTAATGTATCATGTAGCACAACACACTTCTTCCAAGATCACACCTATTCCAACAAGGCTACTCCCTGGGCCAAGCATATTCAAACTGCCACAGCTACTAATGCTTGTGTTCAGGTCAACTTCACCATTTATACCAGTGGTTCTCAAGCTTCCTAATGCTGCAACCCTTTAATACAGTTCCTCATGTTGTGGTGACCCCCAACCGTAAAACTCGTTGCTACTTCATAACTAGTTTTGCTACTATTATGAATTATAATGCAAATACCTGTGTTTTCTGGTGGTCTGAGGTAACCCCAGTGAAAGGGTCATTCAGTATCAAAGGCATCCTGCCCCATAGGTTGAGAATCACTGATTTATGCAACCCAGAACCCAGCTCAAGGTCACTATTAAGGTGCATCTTCTTACCTCAATTAACTTCCAACATTTCTCACAGGCCTGCTTGGAGACTTTACTCCTGCATGATTTCAGATTCATTGGCCATCACAATGTTTAAATATTCATTCGTGTGTGTGTGTGTGGTTTCTAGCCCCATCATTAGCTAACAAAATATCAGAGTTCTTGGTCTATTTTTGTTAACTGATGTCTGGGGTAACCTGTTTCAGGACTTTTTTTTTTTTCCATGACCAAAACCAAGTTAGGGAGGAAAGTGTTTATTTCATTTTACAGCCTGTAGCCCATCATCTAGGGAAGTCAGGGAAACAACTCAAGGCAGAAGTCTGGAGGCAGGAAATGATGCAGGGGCCATGTAGGAATGCTGGACATTAGCTTACTCCTCAAGCTCTGCTCAGCCTGCTGCCTTACAGAAGTCAGAACCAGCAGCCCACAAATGGCACCACCTGCAGTGGGCTGGGCCTGCGTACCCTAGTATTCAATGAAGAAAATGCTTCCCAAGTCAATCTAGTAGGAGTATTTTCTCAGTTGAGGTTCCTCTTCTAAAAGGGCTCTAAGCTAAACTAGCTGGCAGAGCACCACAATACCCTCTACACAGTCGGTGCCAAATAAAGAGACTGTCTCTTTATTCTTCCTAGGGCCAGGCCAAAAAATGAAAGCCAGCATTGTCCTGTTGTGGGAGGAGGCGTTTGTCACGAGCGAGCGAGCGCAAGCCTTTGTCTTTGCCCCTTGCAGGTAGAGCGGCCCTCACGATGCCTGTGTGCCCGTTGTCCGTGGAGTTCCTCAAGGCCTCACACTTCTCTCTCGGTCCTGATCCGCGATTGCATGATGGTACTATGCAGTGCACAACGCACAGGGACTTCCCGGCCTATTCCTTTGTCACCCTGGTTCAACCCCACTCATCACCACCGCAAGGCACAATCTTCCAAAGGGAAGCGCGGTGGGCTGCCCAGAAACGTGTATCGGAGATGCGCCGTGCGTTCTCACCACCGCCCACGTTACCGTCGTCGCAGGACAAGCTGCGGGAGCACACGCGAGACGTGCAGACCAGCAACCTGCACTTGCACGCGGGTACGCGTCCTGCCCTCAACCTGTCCACAGCGCATGCTGACTATGGCTGGCCGGAGCTACCACCGAACGCCCGCGCAGATATCCGAGGCGCGCGCCTCCTCTTTGACCGAGACTCGATGCCCTCGGGTGACAGGAAGCAGTTGCGCATGCCACCCACCTCGTACCAGGCACACTACCCGCCCTATGATGCTGTCACCCCTCAGCCCCGTGCTCCCTGCAGCCATCTAGGTGAGCGCATACCCTAGCCATACTGTACCCAAGGGCGCTCAGGGACTCCTCACGAACCGTCGCCCCCTCGCCCTCCCCCGTCCCCCATAAATGGTCACTTGTCAACACAGAGAGGAAAATTCTTCTAGCTGCCAACCAGTAGAGATGCTGCTGCTGCGACCTCCAGGGCTGAGGATGCGACTCAGTTGGTAGAATATTTACTTAGCATGTGCGATACCCAGGTAGTCCACCCCAGCACTATGTAAACTAGGCATGATGGCCAACAGCAGTCATCCCAGCACTGAGAAGTGGAGTAAAAAAGATCAAGTTGTCCTAAGACCACTCCATCTCTCTCTCTCTCTCTCTCTCTCTCTCTCTCTCTCTCTCTCTCTCTCTCTCTCTCTCTCCCTCCCTCCCTCCCTCCCTCCCTCTCTCTCTCATACACACACACACACACACACACACATACACACACCACCACCACCACCAACAGCAACAGTCAAGCATGATTACGCATGCCGGTAGCCTCTGCACTTCAGAGTCTGAGATAGAAGTTCGAGACAAGCCTTAGCTACAGCATGAGTTCAAGTCTAGCCTGGGTGACTTAATGAAATTCCCAAAATAAAAAGGGTTAGGGATGTAGCTCAGTGGCAGAGCACTTGACTGGCGATGTATAAGGCCCCAGGTTTTTCGGAATTTTCTGGCAATGTCCCCAGTACAACTGTAGTTGCTGTCAGTAAGAGAACTCCCTTTGAGTTGGGCTTTGTGAGGTGTGTGTTTCTATTTGCTTCTTTTGTGTGTGATTGTATCAGTTAGAGGACAACCTTGGGTGTCAGAGCTCAGACACCTTCCACCTTTGTGGGTCCAGAGAATGAACTATGATAGCCATTCTTTTGGTTTTGAATTAGAGAGATTAGTATATAGCAAGCCAAAATAACAGAAAAAAATAGCAACTATAGTAACTAGCCTTTTTTTTAAAGATTTATTTATTATTATTATATGTAAGTACACTGTAGCTGTCTTCAGACACACCAGAAGAGAGCGTCAGATCTCATTACGGATGGTTGTGAGCCACCAAGTGGTTGCTGGGATTTGAACTCAAGACCTTTGGAAGAGCAGTCAGTGCTCTTAACCGCTGAGCCATCTCTCCAGCCCGTAACTAGCCTTAACTAGTAAAACATCCTCATATTGGCTGCTCAAAGAATCCAGCAGAAACCCACCAAGGGAATCCACATCAAGGTAGGCGCCTGGAACCCTTGACTGAGACAGTCCCAGGCACAGTGTCCCCTTAGGTGAGGCTTCCAACTAAAAGAACAAATAACAACAGTTGGAAATGACATTAGACTAGGTATTCACAACCTGCAGCAAAAACTTACGTAATGGTGACACATGCCTTTTATCTCAGCAAAAAGTTTGAGGCTAGCCAGGCCTACCTGAGACCCTGTCTGGGGGTGGGGGCAGAGGCAGATGGATTCCTGTGAATTCCAGGACAGGCTGGTTTACAGAGAGAAAGAGGGGCGGGGAGACTGGGGAAGTTGAGGCAGTCAGAGGGAGTTCCTGACTGAGCTGTCTGTCTCTCCATGGTGAGCTTCCCCACCACAAGGGCTTTTCCATCACGGGATGCGCAATAGTCACATCTGTTGGAAATGGTTCACCTTCTAGTGGTTCTCAAGCACGTGTTTTCATTCTTGGGTTATTTGGCTGCTTTTCGCTTCTTGTCAGAGGACAGCCCACCCTTGGAGAGCACACTAAGGTACGCACGCTGAGGTCTAAAATGGGAGGAGAACCAGTCTCTCAGTTCATAAATCAGGGTCTGCAGTTGGCCCGGAGCTTACTCACTAGGCTACGCCTGCTGGCCGGCATGCTCCTGGGATCTGCCTCCTTAGGTGGGGACCACAAACTTGTGTCACCATTACTGACTTTTTTATGTGGATTCTGGAGATCCGAACCCAGGGCTTCATGGTTGTGGGACAAGTGCTTTACTGAGTCTCCCCAACCTTCTTTTCTTTTTCCTCTTGGGAACCAAATTCAGGGTCTCAGACCTGCTCAGATGTGCTCAGATATGCAGAGCAAGCGCTCTACCGTGGTCCAGCTACCCTCCCCTCATTTCTATCAGGCCACTTCAAGTCTCTGAGCCTCGAGTGTATAAAATGAGTGAAAGACTACAGGCCCTAAATTCAGCCTAAGATAGGCCTAGGACCCAGCACACAAAAGGCTGAAAACTGAGAGTTCCTAAGCAGTTATGGCTACTGATCAAAATACTGTATCAACACATACATAACCAACCCCAAACAAACCCAAATATAGAAGAAAGGGGAGGAGCCTGGGCATGGTGGCCAGGCCTGTAGAGCTAGTCCTGTGAGGAGTCAGTTCATGGTCATCTCCAACTGTGTGAAAAGGTCGAGTTCCTGTCTGGGGGTGGAGGCAAGAGGAGAGAGGAAGGGAGAGAAAGGGGAAGGGGAATGACCTTAGCCTAGGTACCTGTCTCCATACTTGGTGGTCATATTTTTTTCTTACATTTATTGCGCTTATATGCATATGTGCATGTCCCTCCAGTGGAGGCCAGAGGACAGCTCGCAAGAGGTATTTCTTCCCTCTCATCACGTGAAACTCAGAGAGCTAACCCAGGTTGTTAGGCTTGGCAGGGGGCTTCTTTATCCACCTTCCCATCTCAACAGCTCCCCCTCTTTTAAAATTATTTTTGGTTCTTTTGTTTTGTTTGAGAGATCTTTCTCTTTTTTAAAAAAAGATTTATTTATTTATTGTTATATGTAAGTACAAGAGGGCGTCAGGTCTCCTTACGGATGGTTGTGAGCCACCATGTGGTTGCTGGGATTTGAACTCAGGACCTTTGGAAGAGCAGTCGGTACTCTTAACCACTGAGTCATCTCTCCAGCCCTGAGAGATCTTTCAGTCTTGAATGATCAGGGTTGCCTTACCTTCCTGTGAGTAGAGTTCGAGACGGCCTTAAGGCTGAAGAAAAATCAATCCCATTCTCTCCCATCCCCTTCTCATTCTTCTTCCTTAGGGGGTCCTAACATCCTGAAGTGGAACTACAAGGGACAGAAAGACACCTCCTACAAGAAACAGTTCCAAGCCCTCCCAAGTCCACCAGCCTTGATGTGTAAGAGGGTAAATCAAGGTGGCATTGGCTGTTCGGGGAGTGAGTGGTAGTCATGGCAACTAGGGTAGCTCTGACCTTTCACCCTATTTTGCCCACAGGCCTCTTCCAATGTAAACCTAGGAGACAGCAAGTTTGGCTATAGTCCCCTGTGCTCACTTGTGAAGCAGACCTACACTCCTCAGGGGCTGTCCCCACACAGGTACACAAGGCCACTCCCTCCCAGCAGTTGGCTTTCAGCAACGTGTTGGGTGTATTACAGGGCTCCTGATCTTTTGCTTGCCTTGGAAATATTCATTCCAAGATCCACCACAGTATCACATTGCCTACCAGGGCACCTGCTGAGAAGATGACTCAGTGTGTAAGTGCTCACTGCCTAAGCATGAGGATCTGAGTTCAAATCCTCAGCACCTACCTAAAAAGCTGGCTGTGGCCGTGTACCTGTCATCCCCATGGAGTGGTGCACACAGACAAAGGGGATGACTGGGGCGTGTCAACTGGCAGCCTAACTCCAAGTTCAGTGAGACTCTGTCTCAGAAGGAATAAGGCACAAGCCAATGAAATGGCTCAATGGTTAAAGTGCTTGCCACTGAACTTGAGTTCAATCCCCAGGATCCACATAGTGGAAAGAAGGAACAGATTTCCTTAAGTTCTTCTCTGACCTCCACATGTGCACGATGAAAAAAAAAGAAAACACAGGCAGGTACGTACACACACACAGAGTCAGGCACACACTTGCATATACCCTGCATATACACGGCACAAATATACCAGAACACCGAAATCAGGAAGAGAGATGTTTCACGGTTAAGAGAGTTGCAGGATAGTTGATCACACTGTGAAGCCCCAAGATTGTGTCATTTACCAAAAACAAACAAACAAAAAAAGAAAAGCTGTTTCTAGCTGTGGGCGTGGCTCACCTTAAATCCCAACCTTTAATCCCAAACAATAAAGGAAAGTTAGTCTGTAGAAGAAAGGACCCATGTTCAAAAGTGATGTCTGAGTGGCAGAGAAACTGATGAATCAGAGAGAGATTTGACAGAATAGGATCTGCCCGACTCTCACGAGAAGAGGAAAGAGAGGGAAACAAACCATCCAGAGGGAGAGAAGAAGGAGGGAGCTTTTCAGAGACAGATAGAAGAGACAATGAGATAGACACAGGTGAAGACAGAAGGAGCCAGAGAATAAGAATCCAGATCACAACAGATTGTGATAATTGGAGACCAAGCAGAGCAATTCGGTCAGAGGCTGAGAAAGAAGCCAGACTGAATCAGTCAGCTTAGAGAGGAGTTTGAGCCAGAACAGCTGAGTCGAATCAGCCAGCCAGAGTACAGTAAGAATTAGAAAGGGTGAACTTATTCAGCAGTAAGAGGCTAAAAAGCTTTCACGACTAGACCTAGGTTAGCAGAGAGAGGCAGTAAGCCTCGAACAACGACATCAGGTAAGTAAAAGTTACTTTTACATAGAGCACTTGCAGCTCTCCCAGAGAACTAAAATTTGGTTCTCAGCATCCATATGGTATCTCGCAACGGCTTGTAACTCCAGTTCCAGGAGATCCAACACCCTCTTCTAGCACCAACACACAAGGGGCACACACATACACACGGATATGTTTTTTTTTTAATCTTTAAAAAACAAATTGTGGGAGCATCGTTCGCCTGATTCCCAGTATCCGCATGGCAGCTCACAGCTGTTTCTAACTCTAGTTCCAGGAAATCTGACACGGTCCTCTTGTCTTCTCTGGCACCAGGCACGAATGCTGTGTATAGATATACATGCAGGCAAAATACCCATACACATAAAAAAATAAATAAAAACAATTTTGTTGTTCTTTTTAGGGTTTTTCTTTTATTTTTTTAATGTAGCTTAGATGTCCTGGAACTCTCTCTCTGTAGTCCAGGCTGGCCTCAAACTCACAGAGATCTGCCTGCCTCTGCCTCCCAAGCAACTGGGATTAAAGGTGTGGGTCACTACCTCCTGGCAAATAAAAACATTTTTAAAAAGGGAAGTTGGATGTGGTGGCGAATGCCCTGCATCCCGGAACTTGGGAGGCTGTAATTGCAGTTTTAAAAGTTGATGATTTTTCTCTATCCTGGCTAGCTCCCAAATAAAAAGACACTATAAGATTTCTTTAATCAAGCTTTATGGAAGAATAACTGGGCAGTCATTGATCTATTCTAATTCTCTAAACTAATCTGGCTCCCTCCCAGCCAAAATCCCCAAGATAATTTCATTTTAGTAGTGGTCTGGGCTCTCTCTGCTCCCAGTGTGCTCCCATGGTATCACTCCTGGACCCCTTACAATAAGTATTACAAAGCCATGTCCAGATTGCAACATAATATGGATGCAGAGAAATCAGCATTTGACTAAAGCAAGGATAATCTTTACACGGTGCACAAAAACATGCCTAGAGGAGGCAAAGAAAATAGAGTGCTTCACTGTGAGGCTGAGGCCAGCCTGGTCTACATGGTTCTGGGCCAGTCAGGGCTTCATAGTAAGAGCCTGTCTCAAATAAGACCTGGAGAGATGGCTCAGCAGCTAAGAGTGCTTGCTGCTCTTGCAGAGGACCCAAGTTTTATTCCTAGTACCAATGGTGGCTCATGTTTCTCTGTAACCCCAGTTCTTAGAGATCTGACACCTCTTCTGGCTTCTATGGGCACCAGGAATAAATGTGAAATATTTACATAATACAGGCAAACACTCATTCACATAAAATAATAATCTTCAAAAACAAAAGGCTGGCTGGGCAGTGGTGGCCCACGCCTTTAATCCCAGCACTTGGGAGGCAGAGGCAGGTGGATTTCTGAGTTCAAGGCCAGCCTGGTCTACAGAGTGAGTTCCAGGACAGCCAGGGCTATGTAGTGAGACTATCTCAAAAACTTATACAAATATTAATTAATGCACCCCAGGCTTAGCCATGGTTCACCCGAATCTATCACTTTTCCTGAAAATTCTGAGAACCCACCTTGATCCTAACTTACTTTGCCTGAGGTATGACAAGACCCAGGCTGCAGCCCACATCCACCAGGTGAACATCGGTCCTGGAGACGGCCTGTTCTATGGCAGAACCACCATGAATGACCACTTCGACGCCAAGGAGCCAGGTGAGAGCCTACTGCACATGAACTCCACTCCCCAAACCCCCCCTCCCTTTGCAGCTTCCTTTCTATTGCTTAACACTGACGTACCCCCTCCCCTGGCAGAACTTCTTGTTCTTCACCACGATGAGACACCGGAGTCACACATCCTGAAAGGAAACTGGCGCCCTGGCCCTGGCAGCCTTGCTACCTCCTCAAAGTTCTTCTACGGTGAGGTCAGCAGGAAGAGGGAGAAGGTGGTAGTGTGCTCTTATGGGGAAGAAGGGGTCTTAAAGGCAGAACAAGATGCGGAACTCAGAGTAGACCACAAGTCCTGGGCTTGACATACACCAATATCAGCCTCTATGGTTCTATCTGTAAAATACAATAACCCAACAATTTAAGTCCATCTGGAGTCCAGAAGGTGGAAGCTATCCACGTGGCACGGAATAACTCCCAGGACTCTAATCCCTGGACTGGAGATACCTAGAAACCTGTATTCCTACAGCCACCTCCTGCAACGCAGCCTCCAAGCCGACAGGTGTCCCATGAAAAACTGAAGGATCACGTGGTCTTCGGAGACTCAAAGCTGCTCGGAAACTTCTTCCAAACTTCCATGGGCTCAGACTACCGTCCTGTGACTACCCCCATAAAACAGAGAACCCTCAACTTGTCTCTGTTGGAGAGTAACTTCCCTGAGGGCACAGGCGGTAAGTGTAGGCTACCCCTCTGAGAGCCCCGCCCCATCCCCAAAGATCCTCCCTGGTTCCTGGAAGCTCCGCCCACCACTGAAAGTCTCTCTCTTCCCCAAATCCTGAAAAACCTGTCCCTCTCTGAAGCTCTCCCACACCCCATCCCTCCTTTAACACTAAAGACCTGCCTCTGTCCCTAGAAGGCCTATTCATTGCTGAAAAAAAAAATCACTTCATTCTTAATGTCCCACCCATCTGAAAGCAACACACCAGTACTAACGCCCCCGAGCCCCAATATACCCTCTTTATTCCCACAGACCTGCCCATTCCTCTCTATCTCCAAGAACCTGCTGCTATTCCAAAAAGGCCCTGCCCATAACTGAAAGCCCTGCCCCTGGGCGCTCATCCCCCGACCCCCCTCTTTTTTTTTTTTTTTTTTTTTTTGGTTTGGTTTGGTTTTGGTTTTGCTTTTTGGGGACATTATCTGTGTAGCCTTAGCTGTCCTCGAACTCGCTTTGTAGACCAGGCTGCCCTCAAACTCAGAGATCACCTGACTCTTTGTGACTCTTTGTGACTCTTTGTCTCCTGAATGCTGGAATTAAAGGCGTGAGCCACCAACCACTTGCTTTTTATGAAGACTCTGACACTCTCCAAAGACTGCTCCCTAAAGCCCCACCCACAGCCCCAAGTTCCTCCCCTTCCTAAAACCCCACCCACAGCCCCAAGTTCCTCCCCTTCCTAAAGTCCTGCCCACATCCCCAAAGTTCCTCCCCTTCCTAAAGCCCCACCCACACCCCCAAGTTCCTTCCCTTCCTAAAGACCCACCCCATCCCCAAAGTTCTGCCCCTCAAAATGCCTACCACCACCTTCCTTGAATTCATTCCACCCTGGATTGAGGCTGTGGTACCTCCCCTTGTGTAACTCCAACCCTCTGATCTGGCCAAGACTCCTCCCCTTTCCTTATTCTCCCTCATCCGTATCTAAACCTTCCCCTTCTGTCAGACAAGGCTATGCCTAGGGTCCTCTCTGGCCCCACCCTTCAGACTCATGTGTTCTGACCCGGCCCACACTTCAGACACTCTTCAGCCTCTGTTCAACATGGGTGCTTGAGCCCTGAATCTTCCACACTTAGGTCCTCATATTTCACCTGTTCCGTTTTCTCTACCTCCCCCACAACTTTCCCCAAACCCAAACCTCAGAATTTGACTTTTTAACCACGAACCAAATGATGATGAAGCCGCATGGGATAGTTCGAGCCTCTATCACTGAAGATTTGTTACGGAAGGTGAGCCTGGGGAAGGGATACATCTCCCTCATCAACATCTCTCAAACTAGTGTTAACCCCAGTCTCGCAGTTAAGTGGCCGAGGGCCAAATGAGTGCTGAAAGATCAAGCCAAGAGTCTCTGTCTCTCTGTCTCTGTCTCTTTCTTCTCCCTCTCTCCCTCTCTCTTTCTCCCTCCCCTCCCCACTTGAGACAAGGTTTCTAGCTCAGGGTAGAAATTCCTAGAATTCAGGCCTGGAATTCCCTGCTGATGACCTTGAACTCCTGCCTCTACCTTCCCAGTGCTGAGGTTTCGAGCATGTACCACAATTTAGAACCCAACAACCTCGCCGATGACAACCCAGCTTCAAGATCATACCTAGTTTCTTCCGAGGCTCAGGTTTATAACAACTGAGATACATTTATTGCCCAACAGGGTTTAAACCTCAAAGAAAGAGTTTACTTTAGAAGTTACCTAGGACCATCCAAAGTCCTGGGGTCATTCCAGGGACCATTTAATTTTGTTTTTTCTTTTTATGGCATTTCATTTTAGTGGTGGTGGTGGTGGTGGTGTGTGTGTGTGTGCACCCATAGGCATGCATGTGCCATGGTATATACAGTATATACGGTAAGAGGACAACTTGTGGTAGTCAGTTCTCTTCTTCTACCATGTGGGCCCCAAGGGTCAAACTCAGGTTCTCCAACACAGGGTTCAATCACCAGCCAAACACATGCTGAAAGTAATCTTTTCAGTGCTGAGAATCAAGCTAAGAGTCTCTCTCTCTCTCTCTCTCTCTCTCTCTGACTGAGCCTCTTCTCACCCTCCAGTGTTCTTACCAGAGTGGTCTTGAGGTGGCCAGGGTGGGTCAGCAACCACAAGACTGTCTGGCAAACAAACTGTCTACCTTGACTTCACAGTGCAAATACAGCCACATAGAGCCCCCGCTGGGCAGGCAACGCTTCTTCTCTACTCAGTATCAAGATGAGTATCCCTTCAAGTACCAGGGCCCATTGGAACAGAAGCTAAGTTACATGTATGAAAGCCATTTGCCAATGGGCACACCCAGGTACCTTGGCTGCTGGCATGAGAAAGTAGACCCTCAGGGCCCCCAGATCCCTATGTACCCTTGCCCGAGCCAGCAATAAATATCACCTGACTGTCAAACTGACAGACTGCATCATCTACTTTATTTTGCATTGACTTGTTTACTTTGTGTTTGTGCATGGTCATGCACATGCCACAGTGGGGGTGAGGTGTCAGAAGCCAGTTTGTAAGAATTGGTTCTCTCCTTCCACCATACGAGTCCCAGGGAATTGATCTCAGATCCCCAGGAACCAAGCTTTGTGGCAAAGCCTTTTACTTGCTGTACCATCTTGCCTGCCCTTAACAGAATTTAGAATAACCATGAAGCAAACCTCTAATCATGTCTTCAAGAGAGTTTCTGGATTAGATAAATTGAGGAAAGAAGACCCTAAATGTGGTTGGCACAATTTCATGAGTTGAAAGGTTGCTCTTAATGGCTGAGCTGTCTCTACAACACTGAACTGTTGAGGTTTTTGTTGTTGTTGTTGTTGTTTAAAGATTTTGTATTTATTTATTATATGTAAGTCCACTGTATCTGTCTTCAGACACTCCAGAAGAAGGCATCAGAACTCATTACGGATGGTCGTTGCTGGGGTTTGAACTCAGGACCTTCGGAAGAGCAGTCAGTGCTCTTAACCGCTGAGCCATCTCTCCAGCCCCAACTGTAGTTTTTATGAGCTATTTTCTCATAGTGATGAGCCAAGTAACTAACACAGAGGGCATCTTGCCCTCTCCACCAGTTATCATGAAAGGGGAGGCTTGGAGAGGGGGCGGTAGAGGGGGATGTACTAAAAGAGAATGACTTCATGATGACGCCTGAGCAGCTGGAGACCCGGGCGAGAGGATGGAGAGTCTAAGCCTTGCCTGCGTTTTACAGAACAAGACCCCTAACATGAAAAAGCCAGAGTGAAAGGCAAAACATAAGAAGACACTTGAGCAGACTTTCTGATGTCTGAGTGGCACAGATAATATGGATGGTGGGACTGGCGATGGCTCACTGGTTAAGAGCCCCAGCTGTTCTTGCAGAGAAGCAGAGTTCTGTTTTCAGAACTCATGTCTGGTGGCTCGCCTGTGACTCTAGCCCAAGTGGATCCATGGCCCTACCTCCCGAGTGTTCTGCACTCACGTGTACAAACACACCAAGAGATGAGCGCAGACACACAGTTAAAAATTAAAAATCATGCAGGAGAGACGGCTCTGTGGTTAAGAGCACTGCCTACTCTTCCAGAGGACCTGGGTACAATTCTCAGTACCCACATGATGGCTCACGACCAGTTGCAACTCCAGTTCCAGGGAATCTGATGCCTTCTTCTGAACCCTTATGGCATTTACATCCCTGTGGTACACAGACATACATGCAGGTAAAACACCCATATACACAAATAAAAATGCATAAATCTTTTTTGAAAAAAAATCTTCAAAGTAGTTAATATAAAAAAAAAAAAGATTAATGTTGGGCAGAGGTATTGAGCAGGGATGTTAAATGTGGAAGAGTCCTAGGGCTCCAGGGACAGGAACAATCCAGACTCCTTCAGGTCACATACACACAGGTGCATGAATGTGTGTGGGTGTGTGTGTGTGTGTGTGTGTGTGTGTGTGTGTGTGTGATGGTGTATGCCTTTAATCCCAGCATTCAGGGGACAGAGGCAGGTAAATTCTGTAAGTTCAAGGCCAGCCTGGCCTACAAAGAGTTTCAGGACAGCTAGGGCTGCAACACTGAGAAACTCTAGAAAAACATATATATATATATATATATATATATATATATATATATATATTCATTCTCCTACAGTTGTGAACTACTCAATGTGAACGCTGGAAATCGAACTCTGGTCCTCTACAAGGGCAGCAAGAGAGCAGCTACTATGTGTCTCCTCAAGGCACCACTATCCACTCTTTCTTTCTTTCTTTTTTTTTTTTTTTTTTTTTTTTTTGAGACAAGGTCTCATTATGGTAACCCTGGCTGGCTTGGAATTTTCTCTGTAGACCAGGCCAATCTCAAATTCATAGAGATTTGCCTGCCTCTGCTTCCCGAGTACTGGAAGTACCACCATGCAAGACTTTTAAAAGTTTTTGTTGTTGTTTCATTTTATTTTGTTTGCACTCATTTACTTAAGGCAGGGTGTTGGGGTGCATAGATCACATCTCCTGGGTAGAAGTCAGAGGACAATTTGTGGGAGTTGGTTTTCTCTTTCTACAATGTGGATAAGGAGGGGGATTGAATTCAGGTTGCTGTCGGGTTTGACAGCAAGCATCTTCACCCACTAAGCCATCCTTCTGGCTCTCACCTCATTTTTTTTTTTTTAAGTCACTGTGTCGATCTGGCTGGCCTTGAACTAATAAAGCTCTGTTTGTGTCTCCCTTCTGAGTTCTTTAGGTTACATTTGTGCACCACAATGCCTGGCCATGTCACAATCTTTTCAATCTAGGGCCAAACAGTACTGAGTCGTAGCAACAGACCTACATTTGCCCAGACCATCTATCTAGTTGAAAGTCACAACTGGAGTATAAATAAAGCCTGTAGTGACCTCTCACTACTGAAAATGATTCTTAGGTTCTGTGGATGAGGAGTCTTTAGTATGTCAGAAGAGACAGGCATCTAGAATCTCCCTAGATATTCTCAGGTAATCCTAGTTTTATCTCTACCTTGCTCTTTTGGTGTGATAGAGAATTCAGCTTTAGCAATTTCACATGTCCCAGAAACCATCTTGTCTTTGGCGCAGAATGCGTACAAGAAGCTTATGTCTTTTAAGACCCACTGAAGGTGCCAGTGACATGGCTTAGCAGGTATAACTTGTGGCCAGCTGGAGAGACTTGACTTCCACCCTGAGGACCCATGTGGCGAAGGGAGAGACTAATATCAGCTACTTATATTTTTAACCTCCACATAAATGCCCTGGCTCATGTAATAATAATAAACAATAACAAGAAAAGACCACATTGGGGCTGGTGAGATGACACAGCAGTTAAGAACACTGATTGCTCTTCCAAAGGTCCTAAGTTCAATTCCCAGCAACCACATGGCAGCTCACGACCATCTATAAAGAGATCTGATGCCCTCTCCCCAGCCAACTCCACAATATAATATCCTTTCCTTTCCAGGTCGTGACACCTTTTCCTTTGGTTTTGTTTGGGAACATTTTGTTTTTAGTTTCTTTTGGTTTGTTTAGGTTTTTTTCCCCCCTATATAACCAAGAATGAACACAAACTTTTGATCCTCCTGCCTCTTTCTCCCAAGTGTTAGGGAGTGATGGGATTGGTCAGTGGATAAAGGCACCTCCAGCCAAGCCTGGAAACCTGGATGCATTTCTTGGAACTCCTATGATAGAAGGACACTGCCTCTCCTGTGTTGTCTGTCATCTGACTTGCACGTGTGGGTGTTCACTGATGCCTTCCCTACAACAAACACATTAGTTAAAAAATAATTATGGCCGGGCAGTGGTGGCGCACGCCTTTAATCCCAGCACTTGGGAGGCAGAGGCAGGAGGATTTCTGAGTTCGAGGCCAGCCTGGTCTACAAAGTGAGTTCCAGGACAGCCAGGGCTACACAGAGAAACCCTGTCTCGAAAAACCAAAAAAATAAAAAATAAATAAAAAATTATGTATAAATATAATATATATAAATATATTTATACATATTTATATTATATAAATATGTATATAAGTGTTTGCCTACATGTGTGTGTGTATACTGTGTGTATACCTGGTGCCTGAAGAAGCCAGAAAGTCGGAAGAGGACGTTGGATGCCCTGGAACTGGAGTTACAGAGTTGTGAGTTACCATGGAAGTACTGGAAACTAAATCTGAATTCTCTGCAGGAGCTGCTAGTCCTGTTAACTGCCGAGCCATCTTAACAGCCCCATAAATGTAATTTTTTTAAAAAAAAAGCAAAAAAGGAATTGGGATGATGTGACTCAGCGTGGGGTCTAGCATGCACAAAGTCCTGGGTAGGGTTGTTGGTACCAGGACCTCTGAAACCTGTGACATCACTTAGGCGACAGCGACCTGTACACCTGTTGCCAAGGCAACAGCCACCATATTCCCAGAATCCTTCAGCTCACCTTTACCTATGACCACATCACCATCCATACATAAGAAGAACGTTCCCTACCTCTCTCTCTCTCTCTCTCTCTCTCTCTCTCTCTCTCTCTCTCTCTCTCTCTCTCTCTCTCTCCCTTCTCTTCTCTTTCCACTCCTACCTTACCCTTTCCTCCTCTCAATAAACCTCACGTGGAACTGTTTGGCCTGGTGTGATCCTTCTGAAGCCGCGAGATGTTCTAGATCATAACACTGGTACCGAGACTTCGGTGATGGCTACACAGGGGAGCTGCAAAACCCACCACTGGCGTCACAAGCCGCCACTGCTGCTGGAGAAATGACGCCACTGTGAACAGCTGCCACTGCCATCACTGCCTGCAGGCACTGCTATACCACGTGGAGTCCATCCACTGACACCTGCTGATTTCCAATGCTGCCGCAGGCCATTGCTGCAAAACTCACAGACTTCTACCCTGTGAGCTGTGCTGCCCTGGTCCACCCTGCGGGTCTAGCTTCTGTCGGGCCCACACCAACCACTCAGTTCCACGTTTCCATTTACCACTTCGCTAGAATTTTCACACAGACACTGGCACATTGATTAGCAAGGTCGGTCAGCAGGAGGGTCCCTAATTTCCCAGATAGGGCCTGGTCAGCTTTTTCTGGGGGCTAAGGGGTTGGCATTTTGCAGCCACGCCTCCTAGCTGACATATAAATTGGGACATCGACCCTTGGGTGACCATATCCCTCGAAAGTGACTCTCATTCCCCCACTCCACCCCCGGCTTTTGCAGCCATTTAAGAAACCCCTGGGTCCAGGGTAGAGCCCTTTCTAGTAAGTCCGGGACTTACCGTGTAGCCTCTAGGGGGCCCTAGTAATGACTTGGGCTACTAGCCTGGCTGATTTCTCTTTGTTTGTTGCATTGTTCTCGGGTCGCCAGTACAAATAATCCAGTAATCCACCCACCCACCCCCCCACTCCCAGTGGGTGTTATAATGTCTTTGAATGTACCTTCAGGCACCCCACTGGGATGTCTCCTGGAAAAACCTCAAATCTTTGAAGCTAGCACCTGACTTAAAGGCATCAAAATTAATATACCTCTGCAATAAGGCCTGGATTCAGTACCAGCTAGATAATAGTTCCAAGTGGCCACTTAATGGTACCCTAGATCCAATTATTTTAAGGGATCTTAATACATACTGCCAATGAACTGGTAAATGGAAAGAGGTCCCCTATGTCCAAGCATTCATCTATCTTCACTCCAATCCCTCCATGCACTCCTCTTGTTCCCCAACCCAACTTCTCTTAGCCACGAAACCTACACAACCTCCGCCAGATGACAGTACAATGCTAGATCGAACTAACAAACCCGCAGACCTGTTTCCACGCTGCCAAAAATCCAAACTGCTGCCTCAGTTTCTCCTCACCAGACCCTAGAGCCTACTAGCTTGACCTCTCCAGACTCTTTCCCTCCTTCTGTGCCAGCTGCCGACTGCTCCAAAGGCCCTGCATTGGCTCCAAACTTTACCCCTCCTATTACGTGTTCTAAGGCCACAACCAGACTCCCAAGTCCTCCAGGGACACCTGACCCAGCAGCGGTCCTTCCTCTAAGGGAAGTGGCTGGTGTTGATGGTTTGGTCAGAGTACATGTTCCTTTCTCCCTGAGTGAACTTTCTCAAATAGAACGCAGACTGGGTTCCTATACTTCTAACACTTCCAGCTTTATTAAGGAGTTCCACCACTCAGTCTTATAGCTTGATTTTCCATGATGTTCATACGATTCTTACTAATAATTTATTTCCTGATGAATGCAGACGAGTTTGGGAAGAGGCAAGAACTCATGCAGACGAAATTCACCAAACAGACAGAACATATCCAATCGGATCTGAGGCAGTGCCTGACCAGGATCCCCGATGGAATTACAATTCTGCAGGTGGTATCTTAGCCAGAGACAGGTTATTACATGCCTTCTGACCAGTCTTAGAAAAGCAGCAGCCTTAAAGCCAGTAAATTTTGAAAAACCCCAAGAAGTTGTCCAGGTCAAACAGGAACACCCATCTGTTTTTAGAACGCCTCACAAAGGCTTTATTGCAATACACTAATCTGGACCCTGAAAACCCAGAAGGTAAGCAACTTCTAATGACCTACTTCTTTTCCCAGAACTACCCCGACATAAAAGCTAAACTTAGAAAGCTGGAGAGGAGACCCCTAACTCCACAGGCACAAGTGTTGACCTTCATGGGAGAGATGAGAAAGCCCGCAAACAAAAATACCATATGTTGGCAAAGGCTGTCCAACTAGCCCCAGCCACTGCCTGGGACTGCTGGACTTCTAAGACTCAGAGACCACCAGACTCCTGCTACAAATGTGGTCAACTAGGTCATTGGGCGAGAGCTTGCCCTAACTTCCATAACCCAAGAGGCCAAGCCCTAGGTGCCATCAAGAGGGACACTGGGCTGTCGATTGCCCTCATGTTATGCAAGACAGAGGGACATCATTCCCAGATAACCCCCCAGCTGACCTCCTAGGCTTGGCTATGGGTGACTGAAGAGGCCCAAGCTCCCCTGCCATCACTAGCAGGGAGCCCAGGGTAGACATTGTGGTATGTGGGCAGCCCATCTCCTTCCTCTTGGACACTGGGGCCACTTACTTGGTCCTGATGGAGTTTTGGGGACCCACTTCTCCTTGTTTTCCTATTGTCAGGGTAGGAGGACAACCTTACTTCCCTCACCAGACCCCACCACTTATTTGCATTTTTAGGGGTGTTCCTCTCACCCATTCCTTTTTGGTAGTGCCAACATGTTCTGTCCCATTATTGGGAAGGAATCTTTTAGCTAGACTGGGAGCCTCTATTTCCTTTGCTTCCCACACTTGTTTGACCCAAGCTTACCAGCAGTTCCTCTGCTCCTCCTTCTAGCCAGTCAACCTACTAACACTACCATGTTGTTTCCTTTACCAGCTTCTCAGGTAGATCCCCGAATCTGGGACCTCCAGAACACTTCTGTTGCTAAACACCATTCTCCTGTTGTCATCCAATTACTGGACTCTACCAGGTACATCACCCAAGCTCAATACCCTCTCTCTCCAGAGCCTCAGGGGACTTAAGTCTGTCATTTCTGACCTCTTAAGGAAAAAACTCCTTCACCCCACCTCTTCCCCCTTTAACACCCCTATACCAGCAGTTAAGAAACCTAATGGTACCTATCGCCTGGTTCAATACCTCAGGCACATGAATGCTGCAGTGGTCCCCTCTATCCCATTGTGGCTAATCCTTACACACTTCTTTCCACTTCCCCTCAGGGACTTCCCATTTCTCAGTTCTAGACCTCAAGGATGCATTTTTCCCTATCCCTCTAGATGCCCAGTCACAAGACATGTTTGCTTTTACCTGGAAAGATCCTGATACCCACTTTTCTACCCAACTTACCTGGACTGTTCTACTTCATGGATTCCAGGACAGCCCACACCTATTTGGTCAGGCCCTGGCTTCTGACTTACTGTCTCTGTCTCTCCGTAAATCTAAGATTATACTTTATGTAGATGATGTCCTTCTCCGTAGCCCCTCTCTAGAGATTAGCCAAGCTGACACCTCTGCTTTTCTAAATTTCCTGTCTAGTTGAGGCTACAGGGTCTCACCTTCTAAAGTCCAACTGTCCACCCTTCGGGTCCCCTATTTGGGACTCATAATTACCCCAACCCACAAGGCTATTACCTTAGATAGAAAGAATCTGATTCAGTCTCTAACTGTTCCTTCTACAAAGGAAGAGATTTTATCATTCCTAGGAATAGCTAGTTTTTTATGTTCCTGGGTTTCCCCTCCTTTCCCATCCCTTATATGAATCAGCGTTAGGTCCCACCCACGAACCTCTCCTCAAACCTGTTACCAAACCCTTTTAAAGGCTCCAACAGGCTCTCCTTAAGGCCCCAGGCTTACATCTCCCTGACCTGACTCGTCCTTTTTCCCTCTATGTAACTGAAAAGGAGGGATTTGCCCTTGGAGTCTTAGGTCACCAACGGGGACCTTCTTTTGCACCCGTAGTGTACTTGTCAAAACAACTAGATCTTAACTATCCAGGGATGGGCACCCTATATCTGTACCTTATCAACCTCTGAACTCCTTATTCAAGAAACTCCTTATTCAAAAAACTAGCCTTTGGGTTGCCTATAATTGTCTTCTCTTCTCATAACTTGTCATAGCTCCTAACTTATAAAGGCTTACAGACTCTACCTCCCTCCAGGGTTCTTTCTCTTCAGGTAGCACTAATAGAAGACTCCACACTCACCTTCCAATCATGCCTGCCTCTTAATATTTCCAGTCTTCTTCCTCAACCAAATACTGACCACTCTATCTTACTCCTGCACTGAAACTTTAGAGGAACTATTACCTCATCCTTCACACATACAGGAGGGCACATTGCCTCAAGCCATTTATACCTGGTACACAGATGGAAACTTCTTTCTATACGAAGAGACCTGAAAAGCTGGCTATGCCATAGTGTCAGAGGTGGTGGAGGCACAGGCCCTTCCCGCTCACACCACTAATCAACAGGCTGAACTTATAGCCCTCACCCACGCCTTTCAACTGTCACAGGGACAATCCCTCAACATCTACACAGATTCCAAATATGCTTTCCATATCCTCCTGTCCCATGCTGTTATCTGGAAGGAGTGAGGGTTACTTACCACAAAAGGAGGATCAGTAACTAATGCAAATCACATTCTGGCCATGCTAAAGGCCTCCCATCTCCCCACAGCTATTGGGATTGTCCACTGCAGATCCCACCTGACAGATGACTCTATTGTCTCTAAGGGAAGCAACCTAGCTGATGAGGCAGCTAGAGCTGCAGCCCTTAGGGGCCTAAACTCATTTCGCCCTCCCCAGGACATCCTTACACTGCAACCTACAACCCTACCTTTACTCTGTGACACCGGCCAGCTGGTCAGGAGTTGACATGTTGGTACCCCTTTTCCCTGAACTGGGAGTAATCCAGGGGAATGAGCCCCTGTCAATCCCAGTTGTAGATATGTTACAACATAAGAGGGCAGTTCAGGTCATGCCACTCTTGGTCACTACGGGAAGAGCCACAGATGTTGGTACTGGAGTTACAGGGATAACAACTTCCATGACCCAATATGGCACATTCACTTCCCAGTTTAAAAACGATCTTCAAGAAATGACTGAAACTGTGCTTACTATCCAGAAACAGATTGATTCTTAGGCAGTCGTGGTGCTTCAGAACCAACATGGGCCTAGATGGCCTGACAGCTAAAGAAGATGGTCTTTGCCTGTTCCTTCAAGAAGAATGCTGTTTCTACGTCAACCAATCCGGGATAGTGAGAAATAAAATCAGGGACTACAGTCAGATATAAAGAATTTCAGGAAACGTGAGATCTCCAGTTCTGGGATTTTTGAAAACCCTATATGGAAGTGGATACTCCTTTTCATAACGCCTTATCTAGTCATCCTCCTGATGTGATTATTTGCTCCCCACCTCATTAATCTTGTTTCTACATTCCTCCAACGGCAAATACAAAAAAATTTCTAACCAAACTATTAATCAGTTCCTGTTACAGGATTACCAGTCACTGCCCACAGAAGAGCCGTTGTCCACAGAGGAAGCTAATGTAAATGTTTACCAAGTGGATCCCGATGGTGAAAGTCAGCTATACCCCAAAATTGACTGCACCCCTAGACAGCAGGAAGCAGCTTAAGAGACATGGCGCCCTCATTCCCTTTCACCATCGGCTTCCTCCTACTCTTTTTCTTCTCTTTATAATAAGAAGAAGGGAGGAATGTTGGTACATGGACCTCTGAAACCTGTGACATCACATAGGCAACAGTGCGACCATATTCCCAGAATCCACTTAGCTCACCTCCCACCTTTACCTGTGACCACATCACCATCCATATATAAGAGGAACGCTCCTCCCTCCCTCTCTCTTCCCCCTTTTCTCTTTCCACCACCACCTTGTCCTTCCCCCTCTCAATAAATCTCACATGGAACTGTTTGGCCTGGTGTGGTCCTTCTGAAGCTGTACAGCGTTCAAGATCATCACAGGGGTGGAACATGCGAATCAGCAAGGCTACCTCCTGATCATATCCTGACTAAGATAGACACCTGAGAGGTGGAGGCAAAAATATTAGAAGTTTAAGGACATCCTCAGCTACATTAGTGAATTCGAGGTCAACCTGGGCTACAGAGACCTTGTAGAGGAAAGACGGGGGGGAAAAGGAGGGAGGGAGACTCGTGTACAGTGAGAAAGATCCCAAGATGAAAAGTGGAGGTTCTCTAACGGGGGTGTTGGGAGACTTCTTTGGGTGGGTGGGGACATGGACTTGTGCTAGGTAGTTTTAGGGAACGTTATGGTTAGTACAGTCTGTGGCTGGGATTCCAGCTACTTTTGTCTCAGAGATGTGGGCGGGTTGAAAGTAGTATGGGCTGTGGCTGGCAAACAGGGGCAGTCATTTGTGTTAGGGGGGAAAGAGAGGATGTGTGGTCATTGTTCCGGCTGCAACCATTCTTGTGTCTATCTTAGTTCAGATTTGGCCAGAGGGTAGCCTTGCTGCACCATTCGGAATATCCAGGCCCAGCTGCCAGCTCCCCTGACCGTGTTTTCATTCCCTCTGCTGTGGAGGGAGCTATGTCTTTAAAGTTTGGTCTAGAGCCTTCCTCAGTCCTGGCTAAGGTCTTCCAAATATCAGCTCTTGGTCCAGCCTCCTGGGCTGCCTCTGGTGTCACCTGCCATTTGAATAGGAAGCTGAGAAGATGGAAGGATCAGCAGGCAAAAGTTACCTAAAAGTAGTGAAAGATTCTACTATCAACAAAAACTCTGTGTGTGTGTGTGTGTGTGTGTGTGTGTGTGTGATAGAGACAGGGGAGCGGGGAGAATTTGTATATACACATATATGTGGACTACAGAGTTTATGTAGTGGGGTATGTATAGCTTCCCTGTGGAGGTCAGAAGATAGTTTGATCCTTCCACCATGTTGGTCTTAAGAAATCAAACTTGGGTCCTTGACCTTTCAGCAAGGACCTTTACCTACTGAGCCAACTGGTTGGCCCTCTAACCTTTCTTTTTGAGACAGAGTCTCACAATGACCCTGGTAGCTCACTGATTTAGCTAGACTGGCTGGCCAGTGAGCTCTTGGATCCTCTTGCCTGAGCCACCTCAAAGCTAGGATTCTAGATACCCACTGTTATGTCCTCACATGGGGCACCAATGTTATGATCATAAAAAGAGAAAGAGGTTTTAGAGAAATATGGTATATGGTGGTGTGGGGGAAGGGGGTGCCCCAGAGGGTCCACGCTGAGGCATCCCTTCCCCCGAGGGACCAGACACACACAGACATGGTATAGAGTAGAGTTTATTCAGGATAGAGGACGGGAGTTAGTGGGTAGTGGAGGCAGAGAAAGGCAGAGAGAGTAGAGAGTAGAGAAGCAGGGGCTGGCCATGACCACGTGGAGAGGGGGGAGGGTGGGAGAGCCCAAGAGAGGGCAGAGAGTAAGAGAGAAGTGAGCAAGAGAGAGAGGAGGGACAAGTAGCCCCTTTTATAGTGGGCTAGGCCTACCTGGCTATTGTCAGGTAACTGTGGGGAGGGACATACCTGGCTGTTGCCAGGTAATTGTGGGATGGAGCTTAGACAGAACCCTAACACCCACCACTGAATCTGTCTTTCCACATAGGTGAGAGAGATCTTAAGCTAGGTCTTAAGCTTCTGCAACAAGCAGTTCACCGACTGGGTCACCTCTCTAACCACCGGTCTCACCACAAACCATCACCCATTGAGCCATTTTGACAGCCCTAAACTTTTTGAGATAATACTGGATGAAGAAAAGACAGAAGCATGTTTAAATTGAAGGCCTTCTTAAAGCACCCCACCCCCCGCTTATGTGTTTGAATATCATGATAGCTGGTGTTCGAAACAAGATAGAGAAATGAAAAAGAGGGTAAGACAAAGACAGGCAGAGACAAAAGAGGGCAGAGGCAGAGAAAATGACTGGGCCAGAGGCAAAGAAATTAAAACAGGAAAAATAGATCCCAGTAGAGATGGAGAAAGAAAAAAAAAGGGTGACTGGAGAGATGGTTCAGCACGTACAGATGTACAGCCAAGCTGTGGACCCTGGTTCCATCCCTGAAATGGAATAAGGAGAGAAAGGAGTCCTGCAATTTATTCACTGATTTCCCCATGCGCAACAGGGCGCGTATAAGCACTGAATCAAATAATTTTTTTCAAGGAGGTGAAGAAAGAAAGAGAGAGAGAGAGAGAGAGAGAGAGAGAGAGAGAGAGAAAGAAAGACTAAGAAGGAAAGAGAGAAAAAGGAGAGAGAGAGAGAGAGAGAGAGAGAGAGAGAGAGAGAGAGAGAGAGAGAGAGAGAGAGAGAGAGAGAGAGAGAGAGAGAGAGAACAGAATGGAAGACAGATGGACAGATGGAGACAGGGATACAGATGGAGAGTCAATATCAGGGTCCGAGAAGGGGCTGGAAAAGTCACATGAGTGCATGGAGGGATTAGGGTGGCGCAGGTTGGTAGGGCGCAAACAAAGACTGGACGCGCACCAGCCCGGGTGGCCCTGGCCAGGACAAAGGCTTGGCCCGGGGGGCGGGGGCAGCGATGGCGCCGGCCGCCGAGGGCGCGGGCGAACTACAAGTCCCAGCAGCTCCCGCAGCGGCCCTCGGCCGGCCCCTCTCGCTCCCCGGGAGCGCCTGGCGGGGCCGCTGGGCCGAGGGGGCCGCCAGCGGGGCTGGCGATCGGTGGGGTTTCCTGCAAGCCTGGGGCGGGGAGACACCGGCTGGCCAGCGCCAGTGCAGCCAGGCCGGGCAGGGGCGAGGGGCATCGGGTGAGTGACCCCGAAAGCGGATCGGGCCGGATTGGGGAAGGCTGGACAAAAGGGGGAGGTGATTGGGAGGAGACCCCCAACACTAAGAGCAGGGTGCGGGGCTCGACCCCAGGCTATCTCTATGCACCCCTTGCAGAGTGCATGGTGACAGCGCTCGACTCAGGGGGTCAAGGTGGCGAACGCGGTGGGAGGGGGTCCCGAGGAGCTCAGGCCTAGTACGTTTATCCCGCCAACGCCGGGACCACCCGCTAATCTACAGTGAATCTGAGATCCGGATGGGTGGAGGCGTCCGCTAGCTCGGGTCCCACAGAGCAAGATACCTTTTTGCTTCAGAAGGTGATAGGTGGTTCTTTCTTTCTGGAAACCAAGAGAAACCTGGGGCATTGTTCTTCCTCTGTGGGACTTTATACTCCATAGTGTGTGTGTCCAGGAGGGAGGTGTCGTCTTACCTCAAGAATCCCAAGAAAAATCCCAGTTATTGTTATCTTCCACCTTGGGATGTAGAGCTCCGGAAGCCCGTTTTCCCAAGAGATGATGTGGGTGCACCTGCCCTCTCCACAGGGTTTCATCTAACAGATAGATGGGCGTTTCCATCCAAGATGGGAGTTCATGAGGCTGCTTCCTTCGAAGGCAATCTAAAAATACCTTGTCTCCAGAAATCTGGGCGGAGGCCCGGGGTATTGCCCACTAATCTCCAGCAGTGGGGCCTGGGTAGAGAAACTATTGGGGGAACTCAGCTCCCCTCTGAGTACTGTCTCCTGGCTGTGAGGTTGGGGTCAGGTAGGTCTCCCTAATCCCTAGGAGCTCAGCCCAACAAAGAGTTCACTTAGCCCCAAGGTAGAGATGTGTTATTCTTTCTCCACATCTACCCCCTTCCCTAACACAGTCCTTATACCCTAGTCAAGGAGTCTATGGTTCAGGAATCCCCTTCCTTGGAGACATTCCTCCTCAGCCCTCTGCTGCCCCACCCTCCAGTTCTTTCTATAACCCCAGAGCGCCCCCCCCCCCCGCTATTGTTTTCACCGGCTCTTCACTAAGGGGTTAAAATCCACAATCTTCTAGCCAATTGGAAAATTGCTATATTAATTGCTCTCTCCACCTTCTGGCTGTGGAGTTCTTAGTGTTCCTTCTGTCCCTTTCCCCAGAAGAGGGCCATGTAGCCACCCTTCCTTAGTTTTTGAAAACCATTATTATTTTGTAGCCCAGGCTGGCCAGATCTGCCAGCCTCATCCTCAAAGATGCTGGGATTACAGGTGTGTGCCATCACGGCTAGCTCAGGTTTCCTCTCCCTTGTCCTCTGGTTTAGGAGAGGACATATCTCACCCAAGCTGTGAGGTCTAGAATTCTTCCCTGGAGGCAAACAAGGCATTTTTCACCGTGACAGAGAAGGAATACTAGATATTAACTTCCCATCCTTACCACTACCCATTCTACTTCTGTGAGACAAGCCATACACATTCCCCTCTTCAGCAGGGACCTCCGGATGGACCACTTTGCAAGGTGGGGCAAGAATTCAGACCATGACCTCATGAGACCCCAGATTTAGGGTGTCAGACCTGAGAACTGCCTTCCATAATGCCCAAGTTCCCTAGTACACAGAGCATGCCGCTCAGAGGGTAGGGTGATCACCTACCATGCAGGAAACCAGTACCACATAAGCTGAATGTGCTTGTGCACACCCTGTAATTCCACACAGGAGGTTGAGGCAGGAGGACAAGAAATTTAAGGTCATCCTTGGTTACATGAGTTGATAGACAGCTGAAGCTACACAAGACCGTTTTTTTTTAAACAAACAAACAATAAACCCCCCAAAAAACCAAGATCCCAAGATGGCCCCCATCCAGGTTTGAGGTGAAAAATGACGGTCCCAGCATGTCCCACTAGGATCTTTCTATTTCAAATCCTAGCTAGGACGCCAGTTAGAAATCTTCCTGTGGTTAAAGACGTTCACCAGGGATTTTGGTGTGGCGCAGCCAGTCCACTTTCCTCCCTCCACCAACCTCCTGTCCTCGTACTGCAGATCCTGTACCAGAAGCCGCAAGCAGTTCTACCTCCAGGATGAGGCGCTCAGTCCTGGTTAGGAACCCGGGCCACAAAAGTCTTAGGCCCCTTTATGGAGACCTTCATTCAGACCCAGAAGACTTGGATCCCAGTCCCAAAGATCCAGATCCTATTTCTGAAAGCCCTGAGCCAGAGCCGGAAGACCTCAACACTGTCTCAGAAGATGGGGACGCCAGCTTAGAAGACCTGGACCCTGAAGCGGACGAGGCTCCACGATCCATCTTGGGGAAGCCAGACTTGGATTCCCAAGATCTGGATCCCATGCCTTCAAGTTTCGACCTCGATCCTGACGTGATTGGCCCGGTGCCACTAGTTCTCGACCCAAGCAATGATACCCTCAGCCCTGCGGCTCCAGATGTGGATTCCCTTCCTTCTGGCCTCACTGCCACCCCCGAAATCTTGGCCACCAGTCCAGCGGTGCTCCC